>CAXAJV010000595.1:0-127500 GCA_963969225.1 Xylocopa violacea
ACGCGCTATCTCAGAGTTTCCCCGCCGTGTCGCTTCCGACCGCTCGGCGCGAATATTTTCTAAGTTTCCCGGTCATGTCGCTTCCGACCTCTCGGTGGGAATATTTTACAATTTCACGGTCATGTCGCTTCCGACCTCTCGGTGGGAATATTTTACAATTTCACGGTCATGTCGCTTCCGACCTCTCGGTGGGAATATTTTACAATTTCACGGTCATGTCGCTTCCGACCTCTCGGTAGGAATATTTTTCAAATCTCCGGACGCATCGCTTCCTACATTTCGGTGAGGATATTTTTTACGTTTCTGAACGTATCGGTCCCGACCTCTTGGTGCGAATATTATATATATATATATATATATATATATATATATATATATATATATATATATATATATATAACATAATATAACCTAACCTAATACAACCTGATCGCACGGTGCGAATATTTTCAAAGTTCCCCGCCGTGTCGCTTCCGACCTCTCGGCGCGAATATTTTCAAAGTCCCCGGTCGTGTCGGTCCCGACCGCTCGGCGCGAATATTTTCTAAGTTCCCCGCCGTGTCGCTTCCGACCGCTCGGCGCGAATATTTTCTAAGTTCCCCGCCGTGTCGCTTCCGACCGCTCGGCGCGAATATTTTCTAAGTTCCCGGTCATGTCGCTTCCGACCTCTCGGTGGGAATATTTTACAATTTCACGGTCATGTCGCTTCCGACCTCTCGGTGGGAATATTTTACAATTTCACGGTCATGTCGCTTCCGACCTCTCGGTGGGAATATTTTACAATTTCACGGTCATGTCGCTTCCGACCTCTCGGTAGGAATATTTTTCAAATCTCCGGACGCATCGCTTCCTACATTTCGGTGAGGATATTTTTTACGTTTCTGAACGTATCGGTCCCGACCTCTTGGTGCGAATATTATATATATATATATATATATATATATATATATATATATATATATATATATATATATAACATAATATAACCTAACCTAATACAACCTGATCGCACGGTGCGAATATTTTCAAAGTTCCCCGCCGTGTCGCTTCCGACCTCTCGGCGCGAATATTTTCAAAGTCCCCGGTCGTGTCGGTCCCGACCGCTCGGCGCGAATATTTTCTAAGTTCCCCGCCGTGTCGCTTCCGACCGCTCGGCGCGAATATTTTCTAAGTTCCCCGCCGTGTCGCTTCCGACCGCTCGGCGCGAATATTTTCTAAGTTCCCGGTCATGTCGCTTCCGACCTCTCGGTGGGAATATTTTACAATTTCACGGTCATGTCGCTTCCGACCTCTCGGTGGGAATATTTTACAATTTCACGGTCATGTCGCTTCCGACCTCTCGGTGGGAATATTTTACAATTTCACGGTCATGTCGCTTCCGACCTCTCGGTAGGAATATTTTTCAAATCTCCGGACGCATCGCTTCCTACATTTCGGTGAGGATATTTTTTACGTTTCTGAACGTATCGGTCCCGACCTCTTGGTGCGAATATTATATATATATATATATATATATATATATATATATATATATATATATATATATAACATAATATAACCTAACCTAATACAACCTGATCGCACGGTGCGAATATTTTCAAAGTTCCCCGCCGTGTCGCTTCCGACCTCTCGGCGCGAATATTTTCAAAGTCCCCGGTCGTGTCGGTCCCGACCGCTCGGCGCGAATATTTTCTAAGTTCCCCGCCGTGTCGCTTCCGACCGCTCGGCGCGAATATTTTCTAAGTTCCCCGCCGTGTCGCTTCCGACCGCTCGGCGCGAATATTTTCTAAGTTCCCGGTCATGTCGCTTCCGACCTCTCGGTGGGAATATTTTACAATTTCACGGTCATGTCGCTTCCGACCTCTCGGTGGGAATATTTTACAATTTCACGGTCATGTCGCTTCCGACCTCTCGGTAGGAATATTTTTCAAATCTCCGGACGCATCGCTTCCTACATTTCGGTGAGGATATTTTTTACGTTTCTGAACGTATCGGTCCCGACCTCTTGGTGCGAATATTATATATATATATATATATATATATATATATATATATATATATATATAACATAATATAACCTAACCTAATACAACCTGATCGCACGGTGCGAATATTTTCAAAGTTCCCCGCCGTGTCGCTTCCGACCTCTCGGCGCGAATATTTTCAAAGTCCCCGGTCGTGTCGGTCCCGACCGCTCGGCGCGAATATTTTCTAAGTTCCCCGCCGTGTCGCTTCCGACCGCTCGGCGCGAATATTTTCTAAGTTCCCCGCCGTGTCGCTTCCGACCGCTCGGCGCGAATATTTTCTAAGTTCCCGGTCATGTCGCTTCCGACCTCTCGGTGGGAATATTTTACAATTTCACGGTCATGTCGCTTCCGACCTCTCGGTGGGAATATTTTACAATTTCACGGTCATGTCGCTTCCGACCTCTCGGTAGGAATATTTTTCAAATCTCCGGACGCATCGCTTCCTACATTTCGGTGAGGATATTTTTTACGTTTCTGAACGTATCGGTCCCGACCTCTTGGTGCGAATATTATATATATATATATATATATATATATATATATATATATATATATATATATATATATATAACATAATATAACCTAACCTAATACAACCTGATCGCACGGTGCGAATATTTTCAAAGTTCCCCGCCGTGTCGCTTCCGACCTCTCGGCGCGAATATTTTCAAAGTCCCCGGTCGTGTCGGTCCCGACCGCTCGGCGCGAATATTTTCTAAGTTCCCCGCCGTGTCGCTTCCGACCGCTCGGCGCGAATATTTTCTAAGTTCCCCGCCGTGTCGCTTCCGACCGCTCGGCGCGAATATTTTCTAAGTTCCCGGTCATGTCGCTTCCGACCTCTCGGTGGGAATATTTTACAATTTCACGGTCATGTCGCTTCCGACCTCTCGGTGGGAATATTTTACAATTTCACGGTCATGTCGCTTCCGACCTCTCGGTAGGAATATTTTTCAAATCTCCGGACGCATCGCTTCCTACATTTCGGTGAGGATATTTTTTACGTTTCTGAACGTATCGGTCCCGACCTCTTGGTGCGAATATTATATATATATATATATATATATATATATATATATATATATATAACATAATATAACCTAACCTAATACAACCTGATCGCACGGTGCGAATATTTTCAAAGTTCCCCGCCGTGTCGCTTCCGACCTCTCGGCGCGAATATTTTCAAAGTCCCCGGTCGTGTCGGTCCCGACCGCTCGGCGCGAATATTTTCTAAGTTCCCCGCCGTGTCGCTTCCGACCGCTCGGCGCGAATATTTTCTAAGTTCCCCGCCGTGTCGCTTCCGACCGCTCGGCGCGAATATTTTCTAAGTTCCCGGTCATGTCGCTTCCGACCTCTCGGTGGGAATATTTTACAATTTCACGGTCATGTCGCTTCCGACCTCTCGGTGGGAATATTTTACAATTTCACGGTCATGTCGCTTCCGACCTCTCGGTGGGAATATTTTACAATTTCACGGTCATGTCGCTTCCGACCTCTCGGTAGGAATATTTTTCAAATCTCCGGACGCATCGCTTCCTACATTTCGGTGAGGATATTTTTTACGTTTCTGAACGTATCGGTCCCGACCTCTTGGTGCGAATATTATATATATATATATATATATATATATATATATATATATATATATATATATATATAACATAATATAACCTAACCTAATACAACCTGATCGCACGGTGCGAATATTTTCAAAGTTCCCCGCCGTGTCGCTTCCGACCTCTCGGCGCGAATATTTTCAAAGTCCCCGGTCGTGTCGGTCCCGACCGCTCGGCGCGAATATTTTCTAAGTTCCCCGCCGTGTCGCTTCCGACCGCTCGGCGCGAATATTTTCTAAGTTCCCCGCCGTGTCGCTTCCGACCGCTCGGCGCGAATATTTTCTAAGTTCCCGGTCATGTCGCTTCCGACCTCTCGGTGGGAATATTTTACAATTTCACGGTCATGTCGCTTCCGACCTCTCGGTGGGAATATTTTACAATTTCACGGTCATGTCGCTTCCGACCTCTCGGTGGGAATATTTTACAATTTCACGGTCATGTCGCTTCCGACCTCTCGGTAGGAATATTTTTCAAATCTCCGGACGCATCGCTTCCTACATTTCGGTGAGGATATTTTTTACGTTTCTGAACGTATCGGTCCCGACCTCTTGGTGCGAATATTATATATATATATATATATATATATATATATATATATATATATATAACATAATATAACCTAACCTAATACAACCTGATCGCACGGTGCGAATATTTTCAAAGTTCCCCGCCGTGTCGCTTCCGACCTCTCGGCGCGAATATTTTCAAAGTCCCCGGTCGTGTCGGTCCCGACCGCTCGGCGCGAATATTTTCTAAGTTCCCCGCCGTGTCGCTTCCGACCGCTCGGCGCGAATATTTTCTAAGTTCCCCGCCGTGTCGCTTCCGACCGCTCGGCGCGAATATTTTCTAAGTTCCCGGTCATGTCGCTTCCGACCTCTCGGTGGGAATATTTTACAATTTCACGGTCATGTCGCTTCCGACCTCTCGGTGGGAATATTTTACAATTTCACGGTCATGTCGCTTCCGACCTCTCGGTAGGAATATTTTTCAAATCTCCGGACGCATCGCTTCCTACATTTCGGTGAGGATATTTTTTACGTTTCTGAACGTATCGGTCCCGACCTCTTGGTGCGAATATTATATATATATATATATATATATATATATATATATATATATATATAACATAATATAACCTAACCTAATACAACCTGATCGCACGGTGCGAATATTTTCAAAGTTCCCCGCCGTGTCGCTTCCGACCTCTCGGCGCGAATATTTTCAAAGTCCCCGGTCGTGTCGGTCCCGACCGCTCGGCGCGAATATTTTCTAAGTTCCCCGCCGTGTCGCTTCCGACCGCTCGGCGCGAATATTTTCTAAGTTCCCCGCCGTGTCGCTTCCGACCGCTCGGCGCGAATATTTTCTAAGTTCCCGGTCATGTCGCTTCCGACCTCTCGGTGGGAATATTTTACAATTTCACGGTCATGTCGCTTCCGACCTCTCGGTGGGAATATTTTACAATTTCACGGTCATGTCGCTTCCGACCTCTCGGTGGGAATATTTTACAATTTCACGGTCATGTCGCTTCCGACCTCTCGGTAGGAATATTTTTCAAATCTCCGGACGCATCGCTTCCTACATTTCGGTGAGGATATTTTTTACGTTTCTGAACGTATCGGTCCCGACCTCTTGGTGCGAATATTATATATATATATATATATATATATATATATATATATATATATATATATATATAACATAATATAACCTAACCTAATACAACCTGATCGCACGGTGCGAATATTTTCAAAGTTCCCCGCCGTGTCGCTTCCGACCTCTCGGCGCGAATATTTTCAAAGTCCCCGGTCGTGTCGGTCCCGACCGCTCGGCGCGAATATTTTCTAAGTTCCCCGCCGTGTCGCTTCCGACCGCTCGGCGCGAATATTTTCTAAGTTCCCCGCCGTGTCGCTTCCGACCGCTCGGCGCGAATATTTTCTAAGTTCCCGGTCATGTCGCTTCCGACCTCTCGGTGGGAATATTTTACAATTTCACGGTCATGTCGCTTCCGACCTCTCGGTGGGAATATTTTACAATTTCACGGTCATGTCGCTTCCGACCTCTCGGTGGGAATATTTTACAATTTCACGGTCATGTCGCTTCCGACCTCTCGGTAGGAATATTTTTCAAATCTCCGGACGCATCGCTTCCTACATTTCGGTGAGGATATTTTTTACGTTTCTGAACGTATCGGTCCCGACCTCTTGGTGCGAATATTATATATATATATATATATATATATATATATATATATATATATATATATATATATAACATAATATAACCTAACCTAATACAACCTGATCGCACGGTGCGAATATTTTCAAAGTTCCCCGCCGTGTCGCTTCCGACCTCTCGGCGCGAATATTTTCAAAGTCCCCGGTCGTGTCGGTCCCGACCGCTCGGCGCGAATATTTTCTAAGTTCCCCGCCGTGTCGCTTCCGACCGCTCGGCGCGAATATTTTCTAAGTTCCCCGCCGTGTCGCTTCCGACCGCTCGGCGCGAATATTTTCTAAGTTCCCGGTCATGTCGCTTCCGACCTCTCGGTGGGAATATTTTACAATTTCACGGTCATGTCGCTTCCGACCTCTCGGTGGGAATATTTTACAATTTCACGGTCATGTCGCTTCCGACCTCTCGGTAGGAATATTTTTCAAATCTCCGGACGCATCGCTTCCTACATTTCGGTGAGGATATTTTTTACGTTTCTGAACGTATCGGTCCCGACCTCTTGGTGCGAATATTATATATATATATATATATATATATATATATATATATATATATATATATATATATATATATATATATAACATAATATAACCTAACCTAATACAACCTGATCGCACGGTGCGAATATTTTCAAAGTTCCCCGCCGTGTCGCTTCCGACCTCTCGGCGCGAATATTTTCAAAGTCCCCGGTCGTGTCGGTCCCGACCGCTCGGCGCGAATATTTTCTAAGTTCCCCGCCGTGTCGCTTCCGACCGCTCGGCGCGAATATTTTCTAAGTTCCCCGCCGTGTCGCTTCCGACCGCTCGGCGCGAATATTTTCTAAGTTCCCGGTCATGTCGCTTCCGACCTCTCGGTGGGAATATTTTACAATTTCACGGTCATGTCGCTTCCGACCTCTCGGTGGGAATATTTTACAATTTCACGGTCATGTCGCTTCCGACCTCTCGGTAGGAATATTTTTCAAATCTCCGGACGCATCGCTTCCTACATTTCGGTGAGGATATTTTTTACGTTTCTGAACGTATCGGTCCCGACCTCTTGGTGCGAATATTATATATATATATATATATATATATATATATATATATATATATATATATATATATATATATAACATAATATAACCTAACCTAATACAACCTGATCGCACGGTGCGAATATTTTCAAAGTTCCCCGCCGTGTCGCTTCCGACCTCTCGGCGCGAATATTTTCAAAGTCCCCGGTCGTGTCGGTCCCGACCGCTCGGCGCGAATATTTTCTAAGTTCCCCGCCGTGTCGCTTCCGACCGCTCGGCGCGAATATTTTCTAAGTTCCCCGCCGTGTCGCTTCCGACCGCTCGGCGCGAATATTTTCTAAGTTCCCGGTCATGTCGCTTCCGACCTCTCGGTGGGAATATTTTACAATTTCACGGTCATGTCGCTTCCGACCTCTCGGTGGGAATATTTTACAATTTCACGGTCATGTCGCTTCCGACCTCTCGGTAGGAATATTTTTCAAATCTCCGGACGCATCGCTTCCTACATTTCGGTGAGGATATTTTTTACGTTTCTGAACGTATCGGTCCCGACCTCTTGGTGCGAATATTATATATATATATATATATATATATATATATATATATATATATAACATAATATAACCTAACCTAATACAACCTGATCGCACGGTGCGAATATTTTCAAAGTTCCCCGCCGTGTCGCTTCCGACCTCTCGGCGCGAATATTTTCAAAGTCCCCGGTCGTGTCGGTCCCGACCGCTCGGCGCGAATATTTTCTAAGTTCCCCGCCGTGTCGCTTCCGACCGCTCGGCGCGAATATTTTCTAAGTTCCCCGCCGTGTCGCTTCCGACCGCTCGGCGCGAATATTTTCTAAGTTCCCGGTCATGTCGCTTCCGACCTCTCGGTGGGAATATTTTACAATTTCACGGTCATGTCGCTTCCGACCTCTCGGTGGGAATATTTTACAATTTCACGGTCATGTCGCTTCCGACCTCTCGGTGGGAATATTTTACAATTTCACGGTCATGTCGCTTCCGACCTCTCGGTAGGAATATTTTTCAAATCTCCGGACGCATCGCTTCCTACATTTCGGTGAGGATATTTTTTACGTTTCTGAACGTATCGGTCCCGACCTCTTGGTGCGAATATTATATATATATATATATATATATATATATATATATATATATATATATATATAACATAATATAACCTAACCTAATACAACCTGATCGCACGGTGCGAATATTTTCAAAGATCCCCGCCGTGTCGCTTCCGACCTCTCGGCACGAATATTTTCAAAGTCCCCGGTCGTGTCGGTCCCGACCGCTCGGCGCGAATATTTTCTAAGTTCCCCGCCGTGTCGCTTCCGACCGCTCGGCGCGAATATTTTCTAAGTTCCCCGCCGTGTCGCTTCCGACCGCTCGGCGCGAATATTTTCTAAGTTCCCGGTCATGTCGCTTCCGACCTCTCGGTGGGAATATTTTACAATTTCACGGTCATGTCGCTTCCGACCTCTCGGTGGGAATATTTTACAATTTCACGGTCATGTCGCTTCCGACCTCTCGGTGGGAATATTTTACAATTTCACGGTCATGTCGCTTCCGACCTCTCGGTAGGAATATTTTTCAAATCTCCGGACGCATCGCTTCCTACATTTCGGTGAGGATATTTTTTACGTTTCTGAACGTATCGGTCCCGACCTCTTGGTGCGAATATTATATATATATATATATATATATATATATATATATATATATATATATATATATAACATAATATAACCTAACCTAATACAACCTGATCGCACGGTGCGAATATTTTCAAAGTTCCCCGCCGTGTCGCTTCCGACCTCTCGGCGCGAATATTTTCAAAGTCCCCGGTCGTGTCGGTCCCGACCGCTCGGCGCGAATATTTTCAAAGTCCCCGGTCGTGTCGGTCCCGACCGCTCGGCGCGAATATTTTCTAAGTCCCCGGTCGTGTCGGTCCCGACCGCTCGGCGCGAATATTTTCTAAGTTCCCGGTCGTGTCGCTTCCGCCCGCGCGGTGCGAACAATTTCCAAGTTCCCGGTCGTGCCGGTTCGTACTTCTCGGTGCGAACATTATATATGTAGAACGTAATATAACCTAACCTAACCCAACCTAACCTCTTGGTGGTATTATTTTACAGAAAGCCGGGCGTGTCTACTCCTACTTCTCGGTGCGAATATTATGTATATAACATAATATAACCTAACCTAATGCAACCTGGTCGCTCGGTGCGAATATTTTCTAAATTCCCAGTCGTGTCGGTTCCGACCGCTCGGCGCGAATATTTTCTAAGTCCCCGGTCGTGTCGGTCCCGACCTCACAGCGGGAATATTTTCTAAGTCCCCGGTCGTGTCGGTTCCGACCTCTCGGTGGGAATATTTTACAATTTCACGGTCATGTCGCTTCCGACCTCTCGGTGGGAATATTTTACAATTTCACGGTCATGTCGCTTCCGACCTCTCGGTAGGAATATTTTTCAAATCTCCGGACGCATCGCTTCCTACATTTCGGTGAGGATATTTTTTACGTTTCTGAACGTATCGGTCCCGACCTCTTGGTGCGAATATTATATATATATATATATATATATATATATATATATATATATATATATATATATAACATAATATAACCTAACCTAATACAACCTGATCGCACGGTGCGAATATTTTCAAAGTTCCCCGCCGTGTCGCTTCCGACCTCTCGGCGCGAATATTTTCAAAGTCCCCGGTCGTGTCGGTCCCGACCGCTCGGCGCGAATATTTTCTAAGTTCCCCGCCGTGTCGCTTCCGACCGCTCGGCGCGAATATTTTCTAAGTTCCCCGCCGTGTCGCTTCCGACCGCTCGGCGCGAATATTTTCTAAGTTCCCGGTCATGTCGCTTCCGACCTCTCGGTGGGAATATTTTACAATTTCACGGTCATGTCGCTTCCGACCTCTCGGTGGGAATATTTTACAATTTCACGGTCATGTCGCTTCCGACCTCTCGGTAGGAATATTTTTCAAATCTCCGGACGCATCGCTTCCTACATTTCGGTGAGGATATTTTTTACGTTTCTGAACGTATCGGTCCCGACCTCTTGGTGCGAATATTATATATATATATATATATATATATATATATATATATATAACATAATATAACCTAACCTAATACAACCTGATCGCACGGTGCGAATATTTTCAAAGTTCCCCGCCGTGTCGCTTCCGACCTCTCGGCGCGAATATTTTCAAAGTCCCCGGTCGTGTCGGTCCCGACCGCTCGGCGCGAATATTTTCTAAGTTCCCCGCCGTGTCGCTTCCGACCGCTCGGCGCGAATATTTTCTAAGTTCCCCGCCGTGTCGCTTCCGACCGCTCGGCGCGAATATTTTCTAAGTTCCCGGTCATGTCGCTTCCGACCTCTCGGTGGGAATATTTTACAATTTCACGGTCATGTCGCTTCCGACCTCTCGGTGGGAATATTTTACAATTTCACGGTCATGTCGCTTCCGACCTCTCGGTGGGAATATTTTACAATTTCACGGTCATGTCGCTTCCGACCTCTCGGTAGGAATATTTTTCAAATCTCCGGACGCATCGCTTCCTACATTTCGGTGAGGATATTTTTTACGTTTCTGAACGTATCGGTCCCGACCTCTTGGTGCGAATATTATATATATATATATATATATATATATATATATATATATATATATATATAACATAATATAACCTAACCTAATACAACCTGATCGCACGGTGCGAATATTTTCAAAGTTCCCCGCCGTGTCGCTTCCGACCTCTCGGCGCGAATATTTTCAAAGTCCCCGATCGTGTCGGTCCCGACCGCTCGGCGCGAATATTTTCAAAGTCCCCGGTCGTGTCGGTCCCGACCGCTCGGCGCGAATATTTTCTAAGTCCCCGGTCGTGTCGGTCCCGACCGCTCGGCGCGAATATTTTCTAAGTTCCCGGTCGTGTCGCTTCCGCCCGCGCGGTGCGAACAATTTCCAAGTTCCCGGTCGTGCCGGTTCGTACTTCTCGGTGCGAACATTATATATGTAGAACGTAATATAACCTAACCTAACCCAACCTAACCTCTCGGTGGTATTATTTTACAGAAAGCCGGGCGTGTCTACTCCTACTTCTCGGTGCGAATATTATGTATATAACATAATATAACCTAACCTAATGCAACCTGGTCGCTCGGTGCGAATATTTTCTAAATTCCCAGTCGTGTCGGTTCCGACCGCTCGGCGCGAATATTTTCTAAGTCCCCGGTCGTGTCGGTTCCGACCTCTCGGTGGGAATATTTTACAATTTCACGGTCATGTCGCTTCCGACCTCTCGGTGGGAATATTTTACAATTTCACGGTCATGTCGCTTCCGACCTCTCGGTAGGAATATTTTTCAAATCTCCGGACGCATCGCTTCCTACATTTCGGTGAGGATATTTTTTACGTTTCTGAACGTATCGGTCCCGACCTCTTGGTGCGAATATTATATATATATATATATATATATATATATATATATATATATATATATATATATATATATATAACATAATATAACCTAACCTAATACAACCTGATCGCACGGTGCGAATATTTTCAAAGTTCCCCGCCGTGTCGCTTCCGACCTCTCGGCGCGAATATTTTCAAAGTCCCCGGTCGTGTCGGTCCCGACCGCTCGGCGCGAATATTTTCTAAGTTCCCCGCCGTGTCGCTTCCGACCGCTCGGCGCGAATATTTTCTAAGTTCCCCGCCGTGTCGCTTCCGACCGCTCGGCGCGAATATTTTCTAAGTTCCCGGTCATGTCGCTTCCGACCTCTCGGTGGGAATATTTTACAATTTCACGGTCATGTCGCTTCCGACCTCTCGGTGGGAATATTTTACAATTTCACGGTCATGTCGCTTCCGACCTCTCGGTAGGAATATTTTTCAAATCTCCGGACGCATCGCTTCCTACATTTCGGTGAGGATATTTTTTACGTTTCTGAACGTATCGGTCCCGACCTCTTGGTGCGAATATTATATATATATATATATATATATATATATATATATATATATATATATATATATATATATAACATAATATAACCTAACCTAATACAACCTGATCGCACGGTGCGAATATTTTCAAAGTTCCCCGCCGTGTCGCTTCCGACCTCTCGGCGCGAATATTTTCAAAGTCCCCGGTCGTGTCGGTCCCGACCGCTCGGCGCGAATATTTTCTAAGTTCCCCGCCGTGTCGCTTCCGACCGCTCGGCGCGAATATTTTCTAAGTTCCCCGCCGTGTCGCTTCCGACCGCTCGGCGCGAATATTTTCTAAGTTCCCGGTCATGTCGCTTCCGACCTCTCGGTGGGAATATTTTACAATTTCACGGTCATGTCGCTTCCGACCTCTCGGTGGGAATATTTTACAATTTCACGGTCATGTCGCTTCCGACCTCTCGGTGGGAATATTTTACAATTTCACGGTCATGTCGCTTCCGACCTCTCGGTAGGAATATTTTTCAAATCTCCGGACGCATCGCTTCCTACATTTCGGTGAGGATATTTTTTACGTTTCTGAACGTATCGGTCCCGACCTCTTGGTGCGAATATTATATATATATATATATATATATATATATATATATATATATATATATATAACATAATATAACCTAACCTAATACAACCTGATCGCACGGTGCGAATATTTTCAAAGTTCCCCGCCGTGTCGCTTCCGACCTCTCGGCGCGAATATTTTCAAAGTCCCCGGTCGTGTCGGTCCCGACCGCTCGGCGCGAATATTTTCTAAGTTCCCCGCCGTGTCGCTTCCGACCGCTCGGCGCGAATATTTTCTAAGTTCCCCGCCGTGTCGCTTCCGACCGCTCGGCGCGAATATTTTCTAAGTTCCCGGTCATGTCGCTTCCGACCTCTCGGTGGGAATATTTTACAATTTCACGGTCATGTCGCTTCCGACCTCTCGGTGGGAATATTTTACAATTTCACGGTCATGTCGCTTCCGACCTCTCGGTAGGAATATTTTTCAAATCTCCGGACGCATCGCTTCCTACATTTCGGTGAGGATATTTTTTACGTTTCTGAACGTATCGGTCCCGACCTCTTGGTGCGAATATTATATATATATATATATATATATATATATATATATATATATAACATAATATAACCTAACCTAATACAACCTGATCGCACGGTGCGAATATTTTCAAAGTTCCCCGCCGTGTCGCTTCCGACCTCTCGGCGCGAATATTTTCAAAGTCCCCGGTCGTGTCGGTCCCGACCGCTCGGCGCGAATATTTTCTAAGTTCCCCGCCGTGTCGCTTCCGACCGCTCGGCGCGAATATTTTCTAAGTTCCCCGCCGTGTCGCTTCCGACCGCTCGGCGCGAATATTTTCTAAGTTCCCGGTCATGTCGCTTCCGACCTCTCGGTGGGAATATTTTACAATTTCACGGTCATGTCGCTTCCGACCTCTCGGTGGGAATATTTTACAATTTCACGGTCATGTCGCTTCCGACCTCTCGGTGGGAATATTTTACAATTTCACGGTCATGTCGCTTCCGACCTCTCGGTAGGAATATTTTTCAAATCTCCGGACGCATCGCTTCCTACATTTCGGTGAGGATATTTTTTACGTTTCTGAACGTATCGGTCCCGACCTCTTGGTGCGAATATTATATATATATATATATATATATATATATATATATATATATATATATATATATATATAACATAATATAACCTAACCTAATACAACCTGATCGCACGGTGCGAATATTTTCAAAGTTCCCCGCCGTGTCGCTTCCGACCTCTCGGCGCGAATATTTTCAAAGTCCCCGGTCGTGTCGGTCCCGACCGCTCGGCGCGAATATTTTCTAAGTTCCCCGCCGTGTCGCTTCCGACCGCTCGGCGCGAATATTTTCTAAGTTCCCCGCCGTGTCGCTTCCGACCGCTCGGCGCGAATATTTTCTAAGTTCCCGGTCATGTCGCTTCCGACCTCTCGGTGGGAATATTTTACAATTTCACGGTCATGTCGCTTCCGACCTCTCGGTGGGAATATTTTACAATTTCACGGTCATGTCGCTTCCGACCTCTCGGTAGGAATATTTTTCAAATCTCCGGACGCATCGCTTCCTACATTTCGGTGAGGATATTTTTTACGTTTCTGAACGTATCGGTCCCGACCTCTTGGTGCGAATATTATATATATATATATATATATATATATATATATATATATATATATATATAACATAATATAACCTAACCTAATACAACCTGATCGCACGGTGTGAATATTTTCAAAGTTCCCCGCCGTGTCGCTTCCGACCTCTCGGCGCGAATATTTTCAAAGTCCCCGGTCGTGTCGGTCCCGACCGCTCGGCGCGAATATTTTCTAAGTTCCCCGCCGTGTCGCTTCCGACCGCTCGGCGCGAATATTTTCTAAGTTCCCCGCCGTGTCGCTTCCGACCGCTCGGCGCGAATATTTTCTAAGTTCCCGGTCATGTCGCTTCCGACCTCTCGGTGGGAATATTTTACAATTTCACGGTCATGTCGCTTCCGACCTCTCGGTGGGAATATTTTACAATTTCACGGTCATGTCGCTTCCGACCTCTCGGTAGGAATATTTTTCAAATCTCCGGACGCATCGCTTCCTACATTTCGGTGAGGATATTTTTTACGTTTCTGAACGTATCGGTCCCGACCTCTTGGTGCGAATATTATATATATATATATATATATATATATATATATATATAACATAATATAACCTAACCTAATACAACCTGATCGCACGGTGCGAATATTTTCAAAGTTCCCCGCCGTGTCGCTTCCGACCGCTCGGCGCGAATATTTTCTAAGTTCCCGGTCATGTCGCTTCCGACCTCTCGGTGGGAATATTTTACAATTTCACGGTCATGTCGCTTCCGACCTCTCGGTGGGAATATTTTACAATTTCACGGTCATGTCGCTTCCGACCTCTCGGTAGGAATATTTTTCAAATCTCCGGACGCATCGCTTCCTACATTTCGGTGAGGATATTTTTTACGTTTCTGAACGTATCGGTCCCGACCTCTTGGTGCGAATATTATATATATATATATATATATATATATATATATATATATATATAACATAATATAACCTAACCTAATACAACCTGATCGCACGGTGCGAATATTTTCAAAGTTCCCCGCCGTGTCGCTTCCGACCTCTCGGCGCGAATATTTTCAAAGTCCCCGGTCGTGTCGGTCCCGACCGCTCGGCGCGAATATTTTCTAAGTTCCCCGCCGTGTCGCTTCCGACCGCTCGGCGCGAATATTTTCTAAGTTCCCCGCCGTGTCGCTTCCGACCGCTCGGCGCGAATATTTTCTAAGTTCCCGGTCATGTCGCTTCCGACCTCTCGGTGGGAATATTTTACAATTTCACGGTCATGTCGCTTCCGACCTCTCGGTGGGAATATTTTACAATTTCACGGTCATGTCGCTTCCGACCTCTCGGTGGGAATATTTTACAATTTCACGGTCATGTCGCTTCCGACCTCTCGGTAGGAATATTTTTCAAATCTCCGGACGCATCGCTTCCTACATTTCGGTGAGGATATTTTTTACGTTTCTGAACGTATCGGTCCCGACCTCTTGGTGCGAATATTATATATATATATATATATATATAACATAATATAACCTAACCTAATACAACCTGATCGCACGGTGCGAATATTTTCAAAGTTCCCCGCCGTGTCGCTTCCGACCTCTCGGCGCGAATATTTTCAAAGTCCCCGGTCGTGTCGGTCCCGACCGCTCGGCGCGAATATTTTCTAAGTTCCCCGCCGTGTCGCTTCCGACCGCTCGGCGCGAATATTTTCTAAGTTCCCCGCCGTGTCGCTTCCGACCGCTCGGCGCGAATATTTTCTAAGTTCCCGGTCATGTCGCTTCCGACCTCTCGGTGGGAATATTTTACAATTTCACGGTCATGTCGCTTCCGACCTCTCGGTGGGAATATTTTACAATTTCACGGTCATGTCGCTTCCGACCTCTCGGTAGGAATATTTTTCAAATCTCCGGACGCATCGCTTCCTACATTTCGGTGAGGATATTTTTTACGTTTCTGAACGTATCGGTCCCGACCTCTTGGTGCGAATATTATATATATATATATATATATATATATATATATATATATATATAACATAATATAACCTAACCTAATACAACCTGATCGCACGGTGCGAATATTTTCAAAGTTCCCCGCCGTGTCGCTTCCGACCTCTCGGCGCGAATATTTTCAAAGTCCCCGGTCGTGTCGGTCCCGACCGCTCGGCGCGAATATTTTCTAAGTTCCCCGCCGTGTCGCTTCCGACCGCTCGGCGCGAATATTTTCTAAGTTCCCCGCCGTGTCGCTTCCGACCGCTCGGCGCGAATATTTTCTAAGTTCCCGGTCATGTCGCTTTCGACCTCTCGGTGGGAATATTTTACAATTTCACGGTCATGTCGCTTCCGACCTCTCGGTGGGAATATTTTACAATTTCACGGTCATGTCGCTTCCGACCTCTCGGTAGGAATATTTTTCAAATCTCCGGACGCATCGCTTCCTACATTTCGGTGAGGATATTTTTTACGTTTCTGAACGTATCGGTCCCGACCTCTTGGTGCGAATATTATATATATATATATATATATATATATATATATATATATATATATATATATATATATATATATATAACATAATATAACCTAACCTAATACAACCTGATCGCACGGTGCGAATATTTTCAAAGTTCCCCGCCGTGTCGCTTCCGACCTCTCGGCGCGATTATTTTCAAAGTCCCCGGTCGTGTCGGTCCCGACCGCTCGGCGCGAATATTTTCTAAGTTCCCCGCCGTGTCGCTTCCGACCGCTCGGCGCGAATATTTTCTAAGTTCCCCGCCGTGTCGCTTCCGACCGCTCGGCGCGAATATTTTCTAAGTTCCCGGTCATGTCGCTTCCGACCTCTCGGTGGGAATATTTTACAATTTCACGGTCATGTCGCTTCCGACCTCTCGGTGGGAATATTTTACAATTTCACGGTCATGTCGCTTCCGACCTCTCGGTGGGAATATTTTACAATTTCACGGTCATGTCGCTTCCGACCTCTCGGTAGGAATATTTTTCAAATCTCCGGACGCATCGCTTCCTACATTTCGGTGAGGATATTTTTTACGTTTCTGAACGTATCGGTCCCGACCTCTTGGTGCGAATATTATATATATATATATATATATAACATAATATAACCTAACCTAATACAACCTGATCGCACGGTGCGAATATTTTCAAAGTTCCCCGCCGTGTCGCTTCCGACCTCTCGGCGCGAATATTTTCAAAGTCCCCGGTCGTGTCGGTCCCGACCGCTCGGCGCGAATATTTTCTAAGTTCCCCGCCGTGTCGCTTCCGACCGCTCGGCGCGAATATTTTCTAAGTTCCCCGCCGTGTCGCTTCCGACCGCTCGGCGCGAATATTTTCAAAGTCCCCGGTCGTGTCGGTCCCGACCGCTCGGCGCGAATATTTTCAAAGTCCCCGGTCGTGTCGGTCCCGACCGCTCGGCGCGAATATTTTCTAAGTCCCCGGTCGTGTCGGTCCCGACCGCTCGGCGCGAATATTTTCTAAGTTCCCGGTCGTGTCGCTTCCGCCCGCGCGGTGCGAACAATTTCCAAGTTCCCGGTCGTGCCGGTTCGTACTTCTCGGTGCGAACATTATATATGTAGAACGTAATATAACCTAACCTAACCCAACCTAACCTCTCGGTGGTATTATTTTACAGAAAGCCGGGCGTGTCTACTCCTACTTCTCGGTGCGAATATTATGTATATAACATAATATAACCTAACCTAATGCAACCTGGTCGCTCGGTGCGAATATTTTCTAAATTCCCAGTCGTGTCGGTTCCGACCGCTCGGCGCGAATATTTTCTAAGTCCCCGGTCGTGTCGGTCCCGACCTCACAGCGGGAATATTTTCTAAGTCCCCGGTCGTGTCGGTTCCGACCTCTCGGTGGGAATATTTTACAATTTCACGGTCATGTCGCTTCCGACCTCTCGGTGGGAATATTTTACAATTTCACGGTCATGTCGCTTCCGACCTCTCGGTAGGAATATTTTTCAAATCTCCGGACGCATCGCTTCCTACATTTCGGTGAGGATATTTTTTACGTTTCTGAACGTATCGGTCCCGACCTCTTGGTGCGAATATTATATATATATATATATATATATATATATATATATATATATAACATAATATAACCTAACCTAATACAACCTGATCGCACGGTGCGAATATTTTCAAAGTTCCCCGCCGTGTCGCTTCCGACCTCTCGGCGCGAATATTTTCAAAGTCCCCGGTCGTGTCGGTCCCGACCGCTCGGCGCGAATATTTTCTAAGTTCCCGGTCATGTCGCTTCCGACCTCTCGGTGGGAATATTTTACAATTTCACGGTCATGTCGCTTCCGACCTCTCGGTGGGAATATTTTACAATTTCACGGTCATGTCGCTTCCGACCTCTCGGTAGGAATATTTTTCAAATCTCCGGACGCATCGCTTCCTACATTTCGGTGAGGATATTTTTTACGTTTCTGAACGTATCGGTCCCGACCTCTTGGTGCGAATATTATATATATATATATATATATATATATATATATATA
The DNA here is from genome assembly GCA_963969225.1 of Xylocopa violacea. Lineage (NCBI taxonomy): Eukaryota > Metazoa > Arthropoda > Insecta > Hymenoptera > Apidae > Xylocopa > Xylocopa violacea. The sequence goes on from CAXAJV010000595.1 coordinate 18,585, forward strand.
TATATATATATATATATATATATAACATAATATAACCTAACCTAATACAACCTGATCGCACGGTGCGAATATTTTCAAAGTTCCCCGCCGTGTCGCTTCCGACCTCTCGGCGCGAATATTTTCAAAGTCCCCGGTCGTGTCGGTCCCGACCGCTCGGCGCGAATATTTTCTAAGTTCCCCGCCGTGTCGCTTCCGACCGCTCGGCGCGAATATTTTCTAAGTTCCCCGCCGTGTCGCTTCCGACCGCTCGGCGCGAATATTTTCTAAGTTCCCGGTCATGTCGCTTCCGACCTCTCGGTGGGAATATTTTACAATTTCACGGTCATGTCGCTTCCGACCTCTCGGTGGGAATATTTTACAATTTCACGGTCATGTCGCTTCCGACCTCTCGGTAGGAATATTTTTCAAATCTCCGGACGCATCGCTTCCTACATTTCGGTGAGGATATTTTTTACGTTTCTGAACGTATCGGTCCCGACCTCTTGGTGCGAATATTATATATATATATATATATATATATATATATATATATATATATATATATATATAACATAATATAACCTAACCTAATACAACCTGATCGCACGGTGCGAATATTTTCAAAGTTCCCCGCCGTGTCGCTTCCGACCTCTCGGCGCGAATATTTTCAAAGTCCCCGGTCGTGTCGGTCCCGACCGCTCGGCGCGAATATTTTCTAAGTTCCCCGCCGTGTCGCTTCCGACCGCTCGGCGCGAATATTTTCTAAGTTCCCCGCCGTGTCGCTTCCGACCGCTCGGCGCGAATATTTTCTAAGTTCCCGGTCATGTCGCTTCCGACCTCTCGGTGGGAATATTTTACAATTTCACGGTCATGTCGCTTCCGACCTCTCGGTGGGAATATTTTACAATTTCACGGTCATGTCGCTTCCGACCTCTCGGTGGGAATATTTTACAATTTCACGGTCATGTCGCTTCCGACCTCTCGGTAGGAATATTTTTCAAATCTCCGGACGCATCGCTTCCTACATTTCGGTGAGGATATTTTTTACGTTTCTGAACGTATCGGTCCCGACCTCTTGGTGCGAATATTATATATATATATATATATATATATATATATATAACATAATATAACCTAACCTAATACAACCTGATCGCACGGTGCGAATATTTTCAAAGTTCCCCGCCGTGTCGCTTCCGACCTCTCGGCGCGAATATTTTCAAAGTCCCCGGTCGTGTCGGTCCCGACCGCTCGGCGCGAATATTTTCTAAGTTCCCCGCCGTGTCGCTTCCGACCGCTCGGCGCGAATATTTTCTAAGTTCCCCGCCGTGTCGCTTCCGACCGCTCGGCGCGAATATTTTCTAAGTTCCCGGTCATGTCGCTTCCGACCTCTCGGTGGGAATATTTTACAATTTCACGGTCATGTCGCTTCCGACCTCTCGGTGGGAATATTTTACAATTTCACGGTCATGTCGCTTCCGACCTCTCGGTAGGAATATTTTTCAAATCTCCGGACGCATCGCTTCCTACATTTCGGTGAGGATATTTTTTACGTTTCTGAACGTATCGGTCCCGACCTCTTGGTGCGAATATTATATATATATATATATATATATATATATATATATATATATATATATATATATAACGTAATATAACCTAACCTAATACAACCTGATCGCACGGTGCGAATATTTTCAAAGTTCCCCGCCGTGTCGCTTCCGACCTCTCGGCGCGAATATTTTCAAAGTCCCCGGTCGTGTCGGTCCCGACCGCTCGGCGCGAATATTTTCTAAGTTCCCCGCCGTGTCGCTTCCGACCGCTCGGCGCGAATATTTTCTAAGTTCCCCGCCGTGTCGCTTCCGACCGCTCGGCGCGAATATTTTCTAAGTTCCCGGTCATGTCGCTTCCGACCTCTCGGTGGGAATATTTTACAATTTCACGGTCATGTCGCTTCCGACCTCTCGGTGGGAATATTTTACAATTTCACGGTCATGTCGCTTCCGACCTCTCGGTAGGAATATTTTTCAAATCTCCGGACGCATCGCTTCCTACATTTCGGTGAGGATATTTTTTACGTTTCTGAACGTATCGGTCCCGACCTCTTGGTGCGAATATTATATATATATATATATATATATATAACATAATATAACCTAACCTAATACAACCTGATCGCACGGTGCGAATATTTTCAAAGTTCCCCGCCGTGTCGCTTCCGACCTCTCGGCGCGAATATTTTCAAAGTCCCCGGTCGTGTCGGTCCCGACCGCTCGGCGCGAATATTTTCTAAGTTCCCCGCCGTGTCGCTTCCGACCGCTCGGCGCGAATATTTTCTAAGTTCCCCGCCGTGTCGCTTCCGACCGCTCGGCGCGAATATTTTCTAAGTTCCCGGTCATGTCGCTTCCGACCTCTCGGTGGGAATATTTTACAATTTCACGGTCATGTCGCTTCCGACCTCTCGGTGGGAATATTTTACAATTTCACGGTCATGTCGCTTCCGACCTCTCGGTGGGAATATTTTACAATTTCACGGTCATGTCGCTTCCGACCTCTCGGTAGGAATATTTTTCAAATCTCCGGACGCATCGCTTCCTACATTTCGGTGAGGATATTTTTTACGTTTCTGAACGTATCGGTCCCGACCTCTTGGTGCGAATATTATATATATATATATATATATATATATATATATATATATATATATATATATATAACATAATATAACCTAACCTAATACAACCTGATCGCACGGTGCGAATATTTTCAAAGTTCCCCGCCGTGTCGCTTCCGACCTCTCGGCGCGAATATTTTCAAAGTCCCCGGCCGTGTCGCTTCCGACCGCTCGGCGCGAATATTTTCAAAGTCCCCGGTCGTGTCGGTCCCGACCGCTCGGCGCGAATATTTTCAAAGTCCCCGGTCGTGTCGGTCCCGACCGCTCGGCGCGAATATTTTCTAAGTCCCCGGTCGTGTCGGTCCCGACCGCTCGGCGCGAATATTTTCTAAGTTCCCGGTCGTGTCGCTTCCGCCCGCGCGGTGCGAACAATTTCCAAGTTCCCGGTCGTGCCGGTTCGTACTTCTCGGTGCGAACATTATATATGTAGAACGTAATATAACCTAACCTAACCCAACCTAACCTCTCGGTGGTATTATTTTACAGAAAGCCGGGCGTGTCTACTCCTACTTCTCGGTGCGAATATTATGTATATAACATAATATAACCTAACCTAATGCAACCTGGTCGCTCGGTGCGAATATTTTCTAAATTCCCAGTCGTGTCGGTTCCGACCGCTCGGCGCGAATATTTTCTAAGTCCCCGGTCGTGTCGGTCCCGACCTCACAGCGGGAATATTTTCTAAGTCCCCGGTCGTGTCGGTTCCGACCTCTCGGTGGGAATATTTTACAATTTCACGGTCATGTCGCTTCCGACCTCTCGGTGGGAATATTTTACAATTTCACGGTCATGTCGCTTCCGACCTCTCGGTGGGAATATTTTACAATTTCACGGTCATGTCGCTTCCGACCTCTCGGTGGGAATATTTTACAATTTCACGGTCATGTCGCTTCCGACCTCTCGGTGGGAATATTTTACAATTTCACGGTCATGTCGCTTCCGACCTCTCGGTAGGAATATTTTTCAAATCTCCGGACGCATCGCTTCCTACATTTCGGTGAGGATATTTTTTACGTTTCTGAACGTATCGGTCCCGACCTCTTGGTGCGAATATTATATATATATATATATATATATATATATATATAACATAATATAACCTAACCTAATACAACCTGATCGCACGGTGCGAATATTTTCAAAGTTCCCCGCCGTGTCGCTTCCGACCTCTCGGCGCGAATATTTTCAAAGTCCCCGGTCGTGTCGGTCCCGACCGCTCGGCGCGAATATTTTCTAAGTTCCCCGCCGTGTCGCTTCCGACCGCTCGGCGCGAATATTTTCTAAGTTCCCCGCCGTGTCGCTTCCGACCGCTCGGCGCGAATATTTTCTAAGTTCCCGGTCATGTCGCTTCCGACCTCTCGGTGGGAATATTTTACAATTTCACGGTCATGTCGCTTCCGACCTCTCGGTGGGAATATTTTACAATTTCACGGTCATGTCGCTTCCGACCTCTCGGTGGGAATATTTTACAATTTCACGGTCATGTCGCTTCCGACCTCTCGGTAGGAATATTTTTCAAATCTCCGGACGCATCGCTTCCTACATTTCGGTGAGGATATTTTTTACGTTTCTGAACGTATCGGTCCCGACCTCTTGGTGCGAATATTATATATATATATATATATATATATATATAACATAATATAACCTAACCTAATACAACCTGATCGCACGGTGCGAATATTTTCAAAGTTCCCCGCCGTGTCGCTTCCGACCTCTCGGCGCGAATATTTTCAAAGTCCCCGGTCGTGTCGGTCCCGACCGCTCGGCGCGAATATTTTCTAAGTTCCCCGCCGTGTCGCTTCCGACCGCTCGGCGCGAATATTTTCTAAGTTCCCCGCCGTGTCGCTTCCGACCGCTCGGCGCGAATATTTTCTAAGTTCCCGGTCATGTCGCTTCCGACCTCTCGGTGGGAATATTTTACAATTTCACGGTCATGTCGCTTCCGACCTCTCGGTGGGAATATTTTACAATTTCACGGTCATGTCGCTTCCGACCTCTCGGTAGGAATATTTTTCAAATCTCCGGACGCATCGCTTCCTACATTTCGGTGAGGATATTTTTTACGTTTCTGAACGTATCGGTCCCGACCTCTTGGTGCGAATATTATATATATATATATATATATATATATATATATATATATATATATATATATATATATATATATATAACATAATATAACCTAACCTAATACAACCTGATCGCACGGTGCGAATATTTTCAAAGTTCCCCGCCGTGTCGCTTCCGACCTCTCGGCGCGAATATTTTCAAAGTCCCCGGTCGTGTCGGTCCCGACCGCTCGGCGCGAATATTTTCTAAGTTCCCCGCCGTGTCGCTTCCGACCGCTCGGCGCGAATATTTTCTAAGTTCCCCGCCGTGTCGCTTCCGACCGCTCGGCGCGAATATTTTCTAAGTTCCCGGTCATGTCGCTTCCGACCTCTCGGTGGGAATATTTTACAATTTCACGGTCATGTCGCTTCCGACCTCTCGGTGGGAATATTTTACAATTTCACGGTCATGTCGCTTCCGACCTCTCGGTAGGAATATTTTTCAAATCTCCGGACGCATCGCTTCCTACATTTCGGTGAGGATATTTTTTACGTTTCTGAACGTATCGGTCCCGACCTCTTGGTGCGAATATTATATATATATATATATATATATATATATATATATATATATATATATATAACATAATATAACCTAACCTAATACAACCTGATCGCACGGTGCGAATATTTTCAAAGTTCCCCGCCGTGTCGCTTCCGACCTCTCGGCGCGAATATTTTCAAAGTCCCCGGTCGTGTCGGTCCCGACCGCTCGGCGCGAATATTTTCTAAGTTCCCCGCCGTGTCGCTTCCGACCGCTCGGCGCGAATATTTTCTAAGTTCCCCGCCGTGTCGCTTCCGACCGCTCGGCGCGAATATTTTCTAAGTTCCCGGTCATGTCGCTTCCGACCTCTCGGTGGGAATATTTTACAATTTCACGGTCATGTCGCTTCCGACCTCTCGGTGGGAATATTTTACAATTTCACGGTCATGTCGCTTCCGACCTCTCGGTGGGAATATTTTACAATTTCACGGTCATGTCGCTTCCGACCTCTCGGTAGGAATATTTTTCAAATCTCCGGACGCATCGCTTCCTACATTTCGGTGAGGATATTTTTTACGTTTCTGAACGTATCGGTCCCGACCTCTTGGTGCGAATATTATATATATATATATATATATATATAACATAATATAACCTAACCTAATACAACCTGATCGCACGGTGCGAATATTTTCAAAGTTCCCCGCCGTGTCGCTTCCGACCTCTCGGCGCGAATATTTTCAAAGTCCCCGGTCGTGTCGGTCCCGACCGCTCGGCGCGAATATTTTCTAAGTTCCCCGCCGTGTCGCTTCCGACCGCTCGGCGCGAATATTTTCTAAGTTCCCCGCCGTGTCGCTTCCGACCGCTCGGCGCGAATATTTTCTAAGTTCCCGGTCATGTCGCTTCCGACCTCTCGGTGGGAATATTTTACAATTTCACGGTCATGTCGCTTCCGACCTCTCGGTGGGAATATTTTACAATTTCACGGTCATGTCGCTTCCGACCTCTCGGTAGGAATATTTTTCAAATCTCCGGACGCATCGCTTCCTACATTTCGGTGAGGATATTTTTTACGTTTCTGAACGTATCGGTCCCGACCTCTTGGTGCGAATATTATATATATAACATAATATAACCTAACCTAATACAACCTGATCGCACGGTGCGAATATTTTCAAAGTTCCCCGCCGTGTCGCTTCCGACCTCTCGGCGCGAATATTTTCAAAGTCCCCGGTCGTGTCGGTCCCGACCGCTCGGCGCGAATATTTTCTAAGTTCCCCGCCGTGTCGCTTCCGACCGCTCGGCGCGAATATTTTCTAAGTTCCCCGCCGTGTCGCTTCCGACCGCTCGGCGCGAATATTTTCTAAGTTCCCGGTCATGTCGCTTCCGACCTCTCGGTGGGAATATTTTACAATTTCACGGTCATGTCGCTTCCGACCTCTCGGTGGGAATATTTTACAATTTCACGGTCATGTCGCTTCCGACCTCTCGGTAGGAATATTTTTCAAATCTCCGGACGCATCGCTTCCTACATTTCGGTGAGGATATTTTTTACGTTTCTGAACGTATCGGTCCCGACCTCTTGGTGCGAATATTATATATATATATATATATATATATATATATATATAACATAATATAACCTAACCTAATACAACCTGATCGCACGGTGCGAATATTTTCAAAGTTCCCCGCCGTGTCGCTTCCGACCTCTCGGCGCGAATATTTTCAAAGTCCCCGGTCGTGTCGGTCCCGACCGCTCGGCGCGAATATTTTCTAAGTTCCCCGCCGTGTCGCTTCCGACCGCTCGGCGCGAATATTTTCTAAGTTCCCCGCCGTGTCGCTTCCGACCGCTCGGCGCGAATATTTTCTAAGTTCCCGGTCATGTCGCTTCCGACCTCTCGGTGGGAATATTTTACAATTTCACGGTCATGTCGCTTCCGACCTCTCGGTGGGAATATTTTACAATTTCACGGTCATGTCGCTTCCGACCTCTCGGTGGGAATATTTTACAATTTCACGGTCATGTCGCTTCCGACCTCTCGGTAGGAATATTTTTCAAATCTCCGGACGCATCGCTTCCTACATTTCGGTGAGGATATTTTTTACGTTTCTGAACGTATCGGTCCCGACCTCTTGGTGCGAATATTATATATATATATATATATATATATATATATATATATATATATAACATAATATAACCTAACCTAATACAACCTGATCGCACGGTGCGAATATTTTCAAAGTTCCCCGCCGTGTCGCTTCCGACCTCTCGGCGCGAATATTTTCAAAGTCCCCGGCCGTGTCGCTTCCGACCGCTCGGCGCGAATATTTTCAAAGTCCCCGGTCGTGTCGGTCCCGACCGCTCGGCGCGAATATTTTCAAAGTCCCCGGTCGTGTCGGTCCCGACCGCTCGGCGCGAATATTTTCTAAGTCCCCGGTCGTGTCGGTCCCGACCGCTCGGCGCGAATATTTTCTAAGTTCCCGGTCGTGTCGCTTCCGCCCGCGCGGTGCGAACAATTTCCAAGTTCCCGGTCGTGCCGGTTCGTACTTCTCGGTGCGAACATTATATATGTAGAACGTAATATAACCTAACCTAACCCAACCTAACCTCTCGGTGGTATTATTTTACAGAAAGCCGGGCGTGTCTACTCCTACTTCTCGGTGCGAATATTATGTATATAACATAATATAACCTAACCTAATGCAACCTGGTCGCTCGGTGCGAATATTTTCTAAATTCCCAGTCGTGTCGGTTCCGACCGCTCGGCGCGAATATTTTCTAAGTCCCCGGTCGTGTCGGTCCCGACCTCACAGCGGGAATATTTTCTAAGTCCCCGGTCGTGTCGGTTCCGACCTCTCGGTGGGAATATTTTACAATTTCACGGTCATGTCGCTTCCGACCTCTCGGTGGGAATATTTTACAATTTCACGGTCATGTCGCTTCCGACCTCTCGGTAGGAATATTTTTCAAATCTCCGGACGCATCGCTTCCTACATTTCGGTGAGGATATTTTTTACGTTTCTGAACGTATCGGTCCCGACCTCTTGGTGCGAATATTATATATATATATATATATATATATATATATATATATATATATATATATATATATATATAACATAATATAACCTAACCTAATACAACCTGATCGCACGGTGCGAATATTTTCAAAGTTCCCCGCCGTGTCGCTTCCGACCTCTCGGCGCGAATATTTTCAAAGTCCCCGGTCGTGTCGGTCCCGACCGCTCGGCGCGAATATTTTCTAAGTTCCCCGCCGTGTCGCTTCCGACCGCTCGGCGCGAATATTTTCTAAGTTCCCCGCCGTGTCGCTTCCGACCGCTCGGCGCGAATATTTTCTAAGTTCCCGGTCATGTCGCTTCCGACCTCTCGGTGGGAATATTTTACAATTTCACGGTCATGTCGCTTCCGACCTCTCGGTGGGAATATTTTACAATTTCACGGTCATGTCGCTTCCGACCTCTCGGTAGGAATATTTTTCAAATCTCCGGACGCATCGCTTCCTACATTTCGGTGAGGATATTTTTTACGTTTCTGAACGTATCGGTCCCGACCTCTTGGTGCGAATATTATATATATATATATATATATATATATATATATATATATATATATATAACATAATATAACCTAACCTAATACAACCTGATCGCACGGTGCGAATATTTTCAGAGTTCCCCGCCGTGTCGCTTCCGACCTCTCGGCGCGAATATTTTCAAAGTCCCCGGTCGTGTCGGTCCCGACCGCTCGGCGCGAATATTTTCTAAGTTCCCCGCCGTGTCGCTTCCGACCGCTCGGCGCGAATATTTTCTAAGTTCCCGGTCATGTCGCTTCCGACCTCTCGGTGGGAATATTTTACAATTTCACGGTCATGTCGCTTCCGACCTCTCGGTGGGAATATTTTACAATTTCACGGTCATGTCGCTTCCGACCTCTCGGTAGGAATATTTTTCAAATCTCCGGACGCATCGCTTCCTACATTTCGGTGAGGATATTTTTTACGTTTCTGAACGTATCGGTCCCGACCTCTTGGTGCGAATATTATATATATATATATATATATATATATATATATATATATATATATATATATATAACATAATATAACCTAACCTAATACAACCTGATCGCACGGTGCGAATATTTTCAGAGTTCCCCGCCGTGTCGCTTCCGACCTCTCGGCGCGAATATTTTCAAAGTCCCCGGTCGTGTCGGTCCCGACCGCTCGGCGCGAATATTTTCTAAGTTCCCCGCCGTGTCGCTTCCGACCGCTCGGCGCGAATATTTTCTAAGTTCCCCGCCGTGTCGCTTCCGACCGCTCGGCGCGAATATTTTCTAAGTTCCCGGTCATGTCGCTTCCGACCTCTCGGTGGGAATATTTTACAATTTCACGGTCATGTCGCTTCCGACCTCTCGGTGGGAATATTTTACAATTTCACGGTCATGTCGCTTCCGACCTCTCGGTAGGAATATTTTTCAAATCTCCGGACGCATCGCTTCCTACATTTCGGTGAGGATATTTTTTACGTTTCTGAACGTATCGGTCCCGACCTCTTGGTGCGAATATTATATATATATATATATATATATATATATATATATATATATATATATAACATAATATAACCTAACCTAATACAACCTGATCGCACGGTGCGAATATTTTCAAAGTTCCCCGCCGTGTCGCTTCCGACCTCTCGGCGCGAATATTTTCAAAGTCCCCGGTCGTGTCGGTCCCGACCGCTCGGCGCGAATATTTTCTAAGTTCCCCGCCGTGTCGCTTCCGACCGCTCGGCGCGAATATTTTCTAAGTTCCCCGCCGTGTCGCTTCCGACCGCTCGGCGCGAATATTTTCTAAGTTCCCGGTCATGTCGCTTCCGACCTCTCGGTGGGAATATTTTACAATTTCACGGTCATGTCGCTTCCGACCTCTCGGTGGGAATATTTTACAATTTCACGGTCATGTCGCTTCCGACCTCTCGGTAGGAATATTTTTCAAATCTCCGGACGCATCGCTTCCTACATTTCGGTGAGGATATTTTTTACGTTTCTGAACGTATCGGTCCCGACCTCTTGGTGCGAATATTATATATATATATATATATATATATAACATAATATAACCTAACCTAATACAACCTGATCGCACGGTGCGAATATTTTCAAAGTTCCCCGCCGTGTCGCTTCCGACCTCTCGGCGCGAATATTTTCAAAGTCCCCGGTCGTGTCGGTCCCGACCGCTCGGCGCGAATATTTTCTAAGTTCCCCGCCGTGTCGCTTCCGACCGCTCGGCGCGAATATTTTCTAAGTTCCCCGCCGTGTCGCTTCCGACCGCTCGGCGCGAATATTTTCTAAGTTCCCGGTCATGTCGCTTCCGACCTCTCGGTGGGAATATTTTACAATTTCACGGTCATGTCGCTTCCGACCTCTCGGTGGGAATATTTTACAATTTCACGGTCATGTCGCTTCCGACCTCTCGGTGGGAATATTTTACAATTTCACGGTCATGTCGCTTCCGACCTCTCGGTAGGAATATTTTTCAAATCTCCGGACGCATCGCTTCCTACATTTCGGTGAGGATATTTTTTACGTTTCTGAACGTATCGGTCCCGACCTCTTGGTGCGAATATTATATATATATATATATATATATATATATATATATATATATATATATATATATATATATATATAACATAATATAACCTAACCTAATACAACCTGATCGCACGGTGCGAATATTTTCAAAGTTCCCCGCCGTGTCGCTTCCGACCTCTCGGCGCGAATATTTTCAAAGTCCCCGGCCGTGTCGCTTCCGACCGCTCGGCGCGAATATTTTCAAAGTCCCCGGTCGTGTCGGTCCCGACCGCTCGGCGCGAATATTTTCAAAGTCCCCGGTCGTGTCGGTCCCGACCGCTCGGCGCGAATATTTTCTAAGTCCCCGGTCGTGTCGGTCCCGACCGCTCGGCGCGAATATTTTCTAAGTTCCCGGTCGTGTCGCTTCCGCCCGCGCGGTGCGAACAATTTCCAAGTTCCCGGTCGTGCCGGTTCGTACTTCTCGGTGCGAACATTATATATGTAGAACGTAATATAACCTAACCTAACCCAACCTAACCTCTCGGTGGTATTATTTTACAGAAAGCCGGGCGTGTCTACTCCTACTTCTCGGTGCGAATATTATGTATATAACATAATATAACCTAACCTAATGCAACCTGGTCGCTCGGTGCGAATATTTTCTAAATTCCCAGTCGTGTCGGTTCCGACCGCTCGGCGCGAATATTTTCTAAGTCCCCGGTCGTGTCGGTCCCGACCTCACAGCGGGAATATTTTCTAAGTCCCCGGTCGTGTCGGTTCCGACCTCTCGGTGGGAATATTTTACAATTTCACGGTCATGTCGCTTCCGACCTCTCGGTGGGAATATTTTACAATTTCACGGTCATGTCGCTTCCGACCTCTCGGTGGGAATATTTTACAATTTCACGGTCATGTCGCTTCCGACCTCTCGGTGGGAATATTTTACAATTTCACGGTCATGTCGCTTCCGACCTCTCGGTGGGAATATTTTACAATTTCACGGTCATGTCGCTTCCGACCTCTCGGTAGGAATATTTTTCAAATCTCCGGACGCATCGCTTCCTACATTTCGGTGAGGATATTTTTTACGTTTCTGAACGTATCGGTCCCGACCTCTTGGTGCGAATATTATATATATATATATATATATATATATATATATATATATATATATATATAACATAATATAACCTAACCTAATACAACCTGATCGCACGGTGCGAATATTTTCAAAGTTCCCCGCCGTGTCGCTTCCGACCTCTCGGCGCGAATATTTTCAAAGTCCCCGGTCGTGTCGGTCCCGACCGCTCGGCGCGAATATTTTCTAAGTTCCCCGCCGTGTCGCTTCCGACCGCTCGGCGCGAATATTTTCTAAGTTCCCCGCCGTGTCGCTTCCGACCGCTCGGCGCGAATATTTTCTAAGTTCCCGGTCATGTCGCTTCCGACCTCTCGGTGGGAATATTTTACAATTTCACGGTCATGTCGCTTCCGACCTCTCGGTGGGAATATTTTACAATTTCACGGTCATGTCGCTTCCGACCTCTCGGTGGGAATATTTTACAATTTCACGGTCATGTCGCTTCCGACCTCTCGGTAGGAATATTTTTCAAATCTCCGGACGCATCGCTTCCTACATTTCGGTGAGGATATTTTTTACGTTTCTGAACGTATCGGTCCCGACCTCTTGGTGCGAATATTATATATATATATATATATATATATATAACATAATATAACCTAACCTAATACAACCTGATCGCACGGTGCGAATATTTTCAAAGTTCCCCGCCGTGTCGCTTCCGACCTCTCGGCGCGAATATTTTCAAAGTCCCCGGTCGTGTCGGTCCCGACCGCTCGGCGCGAATATTTTCTAAGTTCCCCGCCGTGTCGCTTCCGACCGCTCGGCGCGAATATTTTCTAAGTTCCCCGCCGTGTCGCTTCCGACCGCTCGGCGCGAATATTTTCTAAGTTCCCGGTCATGTCGCTTCCGACCTCTCGGTGGGAATATTTTACAATTTCACGGTCATGTCGCTTCCGACCTCTCGGTGGGAATATTTTACAATTTCACGGTCATGTCGCTTCCGACCTCTCGGTAGGAATATTTTTCAAATCTCCGGACGCATCGCTTCCTACATTTCGGTGAGGATATTTTTTACGTTTCTGAACGTATCGGTCCCGACCTCTTGGTGCGAATATTATATATATATATATATATATATATATATATATATATATATATATATAACATAATATAACCTAACCTAATACAACCTGATCGCACGGTGCGAATATTTTCAAAGTTCCCCGCCGTGTCGCTTCCGACCTCTCGGCGCGAATATTTTCAAAGTCCCCGGTCGTGTCGGTCCCGACCGCTCGGCGCGAATATTTTCTAAGTTCCCCGCCGTGTCGCTTCCGACCGCTCGGCGCGAATATTTTCTAAGTTCCCCGCCGTGTCGCTTCCGACCGCTCGGCGCGAATATTTTCTAAGTTCCCGGTCATGTCGCTTCCGACCTCTCGGTGGGAATATTTTACAATTTCACGGTCATGTCGCTTCCGACCTCTCGGTGGGAATATTTTACAATTTCACGGTCATGTCGCTTCCGACCTCTCGGTAGGAATATTTTTCAAATCTCCGGACGCATCGCTTCCTACATTTCGGTGAGGATATTTTTTACGTTTCTGAACGTATCGGTCCCGACCTCTTGGTGCGAATATTATATATATATATATATATATATATATATATATATATATATATATAACATAATATAACCTAACCTAATACAACCTGATCGCACGGTGCGAATATTTTCAAAGTTCCCCGCCGTGTCGCTTCCGACCTCTCGGCGCGAATATTTTCAAAGTCCCCGGTCGTGTCGGTCCCGACCGCTCGGCGCGAATATTTTCTAAGTTCCCCGCCGTGTCGCTTCCGACCGCTCGGCGCGAATATTTTCTAAGTTCCCCGCCGTGTCGCTTCCGACCGCTCGGCGCGAATATTTTCTAAGTTCCCGGTCATGTCGCTTCCGACCTCTCGGTGGGAATATTTTACAATTTCACGGTCATGTCGCTTCCGACCTCTCGGTAGGAATATTTTTCAAATCTCCGGACGCATCGCTTCCTACATTTCGGTGAGGATATTTTTTACGTTTCTGAACGTATCGGTCCCGACCTCTTGGTGCGAATATTATATATATATATATATATATATATATATATATATATATATATATATAACATAATATAACCTAACCTAATACAACCTGATCGCACGGTGCGAATATTTTCAAAGTTCCCCGCCGTGTCGCTTCCGACCTCTCGGCGCGAATATTTTCAAAGTCCCCGGTCGTGTCGGTCCCGACCGCTCGGCGCGAATATTTTCTAAGTTCCCCGCCGTGTCGCTTCCGACCGCTCGGCGCGAATATTTTCTAAGTTCCCCGCCGTGTCGCTTCCGACCGCTCGGCGCGAATATTTTCTAAGTTCCCGGTCATGTCGCTTCCGACCTCTCGGTGGGAATATTTTACAATTTCACGGTCATGTCGCTTCCGACCTCTCGGTGGGAATATTTTACAATTTCACGGTCATGTCGCTTCCGACCTCTCGGTGGGAATATTTTACAATTTCACGGTCATGTCGCTTCCGACCTCTCGGTAGGAATATTTTTCAAATCTCCGGACGCATCGCTTCCTACATTTCGGTGAGGATATTTTTTACGTTTCTGAACGTATCGGTCCCGACCTCTTGGTGCGAATATTATATATATATATATATATATATATAACATAATATAACCTAACCTAATACAACCTGATCGCACGGTGCGAATATTTTCAAAGTTCCCCGCCGTGTCGCTTCCGACCTCTCGGCGCGAATATTTTCAAAGTCCCCGGTCGTGTCGGTCCCGACCGCTCGGCGCGAATATTTTCTAAGTTCCCCGCCGTGTCGCTTCCGACCGCTCGGCGCGCGCGAATATTTTCTAAGTTCCCCGCCGTGTCGCTTCCGACCGCTCGGCGCGAATATTTTCTAAGTTCCCGGTCATGTCGCTTCCGACCTCTCGGTGGGAATATTTTACAATTTCACGGTCATGTCGCTTCCGACCTCTCGGTGGGAATATTTTACAATTTCACGGTCATGTCGCTTCCGACCTCTCGGTAGGAATATTTTTCAAATCTCCGGACGCATCGCTTCCTACATTTCGGTGAGGATATTTTTTACGTTTCTGAACGTATCGGTCCCGACCTCTTGGTGCGAATATTATATATATATATATATATATATATATATATATATATATAACATAATATAACCTAACCTAATACAACCTGATCGCACGGTGCGAATATTTTCAAAGTTCCCCGCCGTGTCGCTTCCGACCTCTCGGCGCGAATATTTTCAAAGTCCCCGGTCGTGTCGGTCCCGACCGCTCGGCGCGAATATTTTCTAAGTTCCCCGCCGTGTCGCTTCCGACCGCTCGGCGCGAATATTTTCTAAGTTCCCCGCCGTGTCGCTTCCGACCGCTCGGCGCGAATATTTTCTAAGTTCCCGGTCATGTCGCTTCCGACCTCTCGGTGGGAATATTTTACAATTTCACGGTCATGTCGCTTCCGACCTCTCGGTGGGAATATTTTACAATTTCACGGTCATGTCGCTTCCGACCTCTCGGTGGGAATATTTTACAATTTCACGGTCATGTCGCTTCCGACCTCTCGGTAGGAATATTTTTCAAATCTCCGGACGCATCGCTTCCTACATTTCGGTGAGGATATTTTTTACGTTTCTGAACGTATCGGTCCCGACCTCTTGGTGCGAATATTATATATATATATATATATATATATATATATATATATATATATATATATATATATATATAACATAATATAACCTAACCTAATACAACCTGATCGCACGGTGCGAATATTTTCAAAGTTCCCCGCCGTGTCGCTTCCGACCTCTCGGCGCGAATATTTTCAAAGTCCCCGGCCGTGTCGCTTCCGACCGCTCGGCGCGAATATTTTCAAAGTCCCCGGTCGTGTCGGTCCCGACCGCTCGGCGCGAATATTTTCAAAGTCCCCGGTCGTGTCGGTCCCGACCGCTCGGCGCGAATATTTTCTAAGTCCCCGGTCGTGTCGGTCCCGACCGCTCGGCGCGAATATTTTCTAAGTTCCCGGTCGTGTCGCTTCCGCCCGCGCGGTGCGAACAATTTCCAAGTTCCCGGTCGTGCCGGTTCGTACTTCTCGGTGCGAACATTATATATGTAGAACGTAATATAACCTAACCTAACCCAACCTAACCTCTCGGTGGTATTATTTTACAGAAAGCCGGGCGTGTCTACTCCTACTTCTCGGTGCGAATATTATGTATATAACATAATATAACCTAACCTAATGCAACCTGGTCGCTCGGTGCGAATATTTTCTAAATTCCCAGTCGTGTCGGTTCCGACCGCTCGGCGCGAATATTTTCTAAGTCCCCGGTCGTGTCGGTCCCGACCTCACAGCGGGAATATTTTCTAAGTCCCCGGTCGTGTCGGTTCCGACCTCTCGGTGGGAATATTTTACAATTTCACGGTCATGTCGCTTCCGACCTCTCGGTGGGAATATTTTACAATTTCACGGTCATGTCGCTTCCGACCTCTCGGTAGGAATATTTTTCAAATCTCCGGACGCATCGCTTCCTACATTTCGGTGAGGATATTTTTTACGTTTCTGAACGTATCGGTCCCGACCTCTTGGTGCGAATATTATATATATATATATATATATATATATATATATATATATATATAACATAATATAACCTAACCTAATACAACCTGATCGCACGGTGCGAATATTTTCAAAGTTCCCCGCCGTGTCGCTTCCGACCTCTCGGCGCGAATATTTTCAAAGTCCCCGGTCGTGTCGGTCCCGACCGCTCGGCGCGAATATTTTCTAAGTTCCCCGCCGTGTCGCTTCCGACCGCTCGGCGCGAATATTTTCTAAGTTCCCCGCCGTGTCGCTTCCGACCGCTCGGCGCGAATATTTTCTAAGTTCCCGGTCATGTCGCTTCCGACCTCTCGGTGGGAATATTTTACAATTTCACGGTCATGTCGCTTCCGACCTCTCGGTGGGAATATTTTACAATTTCACGGTCATGTCGCTTCCGACCTCTCGGTAGGAATATTTTTCAAATCTCCGGACGCATCGCTTCCTACATTTCGGTGAGGATATTTTTTACGTTTCTGAACGTATCGGTCCCGACCTCTTGGTGCGAATATTATATATATATATATATATATATATATATATATATATATATATATAACATAATATAACCTAACCTAATACAACCTGATCGCACGGTGCGAATATTTTCAGAGTTCCCCGCCGTGTCGCTTCCGACCTCTCGGCGCGAATATTTTCAAAGTCCCCGGTCGTGTCGGTCCCGACCGCTCGGCGCGAATATTTTCTAAGTTCCCCGCCGTGTCGCTTCCGACCGCTCGGCGCGAATATTTTCTAAGTTCCCCGCCGTGTCGCTTCCGACCGCTCGGCGCGAATATTTTCTAAGTTCCCGGTCATGTCGCTTCCGACCTCTCGGTGGGAATATTTTACAATTTCACGGTCATGTCGCTTCCGACCTCTCGGTGGGAATATTTTACAATTTCACGGTCATGTCGCTTCCGACCTCTCGGTAGGAATATTTTTCAAATCTCCGGACGCATCGCTTCCTACATTTCGGTGAGGATATTTTTTACGTTTCTGAACGTATCGGTCCCGACCTCTTGGTGCGAATATTATATATATATATATATATATATATATATATATATATATATATATATATATATAACATAATATAACCTAACCTAATACAACCTGATCGCACGGTGCGAATATTTTCAAAGTTCCCCGCCGTGTCGCTTCCGACCTCTCGGCGCGAATATTTTCAAAGTCCCCGGTCGTGTCGGTCCCGACCGCTCGGCGCGAATATTTTCTAAGTTCCCCGCCGTGTCGCTTCCGACCGCTCGGCGCGAATATTTTCTAAGTTCCCCGCCGTGTCGCTTCCGACCGCTCGGCGCGAATATTTTCTAAGTTCCCGGTCATGTCGCTTCCGACCTCTCGGTGGGAATATTTTACAATTTCACGGTCATGTCGCTTCCGACCTCTCGGTGGGAATATTTTACAATTTCACGGTCATGTCGCTTCCGACCTCTCGGTGGGAATATTTTACAATTTCACGGTCATGTCGCTTCCGACCTCTCGGTAGGAATATTTTTCAAATCTCCGGACGCATCGCTTCCTACATTTCGGTGAGGATATTTTTTACGTTTCTGAACGTATCGGTCCCGACCTCTTGGTGCGAATATTATATATATATATATATATATATATATATATATATATATAACATAATATAACCTAACCTAATACAACCTGATCGCACGGTGCGAATATTTTCAAAGTTCCCCGCCGTGTCGCTTCCGACCTCTCGGCGCGAATATTTTCAAAGTCCCCGGTCGTGTCGGTCCCGACCGCTCGGCGCGAATATTTTCTAAGTTCCCCGCCGTGTCGCTTCCGACCGCTCGGCGCGAATATTTTCTAAGTTCCCCGCCGTGTCGCTTCCGACCGCTCGGCGCGAATATTTTCTAAGTTCCCGGTCATGTCGCTTCCGACCTCTCGGTGGGAATATTTTACAATTTCACGGTCATGTCGCTTCCGACCTCTCGGTGGGAATATTTTACAATTTCACGGTCATGTCGCTTCCGACCTCTCGGTAGGAATATTTTTCAAATCTCCGGACGCATCGCTTCCTACATTTCGGTGAGGATATTTTTTACGTTTCTGAACGTATCGGTCCCGACCTCTTGGTGCGAATATTATATATATATATATATATATATATATATATATATATATATATATATATATATATATATATATAACATAATATAACCTAACCTAATACAACCTGATCGCACGGTGCGAATATTTTCAGAGTTCCCCGCCGTGTCGCTTCCGACCTCTCGGCGCGAATATTTTCAAAGTCCCCGGTCGTGTCGGTCCCGACCGCTCGGCGCGAATATTTTCTAAGTTCCCCGCCGTGTCGCTTCCGACCGCTCGGCGCGAATATTTTCTAAGTTCCCCGCCGTGTCGCTTCCGACCGCTCGGCGCGAATATTTTCTAAGTTCCCGGTCATGTCGCTTCCGACCTCTCGGTGGGAATATTTTACAATTTCACGGTCATGTCGCTTCCGACCTCTCGGTGGGAATATTTTACAATTTCACGGTCATGTCGCTTCCGACCTCTCGGTAGGAATATTTTTCAAATCTCCGGACGCATCGCTTCCTACATTTCGGTGAGGATATTTTTTACGTTTCTGAACGTATCGGTCCCGACCTCTTGGTGCGAATATTATATATATATATATATATATATATATATATATATATATATATATATATATATATATAACATAATATAACCTAACCTAATACAACCTGATCGCACGGTGCGAATATTTTCAAAGTTCCCCGCCGTGTCGCTTCCGACCTCTCGGCGCGAATATTTTCAAAGTCCCCGGTCGTGTCGGTCCCGACCGCTCGGCGCGAATATTTTCTAAGTTCCCCGCCGTGTCGCTTCCGACCGCTCGGCGCGAATATTTTCTAAGTTCCCCGCCGTGTCGCTTCCGACCGCTCGGCGCGAATATTTTCTAAGTTCCCGGTCATGTCGCTTCCGACCTCTCGGTGGGAATATTTTACAATTTCACGGTCATGTCGCTTCCGACCTCTCGGTGGGAATATTTTACAATTTCACGGTCATGTCGCTTCCGACCTCTCGGTGGGAATATTTTACAATTTCACGGTCATGTCGCTTCCGACCTCTCGGTAGGAATATTTTTCAAATCTCCGGACGCATCGCTTCCTACATTTCGGTGAGGATATTTTTTACGTTTCTGAACGTATCGGTCCCGACCTCTTGGTGCGAATATTATATATATATATATATATATATATATATATATATATATATATATATATATATATATATAACATAATATAACCTAACCTAATACAACCTGATCGCACGGTGCGAATATTTTCAAAGTTCCCCGCCGTGTCGCTTCCGACCTCTCGGCGCGAATATTTTCAAAGTCCCCGGCCGTGTCGCTTCCGACCGCTCGGCGCGAATATTTTCAAAGTCCCCGGTCGTGTCGGTCCCGACCGCTCGGCGCGAATATTTTCAAAGTCCCCGGTCGTGTCGGTCCCGACCGCTCGGCGCGAATATTTTCTAAGTCCCCGGTCGTGTCGGTCCCGACCGCTCGGCGCGAATATTTTCTAAGTTCCCGGTCGTGTCGCTTCCGCCCGCGCGGTGCGAACAATTTCCAAGTTCCCGGTCGTGCCGGTTCGTACTTCTCGGTGCGAACATTATATATGTAGAACGTAATATAACCTAACCTAACCCAACCTAACCTCTCGGTGGTATTATTTTACAGAAAGCCGGGCGTGTCTACTCCTACTTCTCGGTGCGAATATTATGTATATAACATAATATAACCTAACCTAATGCAACCTGGTCGCTCGGTGCGAATATTTTCTAAATTCCCAGTCGTGTCGGTTCCGACCGCTCGGCGCGAATATTTTCTAAGTCCCCGGTCGTGTCGGTCCCGACCTCACAGCGGGAATATTTTCTAAGTCCCCGGTCGTGTCGGTTCCGACCTCTCGGTGGGAATATTTTACAATTTCACGGTCATGTCGCTTCCGACCTCTCGGTGGGAATATTTTACAATTTCACGGTCATGTCGCTTCCGACCTCTCGGTAGGAATATTTTTCAAATCTCCGGACGCATCGCTTCCTACATTTCGGTGAGGATATTTTTTACGTTTCTGAACGTATCGGTCCCGACCTCTTGGTGCGAATATTATATTTATATATATATATATATATATATATATATATATATATATATATATATATATATATATATATATATATATATAACATAATATAACCTAACCTAATACAACCTGATCGCACGGTGCGAATATTTTCAAAGTTCCCCGCCGTGTCGCTTCCGACCTCTCGGCGCGAATATTTTCAAAGTCCCCGGTCGTGTCGGTCCCGACCGCTCGGCGCGAATATTTTCTAAGTTCCCGGTCATGTCGCTTCCGACCTCTCGGTGGGAATATTTTACAATTTCACGGTCATGTCGCTTCCGACCTCTCGGTGGGAATATTTTACAATTTCACGGTCATGTCGCTTCCGACCTCTCGGTAGGAATATTTTTCAAATCTCCGGACGCATCGCTTCCTACATTTCGGTGAGGATATTTTTTACGTTTCTGAACGTATCGGTCCCGACCTCTTGGTGCGAATATTATATATATATATATATATATATATATATATATATATATATATATATATATATATATATATAACATAATATAACCTAACCTAATACAACCTGATCGCACGGTGCGAATATTTTCAAAGTTCCCCGCCGTGTCGCTTCCGACCTCTCGGCGCGAATATTTTCAAAGTCCCCGGTCGTGTCGGTCCCGACCGCTCGGCGCGAATATTTTCTAAGTTCCCCGCCGTGTCGCTTCCGACCGCTCGGCGCGAATATTTTCTAAGTTCCCCGCCGTGTCGCTTCCGACCGCTCGGCGCGAATATTTTCTAAGTTCCCGGTCATGTCGCTTCCGACCTCTCGGTGGGAATATTTTACAATTTCACGGTCATGTCGCTTCCGACCTCTCGGTGGGAATATTTTACAATTTCACGGTCATGTCGCTTCCGACCTCTCGGTGGGAATATTTTACAATTTCACGGTCATGTCGCTTCCGACCT
The DNA here is from genome assembly GCA_963969225.1 of Xylocopa violacea. Classification (NCBI taxonomy): domain Eukaryota; kingdom Metazoa; phylum Arthropoda; class Insecta; order Hymenoptera; family Apidae; genus Xylocopa; species Xylocopa violacea. Next base: position 40,260 of record CAXAJV010000595.1, read on the forward strand.
CTCGGTAGGAATATTTTTCAAATCTCCGGACGCATCGCTTCCTACATTTCGGTGAGGATATTTTTTACGTTTCTGAACGTATCGGTCCCGAGCTCTTGGTGCGAATATTATATATATATATATATATATATATATATATATATATATATATATATATATAACATAATATAACCTAACCTAATACAACCTGATCGCACGGTGCGAATATTTTCAAAGTTCACCGCCGTGTCGCTTCCGACCTCTCGGCGCGAATATTTTCAAAGTCCCCGGTCGTGTCGGTCCCGACCGCTCGGCGCGAATATTTTCTAAGTTCCCCGCCGTGTCGCTTCCGACCGCTCGGCGCGAATATTTTCTAAGTTCCCCGCCGTGTCGCTTCCGACCGCTCGGCGCGAATATTTTCTAAGTTCCCGGTCATGTCGCTTCCGACCTCTCGGTGGGAATATTTTACAATTTCACGGTCATGTCGCTTCCGACCTCACGGTGGGAATATTTTACAATTTCACGGTCATGTCGCTTCCGACCTCTCGGTGGGAATATTTTACAATTTCACGGTCATGTCGCTTCCGACCTCTCGGTAGGAATATTTTTCAAATCTCCGGACGCATCGCTTCCTACATTTCGGTGAGGATATTTTTTACGTTTCTGAACGTATCGGTCCCGACCTCTTGGTGCGAATATTATATATATATATATATATATATATATATATATATATATATATATATATATAACATAATATAACCTAACCTAATACAACCTGATCGCACGGTGCGAATATTTTCAAAGTTCCCCGCCGTGTCGCTTCCGACCTCTCGGCGCGAATATTTTCAAAGTCCCCGGTCGTGTCGGTCCCGACCGCTCGGCGCGAATATTTTCAAAGTCCCCGGTCGTGTCGGTCCCGACCGCTCGGCGCGAATATTTTCTAAGTCCCCGGTCGTGTCGGTCCCGACCGCTCGGCGCGAATATTTTCTAAGTTCCCGGTCGTGTCGCTTCCGCCCGCGCGGTGCGAACAATTTCCAAGTTCCCGGTCGTGCCGGTTCGTACTTCTCGGTGCGAACATTATATATGTAGAACGTAATATAACCTAACCTAACCCAACCTAACCTCTTGGTGGTATTATTTTACAGAAAGCCGGGCGTGTCTACTCCTACTTCTCGGTGCGAATATTATGTATATAACATAATATAACCTAACCTAATGCAACCTGGTCGCTCGGTGCGAATATTTTCTAAATTCCCAGTCGTGTCGGTTCCGACCGCTCGGCGCGAATATTTTCTAAGTCCCCGGTCGTGTCGGTTCCGACCTCTCGGTGGGAATATTTTACAATTTCACGGTCATGTCGCTTCCGACCTCTCGGTGGGAATATTTTACAATTTCACGGTCATGTCGCTTCCGACCTCTCGGTAGGAATATTTTTCAAATCTCCGGACGCATCGCTTCCTACATTTCGGTGAGGATATTTTTTACGTTTCTGAACGTATCGGTCCCGACCTCTTGGTGCGAATATTATATATATATATATATATAACATAATATAACCTAACCTAATACAACCTGATCGCACGGTGCGAATATTTTCAAAGTTCCCCGCCGTGTCGCTTCCGACCTCTCGGCGCGAATATTTTCAAAGTCCCCGGTCGTGTCGGTCCCGACCGCTCGGCGCGAATATTTTCTAAGTTCCCCGCCGTGTCGCTTCCGACCGCTCGGCGCGAATATTTTCTAAGTTCCCCGCCGTGTCGCTTCCGACCGCTCGGCGCGAATATTTTCTAAGTTCCCGGTCATGTCGCTTCCGACCTCTCGGTGGGAATATTTTACAATTTCACGGTCATGTCGCTTCCGACCTCTCGGTGGGAATATTTTACAATTTCACGGTCATGTCGCTTCCGACCTCTCGGTGGGAATATTTTACAATTTCACGGTCATGTCGCTTCCGACCTCTCGGTAGGAATATTTTTCAAATCTCCGGACGCATCGCTTCCTACATTTCGGTGAGGATATTTTTTACGTTTCTGAACGTATCGGTCCCGACCTCTTGGTGCGAATATTATATATATATATATATATATATATATATATATATATATATATATATATATATATATATATAACATAATATAACCTAACCTAATACAACCTGATCGCACGGTGCGAATATTTTCAAAGTTCCCCGCCGTGTCGCTTCCGACCTCTCGGCGCGAATATTTTCAAAGTCCCCGGTCGTGTCGGTCCCGACCGCTCGGCGCGAATATTTTCAAAGTCCCCGGTCGTGTCGGTCCCGACCGCTCGGCGCGAATATTTTCTAAGTCCCCGGTCGTGTCGGTCCCGACCGCTCGGCGCGAATATTTTCTAAGTTCCCGGTCGTGTCGCTTCCGCCCGCGCGGTGCGAACAATTTCCAAGTTCCCGGTCGTGCCGGTTCGTACTTCTCGGTGCGAACATTATATATGTAGAACGTAATATAACCTAACCTAACCCAACCTAACCTCTCGGTGGTATTATTTTACAGAAAGCCGGGCGTGTCTACTCCTACTTCTCGGTGCGAATATTATGTATATAACATAATATAACCTAACCTAATGCAACCTGGTCGCTCGGTGCGAATATTTTCTAAATTCCCAGTCGTGTCGGTTCCGACCGCTCGGCGCGAATATTTTCTAAGTCCCCGGTCGTGTCGGTTCCGACCTCTCGGTGGGAATATTTTACAATTTCACGGTCATGTCGCTTCCGACCTCTCGGTGGGAATATTTTACAATTTCACGGTCATGTCGCTTCCGACCTCTCGGTAGGAATATTTTTCAAATCTCCGGACGCATCGCTTCCTACATTTCGGTGAGGATATTTTTTACGTTTCTGAACGTATCGGTCCCGACCTCTTGGTGCGAATATTATATATATATATATATATATATATATATATATATATATATATATATATATATATAACATAATATAACCTAACCTAATACAACCTGATCGCACGGTGCGAATATTTTCAAAGTTCCCCGCCGTGTCGCTTCCGACCTCTCGGCGCGAATATTTTCAAAGTCCCCGGTCGTGTCGGTCCCGACCGCTCGGCGCGAATATTTTCTAAGTTCCCCGCCGTGTCGCTTTCGACCGCTCGGCGCGAATATTTTCTAAGTTCCCCGCCGTGTCGCTTCCGACCGCTCGGCGCGAATATTTTCTAAGTTCCCGGTCATGTCGCTTCCGACCTCTCGGTGGGAATATTTTACAATTTCACGGTCATGTCGCTTCCGACCTCTCGGTGGGAATATTTTACAATTTCACGGTCATGTCGCTTCCGACCTCTCGGTGGGAATATTTTACAATTTCACGGTCATGTCGCTTCCGACCTCTCGGTAGGAATATTTTTCAAATCTCCGGACGCATCGCTTCCTACATTTCGGTGAGGATATTTTTTACGTTTCTGAACGTATCGGTCCCGACCTCTTGGTGCGAATATTATATATATATATATATATATATATATATATATATATATATATATATATATATATATATATATATAACATAATATAACCTAACCTAATACAACCTGATCGCACGGTGCGAATATTTTCAAAGTTCCCCGCCGTGTCGCTTCCGACCTCTCGGCGCGAATATTTTCAAAGTCCCCGGTCGTGTCGGTCCCGACCGCTCGGCGCGAATATTTTCAAAGTCCCCGGTCGTGTCGGTCCCGACCGCTCGGCGCGAATATTATCTAAGTCCCCGGTCGTGTCGGTCCCGACCGCTCGGCGCGAATATTTTCTAAGTTCCCGGTCGTGTCGCTTCCGCCCGCGCGGTGCGAACAATTTCCAAGTTCCCGGTCGTGCCGGTTCGTACTTCTCGGTGCGAACATTATATATGTAGAACGTAATATAACCTAACCTAACCCAACCTAACCTCTCGGTGGTATTATTTTACAGAAAGCCGGGCGTGTCTACTCCTACTTCTCGGTGCGAATATTATGTATATAACATAATATAACCTAACCTAATGCAACCTGGTCGCTCGGTGCGAATATTTTCTAAATTCCCAGTCGTGTCGGTTCCGACCGCTCGGCGCGAATATTTTCTAAGTCCCCGGTCGTGTCGGTTCCGACCTCTCGGTGGGAATATTTTACAATTTCACGGTCATGTCGCTTCCGACCTCTCGGTGGGAATATTTTACAATTTCACGGTCATGTCGCTTCCGACCTCTCGGTAGGAATATTTTTCAAATCTCCGGACGCATCGCTTCCTACATTTCGGTGAGGATATTTTTTACGTTTCTGAACGTATCGGTCCCGACCTCTTGGTGCGAATATATATATATATATATATATATATATATATATATATATATATATATATATATATAACATAATATAACCTAACCTAATACAACCTGATCGCACGGTGCGAATATTTTCAAAGTTCCCCGCCGTGTCGCTTCCGACCTCTCGGCGCGAATATTTTCAAAGTCCCCGGTCGTGTCGGTCCCGACCGCTCGGCGCGAATATTTTCTAAGTTCCCCGCCGTGTCGCTTCCGACCGCTCGGCGCGAATATTTTCTAAGTTCCCCGCCGTGTCGCTTCCGACCGCTCGGCGCGAATATTTTCTAAGTTCCCCGCCGTGTCGCTTCCGACCGCTCGGCGCGAATATTTTCTAAGTTCCCGGTCATGTCGCTTCCGACCTCTCGGTGGGAATATTTTACAATTTCACGGTCATGTCGCTTCCGACCTCTCGGTGGGAATATTTTACAATTTCACGGTCATGTCGCTTCCGACCTCTCGGTGGGAATATTTTACAATTTCACGGTCATGTCGCTTCCGACCTCTCGGTAGGAATATTTTTCAAATCTCCGGACGCATCGCTTCCTACATTTCGGTGAGGATATTTTTTACGTTTCTGAACGTATCGGTCCCGACCTCTTGGTGCGAATATTATATATATATATATATATATAACATAATATAACCTAACCTAATACAACCTGATCGCACGGTGCGAATATTTTCAAAGTTCCCCGCCGTGTCGCTTCCGACCTCTCGGCGCGAATATTTTCAAAGTCCCCGGTCGTGTCGGTCCCGACCGCTCGGCGCGAATATTTTCTAAGTTCCCCGCCGTGTCGCTTCCGACCGCTCGGCGCGAATATTTTCTAAGTTCCCCGCCGTGTCGCTTCCGACCGCTCGGCGCGAATATTTTCTAAGTTCCCGGTCGTGTCGCTTCCGCCCGCGCGGTGCGAACAATTTCCAAGTTCCCGGTCGTGCCGGTTCGTACTTCTCGGTGCGAACATTATATATGTAGAACGTAATATAACCTAACCTAACCCAACCTAACCTCTCGGTGGTATTATTTTACAGAAAGCCGGGCGTGTCTACTCCTACTTCTCGGTGCGAATATTATGTATATAACATAATATAACCTAACCTAATGCAACCTGGTCGCTCGGTGCGAATATTTTCTAAATTCCCAGTCGTGTCGGTTCCGACCGCTCGGCGCGAATATTTTCTAAGTCCCCGGTCGTGTCGGTTCCGACCTCTCGGTGGGAATATTTTACAATTTCACGGTCATGTCGCTTCCGACCTCTCGGTAGGAATATTTTTCAAATCTCCGGACGCATCGCTTCCTACATTTCGGTGAGGATATTTTTTACGTTTCTGAACGTATCGGTCCCGACCTCTTGGTGCGAATATTATATATATATATATATATATATATATATATATATATATATATATATATAACATAATATAACCTAACCTAATACAACCTGATCGCACGGTGCGAATATTTTCAAAGTTCCCCGCCGTGTCGCTTCCGACCTCTCGGCGCGAATATTTTCAAAGTCCCCGGTCGTGTCGGTCCCGACCGCTCGGCGCGAATATTTTCTAAGTTCCCCGCCGTGTCGCTTCCGACCGCTCGGCGCGAATATTTTCTAAGTTCCCCGCCGTGTCGCTTCCGACCGCTCGGCGCGAATATTTTCTAAGTTCCCGGTCATGTCGCTTCCGACCTCTCGGTGGGAATATTTTACAATTTCACGGTCATGTCGCTTCCGACCTCTCGGTGGGAATATTTTACAATTTCACGGTCATGTCGCTTCCGACCTCTCGGTGGGAATATTTTACAATTTCACGGTCATGTCGCTTCCGACCTCTCGGTAGGAATATTTTTCAAATCTCCGGACGCATCGCTTCCTACATTTCGGTGAGGATATTTTTTACGTTTCTGAACGTATCGGTCCCGACCTCTTGGTGCGAATATTATATATATATATATATATATATATATATATATATATATATATATATATATAACATAATATAACCTAACCTAATACAACCTGATCGCACGGTGCGAATATTTTCAAAGTTCCCCGCCGTGTCGCTTCCGACCTCTCGGCGCGAATATTTTCAAAGTCCCCGGTCGTGTCGGTCCCGACCGCTCGGCGCGAATATTTTCTAAGTTCCCCGCCGTGTCGCTTCCGACCGCTCGGCGCGAATATTTTCTAAGTTCCCCGCCGTGTCGCTTCCGACCGCTCGGCGCGAATATTTTCTAAGTTCCCGGTCATGTCGCTTCCGACCTCTCGGTGGGAATATTTTACAATTTCACGGTCATGTCGGTTCCGACCTCTCGGTGGGAATATTTTACAATTTCACGGTCATGTCGCTTCCGACCTCTCGGTGGGAATATTTTACAATTTCACGGTCATGTCGCTTCCGACCTCTCGGTAGGAATATTTTTCAAATCTCCGGACGCATCGCTTCCTACATTTCGGTGAGGATATTTTTTACGTTTCTGAACGTATCGGTCCCGACCTCTTGGTGCGAATATTATATATATATATATATATATATATATATATAACATAATATAACCTAACCTAATACAACCTGATCGCACGGTGCGAATATTTTCAAAGTTCCCCGCCGTGTCGCTTCCGACCTCTCGGCGCGAATATTTTCAAAGTCCCCGGTCGTGTCGGTCCCGACCGCTCGGCGCGAATATTTTCTAAGTTCCCCGCCGTGTCGCTTCCGACCGCTCGGCGCGAATATTTTCTAAGTTCCCCGCCGTGTCGCTTCCGACCGCTCGGCGCGAATATTTTCTAAGTTCCCGGTCATGTCGCTTCCGACCTCTCGGTGGGAATATTTTACAATTTCACGGTCATGTCGGTTCCGACCTCTCGGTGGGAATATTTTACAATTTCACGGTCATGTCGCTTCCGACCTCTCGGTGGGAATATTTTACAATTTCACGGTCATGTCGCTTCCGACCTCTCGGTAGGAATATTTTTCAAATCTCCGGACGCATCGCTTCCTACATTTCGGTGAGGATATTTTTTACGTTTCTGAACGTATCGGTCCCGACCTCTTGGTGCGAATATTATATATATATATATATATATATATATATATATATATATAACATAATATAACCTAACCTAATACAACCTGATCGCACGGTGCGAATATTTTCAAAGTTCCCCGCCGTGTCGCTTCCGACCTCTCGGCGCGAATATTTTCAAAGTCCCCGGTCGTGTCGGTCCCGACCGCTCGGCGCGAATATTTTCAAAGTCCCCGGTCGTGTCGGTCCCGACCGCTCGGCGCGAATATTTTCTAAGTCCCCGGTCGTGTCGGTCCCGACCGCTCGGCGCGAATATTTTCTAAGTTCCCGGTCGTGTCGCTTCCGCCCGCGCGGTGCGAACAATTTCCAAGTTCCCGGTCGTGCCGGTTCGTACTTCTCGGTGCGAACATTATATATGTAGAACGTAATATAACCTAACCTAACCCAACCTAACCTCTCGGTGGTATTATTTTACAGAAAGCCGGGCGTGTCTACTCCTACTTCTCGGTGCGAATATTATGTATATAACATAATATAACCTAACCTAATGCAACCTGGTCGCTCGGTGCGAATATTTTCTAAATTCCCAGTCGTGTCGGTTCCGACCGCTCGGCGCGAATATTTTCTAAGTCCCCGGTCGTGTCGGTTCCGACCTCTCGGTGGGAATATTTTACAATTTCACGGTCATGTCGCTTCCGACCTCTCGGTGGGAATATTTTACAATTTCACGGTCATGTCGCTTCCGACCTCTCGGTAGGAATATTTTTCAAATCTCCGGACGCATCGCTTCCTACATTTCGGTGAGGATATTTTTTACGTTTCTGAACGTATCGGTCCCGACCTCTTGGTGCGAATATTATATATATATATATATATATATATATATATATATATATATATATATATATATATATATAACATAATATAACCTAACCTAATACAACCTGATCGCACGGTGCGAATATTTTCAAAGTTCCCCGCCGTGTCGCTTCCGACCTCTCGGCGCGAATATTTTCAAAGTCCCCGGTCGTGTCGGTCCCGACCGCTCGGCGCGAATATTTTCTAAGTTCCCCGCCGTGTCGCTTCCGACCGCTCGGCGCGAATATTTTCTAAGTTCCCCGCCGTGTCGCTTCCGACCGCTCGGCGCGAATATTTTCTAAGTTCCCGGTCATGTCGCTTCCGACCTCTCGGTGGGAATATTTTACAATTTCACGGTCATGTCGCTTCCGACCTCTCGGTAGGAATATTTTTCAAATCTCCGGACGCATCGCTTCCTACATTTCGGTGAGGATATTTTTTACGTTTCTGAACGTATCGGTCCCGACCTCTTGGTGCGAATATTATATATATATATATATATATATATATATATATATATATATATATATATATATAACATAATATAACCTAACCTAATACAACCTGATCGCACGGTGCGAATATTTTCAAAGTTCCCCGCCGTGTCGCTTCCGACCTCTCGGCGCGAATATTTTCAAAGTCCCCGGTCGTGTCGGTCCCGACCGCTCGGCGCGAATATTTTCTAAGTTCCCCGCCGTGTCGCTTCCGACCGCTCGGCGCGAATATTTTCTAAGTTCCCCGCCGTGTCGCTTCCGACCGCTCGGCGCGAATATTTTCTAAGTTCCCGGTCATGTCGCTTCCGACCTCTCGGTGGGAATATTTTACAATTTCACGGTCATGTCGGTTCCGACCTCTCGGTGGGAATATTTTACAATTTCACGGTCATGTCGCTTCCGACCTCTCGGTGGGAATATTTTACAATTTCACGGTCATGTCGCTTCCGACCTCTCGGTAGGAATATTTTTCAAATCTCCGGACGCATCGCTTCCTACATTTCGGTGAGGATATTTTTTACGTTTCTGAACGTATCGGTCCCGACCTCTTGGTGCGAATATTATATATATATATATATATATATATATATATATATATATATAACATAATATAACCTAACCTAATACAACCTGATCGCACGGTGCGAATATTTTCAAAGTTCCCCGCCGTGTCGCTTCCGACCTCTCGGCGCGAATATTTTCAAAGTCCCCGGTCGTGTCGGTCCCGACCGCTCGGCGCGAATATTTTCTAAGTTCCCCGCCGTGTCGCTTCCGACCGCTCGGCGCGAATATTTTCTAAGTTCCCCGCCGTGTCGCTTCCGACCGCTCGGCGCGAATATTTTCTAAGTTCCCGGTCATGTCGCTTCCGACCTCTCGGTGGGAATATTTTACAATTTCACGGTCATGTCGGTTCCGACCTCTCGGTGGGAATATTTTACAATTTCACGGTCATGTCGCTTCCGACCTCTCGGTGGGAATATTTTACAATTTCACGGTCATGTCGCTTCCGACCTCTCGGTAGGAATATTTTTCAAATCTCCGGACGCATCGCTTCCTACATTTCGGTGAGGATATTTTTTACGTTTCTGAACGTATCGGTCCCGACCTCTTGGTGCGAATATATATATATATATATATATATATATATATATATATATATATATATATATATATATATATATATAACATAATATAACCTAACCTAATACAACCTGATCGCACGGTGCGAATATTTTCAAAGTTCCCCGCCGTGTCGCTTCCGACCTCTCGGCGCGAATATTTTCAAAGTCCCCGGTCGTGTCGGTCCCGACCGCTCGGCGCGAATATTTTCAAAGTCCCCGGTCGTGTCGGTCCCGACCGCTCGGCGCGAATATTTTCTAAGTCCCCGGTCGTGTCGGTCCCGACCGCTCGGCGCGAATATTTTCTAAGTTCCCGGTCGTGTCGCTTCCGCCCGCGCGGTGCGAACAATTTCCAAGTTCCCGGTCGTGCCGGTTCGTACTTCTCGGTGCGAACATTATATATGTAGAACGTAATATAACCTAACCTAACCCAACCTAACCTCTCGGTGGTATTATTTTACAGAAAGCCGGGCGTGTCTACTCCTACTTCTCGGTGCGAATATTATGTATATAACATAATATAACCTAACCTAATGCAACCTGGTCGCTCGGTGCGAATATTTTCTAAATTCCCAGTCGTGTCGGTTCCGACCGCTCGGCGCGAATATTTTCTAAGTCCCCGGTCGTGTCGGTTCCGACCTCTCGGTGGGAATATTTTACAATTTCACGGTCATGTCGCTTCCGACCTCTCGGTGGGAATATTTTACAATTTCACGGTCATGTCGCTTCCGACCTCTCGGTAGGAATATTTTTCAAATCTCCGGACGCATCGCTTCCTACATTTCGGTGAGGATATTTTTTACGTTTCTGAACGTATCGGTCCCGACCTCTTGGTGCGAATATTATATATATATATATATATATATATATATATATATATATATATATATATATATATATATATATATATATATAACATAATATAACCTAACCTAATACAACCTGATCGCACGGTGCGAATATTTTCAAAGTTCCCCGCCGTGTCGCTTCCGACCTCTCGGCGCGAATATTTTCAAAGTCCCCGGTCGTGTCGGTCCCGACCGCTCGGCGCGAATATTTTCTAAGTTCCCCGCCGTGTCGCTTCCGACCGCTCGGCGCGAATATTTTCTAAGTTCCCCGCCGTGTCGCTTCCGACCGCTCGGCGCGAATATTTTCTAAGTTCCCGGTCATGTCGCTTCCGACCTCTCGGTGGGAATATTTTACAATTTCACGGTCATGTCGCTTCCGACCTCTCGGTGGGAATATTTTACAATTTCACGGTCATGTCGCTTCCGACCTCTCGGTGGGAATATTTTACAATTTCACGGTCATGTCGCTTCCGACCTCTCGGTAGGAATATTTTTCAAATCTCCGGACGCATCGCTTCCTACATTTCGGTGAGGATATTTTTTACGTTTCTGAACGTATCGGTCCCGACCTCTTGGTGCGAATATTATATATATATATATATATATATATATATATATATATATATATATATATATATATAACATAATATAACCTAACCTAATACAACCTGATCGCACGGTGCGAATATTTTCAAAGTTCCCCGCCGTGTCGCTTCCGACCTCTCGGCGCGAATATTTTCAAAGTCCCCGGTCGTGTCGGTCCCGACCGCTCGGCGCGAATATTTTCTAAGTTCCCCGCCGTGTCGCTTCCGACCGCTCGGCGCGAATATTTTCTAAGTTCCCCGCCGTGTCGCTTCCGACCGCTCGGCGCGAATATTTTCTAAGTTCCCGGTCATGTCGCTTCCGACCTCTCGGTGGGAATATTTTACAATTTCACGGTCATGTCGGTTCCGACCTCTCGGTGGGAATATTTTACAATTTCACGGTCATGTCGCTTCCGACCTCTCGGTGGGAATATTTTACAATTTCACGGTCATGTCGCTTCCGACCTCTCGGTAGGAATATTTTTCAAATCTCCGGACGCATCGCTTCCTACATTTCGGTGAGGATATTTTTTACGTTTCTGAACGTATCGGTCCCGACCTCTTGGTGCGAATATTATATATATATATATATATATATATATATATATATATATATATATATAACATAATATAACCTAACCTAATACAACCTGATCGCACGGTGCGAATATTTTCAAAGTTCCCCGCCGTGTCGCTTCCGACCTCTCGGCGCGAATATTTTCAAAGTCCCCGGTCGTGTCGGTCCCGACCGCTCGGCGCGAATATTTTCTAAGTTCCCCGCCGTGTCGCTTCCGACCGCTCGGCGCGAATATTTTCTAAGTTCCCCGCCGTGTCGCTTCCGACCGCTCGGCGCGAATATTTTCTAAGTTCCCGGTCATGTCGCTTCCGACCTCTCGGTGGGAATATTTTACAATTTCACGGTCATGTCGGTTCCGACCTCTCGGTGGGAATATTTTACAATTTCACGGTCATGTCGCTTCCGACCTCTCGGTGGGAATATTTTACAATTTCACGGTCATGTCGCTTCCGACCTCTCGGTAGGAATATTTTTCAAATCTCCGGACGCATCGCTTCCTACATTTCGGTGAGGATATTTTTTACGTTTCTGAACGTATCGGTCCCGACCTCTTGGTGCGAATATTATATATATATATATATATATATATATATATATATATATATATATATATATAACATAATATAACCTAACCTAATACAACCTGATCGCACGGTGCGAATATTTTCAAAGTTCCCCGCCGTGTCGCTTCCGACCTCTCGGCGCGAATATTTTCAAAGTCCCCGGTCGTGTCGGTCCCGACCGCTCGGCGCGAATATTTTCAAAGTCCCCGGTCGTGTCGGTCCCGACCGCTCGGCGCGAATATTTTCTAAGTCCCCGGTCGTGTCGGTCCCGACCGCTCGGCGCGAATATTTTCTAAGTTCCCGGTCGTGTCGCTTCCGCCCGCGCGGTGCGAACAATTTCCAAGTTCCCGGTCGTGCCGGTTCGTACTTCTCGGTGCGAACATTATATATGTAGAACGTAATATAACCTAACCTAACCCAACCTAACCTCTCGGTGGTATTATTTTACAGAAAGCCGGGCGTGTCTACTCCTACTTCTCGGTGCGAATATTATGTATATAACATAATATAACCTAACCTAATGCAACCTGGTCGCTCGGTGCGAATATTTTCTAAATTCCCAGTCGTGTCGGTTCCGACCGCTCGGCGCGAATATTTTCTAAGTCCCCGGTCGTGTCGGTTCCGACCTCTCGGTGGGAATATTTTACAATTTCACGGTCATGTCGCTTCCGACCTCTCGGTGGGAATATTTTACAATTTCACGGTCATGTCGCTTCCGACCTCTCGGTAGGAATATTTTTCAAATCTCCGGACGCATCGCTTCCTACATTTCGGTGAGGATATTTTTTACGTTTCTGAACGTATCGGTCCCGACCTCTTGGTGCGAATATTATATATATATATATATATATATATATATATATATATATATATATATATATAACATAATATAACCTAACCTAATACAACCTGATCGCACGGTGCGAATATTTTCAAAGTTCCCCGCCGTGTCGCTTCCGACCTCTCGGCGCGAATATTTTCAAAGTCCCCGGTCGTGTCGGTCCCGACCGCTCGGCGCGAATATTTTCTAAGTTCCCCGCCGTGTCGCTTCCGACCGCTCGGCGCGAATATTTTCTAAGTTCCCCGCCGTGTCGCTTCCGACCGCTCGGCGCGAATATTTTCTAAGTTCCCCGCCGTGTCGCTTCCGACCGCTCGGCGCGAATATTTTCTAAGTTCCCGGTCATGTCGCTTCCGACCTCTCGGTGGGAATATTTTACAATTTCACGGTCATGTCGCTTCCGACCTCTCGGTGGGAATATTTTACAATTTCACGGTCATGTCGCTTCCGACCTCTCGGTGGGAATATTTTACAATTTCACGGTCATGTCGCTTCCGACCTCTCGGTAGGAATATTTTTCAAATCTCCGGACGCATCGCTTCCTACATTTCGGTGAGGATATTTTTTACGTTTCTGAACGTATCGGTCCCGACCTCTTGGTGCGAATATTATATATATATATATATATATATATATATATATAACATAATATAACCTAACCTAATACAACCTGATCGCACGGTGCGAATATTTTCAAAGTTCCCCGCCGTGTCGCTTCCGACCTCTCGGCGCGAATATTTTCAAAGTCCCCGGTCGTGTCGGTCCCGACCGCTCGGCGCGAATATTTTCTAAGTTCCCCGCCGTGTCGCTTCCGACCGCTCGGCGCGAATATTTTCTAAGTTCCCCGCCGTGTCGCTTCCGACCGCTCGGCGCGAATATTTTCTAAGTTCCCGGTCATGTCGCTTCCGACCTCTCGGTGGGAATATTTTACAATTTCACGGTCATGTCGCTTCCGACCTCTCGGTGGGAATATTTTACAATTTCACGGTCATGTCGCTTCCGACCTCTCGGTGGGAATATTTTACAATTTCACGGTCATGTCGCTTCCGACCTCTCGGTAGGAATATTTTTCAAATCTCCGGACGCATCGCTTCCTACATTTCGGTGAGGATATTTTTTACGTTTCTGAACGTATCGGTCCCGACCTCTTGGTGCGAATATTATATATATATATATAACATAATATAACCTAACCTAATACAACCTGATCGCACGGTGCGAATATTTTCAAAGTTCCCCGCCGTGTCGCTTCCGACCTCTCGGCGCGAATATTTTCAAAGTCCCCGGTCGTGTCGGTCCCGACCGCTCGGCGCGAATATTTTCTAAGTTCCCCGCCGTGTCGCTTCCGACCGCTCGGCGCGAATATTTTCTAAGTTCCCCGCCGTGTCGCTTCCGACCGCTCGGCGCGAATATTTTCTAAGTTCCCGGTCATGTCGCTTCCGACCTCTCGGTGGGAATATTTTACAATTTCACGGTCATGTCGCTTCCGACCTCTCGGTGGGAATATTTTACAATTTCACGGTCATGTCGCTTCCGACCTCTCGGTAGGAATATTTTTCAAATCTCCGGACGCATCGCTTCCTACATTTCGGTGAGGATATTTTTTACGTTTCTGAACGTATCGGTCCCGACCTCTTGGTGCGAATATTATATATATATATATATATATATATATATATATATATATATATAACATAATATAACCTAACCTAATACAACCTGATCGCACGGTGCGAATATTTTCAAAGTTCCCCGCCGTGTCGCTTCCGACCTCTCGGCGCGAATATTTTCAAAGTCCCCGGTCGTGTCGGTCCCGACCGCTCGGCGCGAATATTTTCTAAGTTCCCCGCCGTGTCGCTTCCGACCGCTCGGCGCGAATATTTTCTAAGTTCCCCGCCGTGTCGCTTCCGACCGCTCGGCGCGAATATTTTCTAAGTTCCCGGTCATGTCGCTTCCGACCTCTCGGTGGGAATATTTTACAATTTCACGGTCATGTCGCTTCCGACCTCTCGGTGGGAATATTTTACAATTTCACGGTCATGTCGCTTCCGACCTCTCGGTAGGAATATTTTTCAAATCTCCGGACGCATCGCTTCCTACATTTCGGTGAGGATATTTTTTACGTTTCTGAACGTATCGGTCCCGACCTCTTGGTGCGAATATTATATATATATATATATATATATATATATATATATATATATATATATATATAACATAATATAACCTAACCTAATACAACCTGATCGCACGGTGCGAATATTTTCAAAGTTCCCCGCCGTGTCGCTTCCGACCTCTCGGCGCGAATATTTTCAAAGTCCCCGGTCGTGTCGGTCCCGACCGCTCGGCGCGAATATTTTCTAAGTTCCCCGCCGTGTCGCTTCCGACCGCTCGGCGCGAATATTTTCTAAGTTCCCCGCCGTGTCGCTTCCGACCGCTCGGCGCGAATATTTTCTAAGTTCCCGGTCATGTCGCTTCCGACCTCTCGGTGGGAATATTTTACAATTTCACGGTCATGTCGCTTCCGACCTCTCGGTGGGAATATTTTACAATTTCACGGTCATGTCGCTTCCGACCTCTCGGTAGGAATATTTTTCAAATCTCCGGACGCATCGCTTCCTACATTTCGGTGAGGATATTTTTTACGTTTCTGAACGTATCGGTCCCGACCTCTTGGTGCGAATATTATATATATATATATATATATATATATATATATATATATATATATATATATATATATATATAACATAATATAACCTAACCTAATACAACCTGATCGCACGGTGCGAATATTTTCAAAGTTCCCCGCCGTGTCGCTTCCGACCTCTCGGCGCGAATATTTTCAAAGTCCCCGGTCGTGTCGGTCCCGACCGCTCGGCGCGAATATTTTCTAAGTTCCCCGCCGTGTCGCTTCCGACCGCTCGGCGCGAATATTTTCTAAGTTCCCCGCCGTGTCGCTTCCGACCGCTCGGCGCGAATATTTTCTAAGTTCCCGGTCATGTCGCTTCCGACCTCTCGGTGGGAATATTTTACAATTTCACGGTCATGTCGCTTCCGACCTCTCGGTGGGAATATTTTACAATTTCACGGTCATGTCGCTTCCGACCTCTCGGTGGGAATATTTTACAATTTCACGGTCATGTCGCTTCCGACCTCTCGGTAGGAATATTTTTCAAATCTCCGGACGCATCGCTTCCTACATTTCGGTGAGGATATTTTTTACGTTTCTGAACGTATCGGTCCCGACCTCTTGGTGCGAATATTATATATATATATATATATATATATATATATATATATATATATATATATATATAACATAATATAACCTAACCTAATACAACCTGATCGCACGGTGCGAATATTTTCAAAGTTCCCCGCCGTGTCGCTTCCGACCTCTCGGCGCGAATATTTTCAAAGTCCCCGGTCGTGTCGGTCCCGACCGCTCGGCGCGAATATTTTCTAAGTTCCCCGCCGTGTCGCTTCCGACCGCTCGGCGCGAATATTTTCTAAGTTCCCCGCCGTGTCGCTTCCGACCGCTCGGCGCGAATATTTTCTAAGTTCCCGGTCATGTCGCTTCCGACCTCTCGGTGGGAATATTTTACAATTTCACGGTCATGTCGCTTCCGACCTCTCGGTGGGAATATTTTACAATTTCACGGTCATGTCGCTTCCGACTTCTCGGTAGGAATATTTTTCAAATCTCCGGACGCATCGCTTCCTACATTTCGGTGAGGATATTTTTTACGTTTCTGAACGTATCGGTCCCGACCTCTTGGTGCGAATATTATATATATATATATATATATATATATATATATATATATATATATAACATAATATAACCTAACCTAATACAACCTGATCGCACGGTGCGAATATTTTCAGAGTTCCCCGCCGTGTCGCTTCCGACCTCTCGGCGCGAATATTTTCAAAGTCCCCGGTCGTGTCGGTCCCGACCGCTCGGCGCGAATATTTTCTAAGTTCCCCGCCGTGTCGCTTCCGACCGCTCGGCGCGAATATTTTCTAAGTTCCCCGCCGTGTCGCTTCCGACCGCTCGGCGCGAATATTTTCTAAGTTCCCGGTCATGTCGCTTCCGACCTCTCGGTGGGAATATTTTACAATTTCACGGTCATGTCGCTTCCGACCTCTCGGTGGGAATATTTTACAATTTCACGGTCATGTCGCTTCCGACCTCTCGGTAGGAATATTTTTCAAATCTCCGGACGCATCGCTTCCTACATTTCGGTGAGGATATTTTTTACGTTTCTGAACGTATCGGTCCCGACCTCTTGGTGCGAATATTATATATATATATATATATATATATATATATATATATATATATATATATATAACATAATATAACCTAACCTAATACAACCTGATCGCACGGTGCGAATATTTTCAAAGTTCCCCGCCGTGTCGCTTCCGACCTCTCGGCGCGAATATTTTCAAAGTCCCCGGTCGTGTCGGTCCCGACCGCTCGGCGCGAATATTTTCTAAGTTCCCCGCCGTGTCGCTTCCGACCGCTCGGCGCGAATATTTTCTAAGTTCCCCGCCGTGTCGCTTCCGACCGCTCGGCGCGAATATTTTCTAAGTTCCCGGTCATGTCGCTTCCGACCTCTCGGTGGGAATATTTTACAATTTCACGGTCATGTCGCTTCCGACCTCTCGGTGGGAATATTTTACAATTTCACGGTCATGTCGCTTCCGACCTCTCGGTGGGAATATTTTACAATTTCACGGTCATGTCGCTTCCGACCTCTCGGTAGGAATATTTTTCAAATCTCCGGACGCATCGCTTCCTACATTTCGGTGAGGATATTTTTTACGTTTCTGAACGTATCGGTCCCGACCTCTTGGTGCGAATATTATATATATATATATATATATATATATATATATATATATATATATATATATATATAACATAATATAACCTAACCTAATACAACCTGATCGCACGGTGCGAATATTTTCAAAGTTCCCCGCCGTGTCGCTTCCGACCTCTCGGCGCGAATATTTTCAAAGTCCCCGGCCGTGTCGCTTCCGACCGCTCGGCGCGAATATTTTCAAAGTCCCCGGTCGTGTCGGTCCCGACCGCTCGGCGCGAATATTTTCAAAGTCCCCGGTCGTGTCGGTCCCGACCGCTCGGCGCGAATATTTTCTAAGTCCCCGGTCGTGTCGGTCCCGACCGCTCGGCGCGAATATTTTCTAAGTTCCCGGTCGTGTCGCTTCCGCCCGCGCGGTGCGAACAATTTCCAAGTTCCCGGTCGTGCCGGTTCGTACTTCTCGGTGCGAACATTATATATGTAGAACGTAATATAACCTAACCTAACCCAACCTAACCTCTCGGTGGTATTATTTTACAGAAAGCCGGGCGTGTCTACTCCTACTTCTCGGTGCGAATATTATGTATATAACATAATATAACCTAACCTAATGCAACCTGGTCGCTCGGTGCGAATATTTTCTAAATTCCCAGTCGTGTCGGTTCCGACCGCTCGGCGCGAATATTTTCTAAGTCCCCGGTCGTGTCGGTCCCGACCTCACAGCGGGAATATTTTCTAAGTCCCCGGTCGTGTCGGTTCCGACCTCTCGGTGGGAATATTTTACAATTTCACGGTCATGTCGCTTCCGACCTCTCGGTGGGAATATTTTACAATTTCACGGTCATGTCGCTTCCGACCTCTCGGTAGGAATATTTTTCAAATCTCCGGACGCATCGCTTCCTACATTTCGGTGAGGATATTTTTTACGTTTCTGAACGTATCGGTCCCGACCTCTTGGTGCGAATATTATATATATATATATATATATATATATAACATAATATAACCTAACCTAATACAACCTGATCGCACGGTGCGAATATTTTCAAAGTTCCCCGCCGTGTCGCTTCCGACCTCTCGGCGCGAATATTTTCAAAGTCCCCGGTCGTGTCGGTCCCGACCGCTCGGCGCGAATATTTTCTAAGTTCCCCGCCGTGTCGCTTCCGACCGCTCGGCGCGAATATTTTCTAAGTTCCCCGCCGTGTCGCTTCCGACCGCTCGGCGCGAATATTTTCTAAGTTCCCGGTCATGTCGCTTCCGACCTCTCGGTGGGAATATTTTACAATTTCACGGTCATGTCGCTTCCGACCTCTCGGTGGGAATATTTTACAATTTCACGGTCATGTCGCTTCCGACCTCTCGGTAGGAATATTTTTCAAATCTCCGGACGCATCGCTTCCTACATTTCGGTGAGGATATTTTTTACGTTTCTGAACGTATCGGTCCCGACCTCTTGGTGCGAATATTATATATATATATATATATATATATATATATATATATATATATATATATATATATATATAACATAATATAACCTAACCTAATACAACCTGATCGCACGGTGCGAATATTTTCAAAGTTCCCCGCCGTGTCGCTTCCGACCTCTCGGCGCGAATATTTTCAAAGTCCCCGGTCGTGTCGGTCCCGACCGCTCGGCGCGAATATTTTCTAAGTTCCCCGCCGTGTCGCTTCCGACCGCTCGGCGCGAATATTTTCTAAGTTCCCCGCCGTGTCGCTTCCGACCGCTCGGCGCGAATATTTTCTAAGTTCCCGGTCATGTCGCTTCCGACCTCTCGGTGGGAATATTTTACAATTTCACGGTCATGTCGCTTCCGACCTCTCGGTGGGAATATTTTACAATTTCACGGTCATGTCGCTTCCGACCTCTCGGTAGGAATATTTTTCAAATCTCCGGACGCATCGCTTCCTACATTTCGGTGAGGATATTTTTTACGTTTCTGAACGTATCGGTCCCGACCTCTTGGTGCGAATATTATATATATATATATATATATATAACATAATATAACCTAACCTAATACAACCTGATCGCACGGTGCGAATATTTTCAAAGTTCCCCGCCGTGTCGCTTCCGACCTCTCGGCGCGAATATTTTCAAAGTCCCCGGTCGTGTCGGTCCCGACCGCTCGGCGCGAATATTTTCTAAGTTCCCCGCCGTGTCGCTTCCGACCGCTCGGCGCGAATATTTTCTAAGTTCCCCGCCGTGTCGCTTCCGACCGCTCGGCGCGAATATTTTCTAAGTTCCCGGTCATGTCGCTTCCGACCTCTCGGTGGGAATATTTTACAATTTCACGGTCATGTCGCTTCCGACCTCTCGGTGGGAATATTTTACAATTTCACGGTCATGTCGCTTCCGACCTCTCGGTGGGAATATTTTACAATTTCACGGTCATGTCGCTTCCGACCTCTCGGTAGGAATATTTTTCAAATCTCCGGACGCATCGCTTCCTACATTTCGGTGAGGATATTTTTTACGTTTCTGAACGTATCGGTCCCGACCTCTTGGTGCGAATATTATATATATATATATATATATATATATATATATATATATATATATAACATAATATAACCTAACCTAATACAACCTGATCGCACGGTGCGAATATTTTCAAAGTTCCCCGCCGTGTCGCTTCCGACCTCTCGGCGCGAATATTTTCAAAGTCCCCGGTCGTGTCGGTCCCGACCGCTCGGCGCGAATATTTTCTAAGTTCCCCGCCGTGTCGCTTCCGACCGCTCGGCGCGAATATTTTCTAAGTTCCCCGCCGTGTCGCTTCCGACCGCTCGGCGCGAATATTTTCTAAGTTCCCGGTCATGTCGCTTCCGACCTCTCGGTGGGAATATTTTACAATTTCACGGTCATGTCGCTTCCGACCTCTCGGTGGGAATATTTTACAATTTCACGGTCATGTCGCTTCCGACCTCTCGGTAGGAATATTTTTCAAATCTCCGGACGCATCGCTTCCTACATTTCGGTGAGGATATTTTTTACGTTTCTGAACGTATCGGTCCCGACCTCTTGGTGCGAATATTATATATATATATATATATATATATATATATATATATATATATATATATATATATATATATAACATAATATAACCTAACCTAATACAACCTGATCGCACGGTGCGAATATTTTCAAAGTTCCCCGCCGTGTCGCTTCCGACCTCTCGGCGCGAATATTTTCAAAGTCCCCGGTCGTGTCGGTCCCGACCGCTCGGCGCGAATATTTTCTAAGTTCCCCGCCGTGTCGCTTCCGACCGCTCGGCGCGAATATTTTCTAAGTTCCCCGCCGTGTCGCTTCCGACCGCTCGGCGCGAATATTTTCTAAGTTCCCGGTCATGTCGCTTCCGACCTCTCGGTGGGAATATTTTACAATTTCACGGTCATGTCGCTTCCGACCTCTCGGTGGGAATATTTTACAATTTCACGGTCATGTCGCTTCCGACCTCTCGGTAGGAATATTTTTCAAATCTCCGGACGCATCGCTTCCTACATTTCGGTGAGGATATTTTTTACGTTTCTGAACGTATCGGTCCCGACCTCTTGGTGCGAATATTATATATATATATATATATATATATATATATATATATATATATATATATATATAACATAATATAACCTAACCTAATACAACCTGATCGCACGGTGCGAATATTTTCAAAGTTCCCCGCCGTGTCGCTTCCGACCTCTCGGCGCGAATATTTTCAAAGTCCCCGGTCGTGTCAGTCCCGACCGCTCGGCGCGAATATTTTCTAAGTTCCCCGCCGTGTCGCTTCCGACCGCTCGGCGCGAATATTTTCTAAGTTCCCCGCCGTGTCGCTTCCGACCGCTCGGCGCGAATATTTTCTAAGTTCCCGGTCATGTCGCTTCCGACCTCTCGGTGGGAATATTTTACAATTTCACGGTCATGTCGCTTCCGACCTCTCGGTGGGAATATTTTACAATTTCACGGTCATGTCGCTTCCGACCTCTCGGTGGGAATATTTTACAATTTCACGGTCATGTCGCTTCCGACCTCTCGGTAGGAATATTTTTCAAATCTCCGGACGCATCGCTTCCTACATTTCGGTGAGGATATTTTTTACGTTTCTGAACGTATCGGTCCCGACCTCTTGGTGCGAATATTATATATATATATATATATATATATATATATATATATATATATATATATAACATAATATAACCTAACCTAATACAACCTGATCGCACGGTGCGAATATTTTCAAAGTTCCCCGCCGTGTCGCTTCCGACCTCTCGGCGCGAATATTTTCAAAGTCCCCGGCCGTGTCGCTTCCGACCGCTCGGCGCGAATATTTTCAAAGTCCCCGGTCGTGTCGGTCCCGACCGCTCGGCGCGAATATTTTCAAAGTCCCCGGTCGTGTCGGTCCCGACCGCTCGGCGCGAATATTTTCTAAGTCCCCGGTCGTGTCGGTCCCGACCGCTCGGCGCGAATATTTTCTAAGTTCCCGGTCGTGTCGCTTCCGCCCGCGCGGTGCGAACAATTTCCAAGTTCCCGGTCGTGCCGGTTCGTACTTCTCGGTGCGAACATTATATATGTAGAACGTAATATAACCTAACCTAACCCAACCTAACCTCTCGGTGGTATTATTTTACAGAAAGCCGGGCGTGTCTACTCCTACTTCTCGGTGCGAATATTATGTATATAACATAATATAACCTAACCTAATGCAACCTGGTCGCTCGGTGCGAATATTTTCTAAATTCCCAGTCGTGTCGGTTCCGACCGCTCGGCGCGAATATTTTCTAAGTCCCCGGTCGTGTCGGTCCCGACCTCACAGCGGGAATATTTTCTAAGTCCCCGGTCGTGTCGGTTCCGACCTCTCGGTGGGAATATTTTACAATTTCACGGTCATGTCGCTTCCGACCTCTCGGTGGGAATATTTTACAATTTCACGGTCATGTCGCTTCCGACCTCTCGGTAGGAATATTTTTCAAATCTCCGGACGCATCGCTTCCTACATTTCGGTGAGGATATTTTTTACGTTTCTGAACGTATCGGTCCCGACCTCTTGGTGCGAATATTATATATATATATATATATATATATATATATATATATATATAACATAATATAACCTAACCTAATACAACCTGATCGCACGGTGCGAATATTTTCAAAGTTCCCCGCCGTGTCGCTTCCGACCTCTCGGCGCGAATATTTTCAAAGTCCCCGGTCGTGTCGGTCCCGACCGCTCGGCGCGAATATTTTCTAAGTTCCCCGCCGTGTCGCTTCCGACCGCTCGGCGCGAATATTTTCTAAGTTCCCCGCCGTGTCGCTTCCGACCGCTCGGCGCGAATATTTTCTAAGTTCCCGGTCATGTCGCTTCCGACCTCTCGGTGGGAATATTTTACAATTTCACGGTCATGTCGCTTCCGACCTCTCGGTGGGAATATTTTACAATTTCACGGTCATGTCGCTTCCGACCTCTCGGTAGGAATATTTTTCAAATCTCCGGACGCATCGCTTCCTACATTTCGGTGAGGATATTTTTTACGTTTCTGAACGTATCGGTCCCGACCTCTTGGTGCGAATATTATATATATATATATATATATATATATATATATAACATAATATAACCTAACCTAATACAACCTGATCGCACGGTGCGAATATTTTCAGAGTTCCCCGCCGTGTCGCTTCCGACCTCTCGGCGCGAATATTTTCAAAGTCCCCGGTCGTGTCGGTCCCGACCGCTCGGCGCGAATATTTTCTAAGTTCCCCGCCGTGTCGCTTCCGACCGCTCGGCGCGAATATTTTCTAAGTTCCCCGCCGTGTCGCTTCCGACCGCTCGGCGCGAATATTTTCTAAGTTCCCGGTCATGTCGCTTCCGACCTCTCGGTGGGAATATTTTACAATTTCACGGTCATGTCGCTTCCGACCTCTCGGTGGGAATATTTTACAATTTCACGGTCATGTCGCTTCCGACCTCTCGGTAGGAATATTTTTCAAATCTCCGGACGCATCGCTTCCTACATTTCGGTGAGGATATTTTTTACGTTTCTGAACGTATCGGTCCCGACCTCTTGGTGCGAATATTATATATATATATATATATATATATATATATATATATATATATATATAACATAATATAACCTAACCTAATACAACCTGATCGCACGGTGCGAATATTTTCAAAGTTCCCCGCCGTGTCGCTTCCGACCTCTCGGCGCGAATATTTTCAAAGTCCCCGGTCGTGTCGGTCCCGACCGCTCGGCGCGAATATTTTCTAAGTTCCCCGCCGTGTCGCTTCCGACCGCTCGGCGCGAATATTTTCTAAGTTCCCCGCCGTGTCGCTTCCGACCGCTCGGCGCGAATATTTTCTAAGTTCCCGGTCATGTCGCTTCCGACCTCTCGGTGGGAATATTTTACAATTTCACGGTCATGTCGCTTCCGACCTCTCGGTGGGAATATTTTACAATTTCACGGTCATGTCGCTTCCGACCTCTCGGTGGGAATATTTTACAATTTCACGGTCATGTCGCTTCCGACCTCTCGGTAGGAATATTTTTCAAATCTCCGGACGCATCGCTTCCTACATTTCGGTGAGGATATTTTTTACGTTTCTGAACGTATCGGTCCCGACCTCTTGGTGCGAATATTATATATATATATATATATATATATATATATATATATATATATATATATATATATATATATATATATATAACATAATATAACCTAACCTAATACAACCTGATCGCACGGTGCGAATATTTTCAAAGTTCCCCGCCGTGTCGCTTCCGACCTCTCGGCGCGAATATTTTCAAAGTCCCCGGCCGTGTCGCTTCCGACCGCTCGGCGCGAATATTTTCAAAGTCCCCGGTCGTGTCGGTCCCGACCGCTCGGCGCGAATATTTTCAAAGTCCCCGGTCGTGTCGGTCCCGACCGCTCGGCGCGAATATTTTCTAAGTCCCCGGTCGTGTCGGTCCCGACCGCTCGGCGCGAATATTTTCTAAGTTCCCGGTCGTGTCGCTTCCGCCCGCGCGGTGCGAACAATTTCCAAGTTCCCGGTCGTGCCGGTTCGTACTTCTCGGTGCGAACATTATATATGTAGAACGTAATATAACCTAACCTAACCCAACCTAACCTCTCGGTGGTATTATTTTACAGAAAGCCGGGCGTGTCTACTCCTACTTCTCGGTGCGAATATTATGTATATAACATAATATAACCTAACCTAATGCAACCTGGTCGCTCGGTGCGAATATTTTCTAAATTCCCAGTCGTGTCGGTTCCGACCGCTCGGCGCGAATATTTTCTAAGTCCCCGGTCGTGTCGGTCCCGACCTCACAGCGGGAATATTTTCTAAGTCCCCGGTCGTGTCGGTTCCGACCTCTCGGTGGGAATATTTTACAATTTCACGGTCATGTCGCTTCCGACCTCTCGGTGGGAATATTTTACAATTTCACGGTCATGTCGCTTCCGACCTCTCGGTAGGAATATTTTTCAAATCTCCGGACGCATCGCTTCCTACATTTCGGTGAGGATATTTTTTACGTTTCTGAACGTATCGGTCCCGACCTCTTGGTGCGAATATTATATATATATATATATATATATATATATATATATATATATATATATAACATAATATAACCTAACCTAATACAACCTGATCGCACGGTGCGAATATTTTCAAAGTTCCCCGCCGTGTCGCTTCCGACCTCTCGGCGCGAATATTTTCAAAGTCCCCGGTCGTGTCGGTCCCGACCGCTCGGCGCGAATATTTTCTAAGTTCCCCGCCGTGTCGCTTCCGACCGCTCGGCGCGAATATTTTCTAAGTTCCCCGCCGTGTCGCTTCCGACCGCTCGGCGCGAATATTTTCTAAGTTCCCGGTCATGTCGCTTCCGACCTCTCGGTGGGAATATTTTACAATTTCACGGTCATGTCGCTTCCGACCTCTCGGTGGGAATATTTTACAATTTCACGGTCATGTCGCTTCCGACCTCTCGGTAGGAATATTTTTCAAATCTCCGGACGCATCGCTTCCTACATTTCGGTGAGGATATTTTTTACGTTTCTGAACGTATCGGTCCCGACCTCTTGGTGCGAATATTATATATATATATATATATATATATATATATATATATATATATATATATATATAACATAATATAACCTAACCTAATACAACCTGATCGCACGGTGCGAATATTTTCAAAGTTCCCCGCCGTGTCGCTTCCGACCTCTCGGCGCGAATATTTTCAAAGTCCCCGGTCGTGTCAGTCCCGACCGCTCGGCGCGAATATTTTCTAAGTTCCCCGCCGTGTCGCTTCCGACCGCTCGGCGCGAATATTTTCTAAGTTCCCCGCCGTGTCGCTTCCGACCGCTCGGCGCGAATATTTTCTAAGTTCCCGGTCATGTCGCTTCCGACCTCTCGGTGGGAATATTTTACAATTTCACGGTCATGTCGCTTCCGACCTCTCGGTGGGAATATTTTACAATTTCACGGTCATGTCGCTTCCGACCTCTCGGTGGGAATATTTTACAATTTCACGGTCATGTCGCTTCCGACCTCTCGGTAGGAATATTTTTCAAATCTCCGGACGCATCGCTTCCTACATTTCGGTGAGGATATTTTTTACGTTTCTGAACGTATCGGTCCCGACCTCTTGGTGCGAATATTATATATATATATATATATATATATATATATATATATATATATATAACATAATATAACCTAACCTAATACAACCTGATCGCACGGTGCGAATATTTTCAAAGTTCCCCGCCGTGTCGCTTCCGACCTCTCGGCGCGAATATTTTCAAAGTCCCCGGCCGTGTCGCTTCCGACCGCTCGGCGCGAATATTTTCAAAGTCCCCGGTCGTGTCGGTCCCGACCGCTCGGCGCGAATATTTTCAAAGTCCCCGGTCGTGTCGGTCCCGACCGCTCGGCGCGAATATTTTCTAAGTCCCCGGTCGTGTCGGTCCCGACCGCTCGGCGCGAATATTTTCTAAGTTCCCGGTCGTGTCGCTTCCGCCCGCGCGGTGCGAACAATTTCCAAGTTCCCGGTCGTGCCGGTTCGTACTTCTCGGTGCGAACATTATATATGTAGAACGTAATATAACCTAACCTAACCCAACCTAACCTCTCGGTGGTATTATTTTACAGAAAGCCGGGCGTGTCTACTCCTACTTCTCGGTGCGAATATTATGTATATAACATAATATAACCTAACCTAATGCAACCTGGTCGCTCGGTGCGAATATTTTCTAAATTCCCAGTCGTGTCGGTTCCGACCGCTCGGCGCGAATATTTTCTAAGTCCCCGGTCGTGTCGGTCCCGACCTCACAGCGGGAATATTTTCTAAGTCCCCGGTCGTGTCGGTTCCGACCTCTCGGTGGGAATATTTTACAATTTCACGGTCATGTCGCTTCCGACCTCTCGGTGGGAATATTTTACAATTTCACGGTCATGTCGCTTCCGACCTCTCGGTAGGAATATTTTTCAAATCTCCGGACGCATCGCTTCCTACATTTCGGTGAGGATATTTTTTACGTTTCTGAACGTATCGGTCCCGACCTCTTGGTGCGAATATTATATATATATATATATATATATATATATATATATATATATATATATATAACATAATATAACCTAACCTAATACAACCTGATCGCACGGTGCGAATATTTTCAAAGTTCCCCGCCGTGTCGCTTCCGACCTCTCGGCGCGAATATTTTCAAAGTCCCCGGTCGTGTCGGTCCCGACCGCTCGGCGCGAATATTTTCTAAGTTCCCCGCCGTGTCGCTTCCGACCGCTCGGCGCGAATATTTTCTAAGTTCCCCGCCGTGTCGCTTCCGACCGCTCGGCGCGAATATTTTCTAAGTTCCCGGTCATGTCGCTTCCGACCTCTCGGTGGGAATATTTTACAATTTCACGGTCATGTCGCTTCCGACCTCTCGGTGGGAATATTTTACAATTTCACGGTCATGTCGCTTCCGACCTCTCGGTAGGAATATTTTTCAAATCTCCGGACGCATCGCTTCCTACATTTCGGTGAGGATATTTTTTACGTTTCTGAACGTATCGGTCCCGACCTCTTGGTGCGAATATTATATATATATATATATATATATATATATATATATATATATATATATATATATATATAACATAATATAACCTAACCTAATACAACCTGATCGCACGGTGCGAATATTTTCAGAGTTCCCCGCCGTGTCGCTTCCGACCTCTCGGCGCGAATATTTTCAAAGTCCCCGGTCGTGTCGGTCCCGACCGCTCGGCGCGAATATTTTCTAAGTTCCCCGCCGTGTCGCTTCCGACCGCTCGGCGCGAATATTTTCTAAGTTCCCCGCCGTGTCGCTTCCGACCGCTCGGCGCGAATATTTTCTAAGTTCCCGGTCATGTCGCTTCCGACCTCTCGGTGGGAATATTTTACAATTTCACGGTCATGTCGCTTCCGACCTCTCGGTGGGAATATTTTACAATTTCACGGTCATGTCGCTTCCGACCTCTCGGTAGGAATATTTTTCAAATCTCCGGACGCATCGCTTCCTACATTTCGGTGAGGATATTTTTTACGTTTCTGAACGTATCGGTCCCGACCTCTTGGTGCGAATATTATATATATATATATATATATATATATATATATATATATATATATATATAACATAATATAACCTAACCTAATACAACCTGATCGCACGGTGCGAATATTTTCAAAGTTCCCCGCCGTGTCGCTTCCGACCTCTCGGCGCGAATATTTTCAAAGTCCCCGGTCGTGTCGGTCCCGACCGCTCGGCGCGAATATTTTCTAAGTTCCCCGCCGTGTCGCTTCCGACCGCTCGGCGCGAATATTTTCTAAGTTCCCCGCCGTGTCGCTTCCGACCGCTCGGCGCGAATATTTTCTAAGTTCCCGGTCATGTCGCTTCCGACCTCTCGGTGGGAATATTTTACAATTTCACGGTCATGTCGCTTCCGACCTCTCGGTGGGAATATTTTACAATTTCACGGTCATGTCGCTTCCGACCTCTCGGTAGGAATATTTTTCAAATCTCCGGACGCATCGCTTCCTACATTTCGGTGAGGATATTTTTTACGTTTCTGAACGTATCGGTCCCGACCTCTTGGTGCGAATATTATATATATATATATATATATATATATATATATATATATATATATATAACATAATATAACCTAACCTAATACAACCTGATCGCACGGTGCGAATATTTTCAGAGTTCCCCGCCGTGTCGCTTCCGACCTCTCGGCGCGAATATTTTCAAAGTCCCCGGTCGTGTCGGTCCCGACCGCTCGGCGCGAATATTTTCTAAGTTCCCCGCCGTGTCGCTTCCGACCGCTCGGCGCGAATATTTTCTAAGTTCCCCGCCGTGTCGCTTCCGACCGCTCGGCGCGAATATTTTCTAAGTTCCCGGTCATGTCGCTTCCGACCTCTCGGTGGGAATATTTTACAATTTCACGGTCATGTCGCTTCCGACCTCTCGGTGGGAATATTTTACAATTTCACGGTCATGTCGCTTCCGACCTCTCGGTAGGAATATTTTTCAAATCTCCGGACGCATCGCTTCCTACATTTCGGTGAGGATATTTTTTACGTTTCTGAACGTATCGGTCCCGACCTCTTGGTGCGAATATTATATATATATATATATATATATATATATATATATATATATATATATAACATAATATAACCTAACCTAATACAACCTGATCGCACGGTGCGAATATTTTCAAAGTTCCCCGCCGTGTCGCTTCCGACCTCTCGGCGCGAATATTTTCAAAGTCCCCGGTCGTGTCGGTCCCGACCGCTCGGCGCGAATATTTTCTAAGTTCCCCGCCGTGTCGCTTCCGACCGCTCGGCGCGAATATTTTCTAAGTTCCCCGCCGTGTCGCTTCCGACCGCTCGGCGCGAATATTTTCTAAGTTCCCGGTCATGTCGCTTCCGACCTCTCGGTGGGAATATTTTACAATTTCACGGTCATGTCGCTTCCGACCTCTCGGTGGGAATATTTTACAATTTCACGGTCATGTCGCTTCCGACCTCTCGGTGGGAATATTTTACAATTTCACGGTCATGTCGCTTCCGACCTCTCGGTAGGAATATTTTTCAAATCTCCGGACGCATCGCTTCCTACATTTCGGTGAGGATATTTTTTACGTTTCTGAACGTATCGGTCCCGACCTCTTGGTGCGAATATTATATATATATATATATATATATATATATATATATATATAACATAATATAACCTAACCTAATACAACCTGATCGCACGGTGCGAATATTTTCAAAGTTCCCCGCCGTGTCGCTTCCGACCTCTCGGCGCGAATATTTTCAAAGTCCCCGGCCGTGTCGCTTCCGACCGCTCGGCGCGAATATTTTCAAAGTCCCCGGTCGTGTCGGTCCCGACCGCTCGGCGCGAATATTTTCAAAGTCCCCGGTCGTGTCGGTCCCGACCGCTCGGCGCGAATATTTTCTAAGTCCCCGGTCGTGTCGGTCCCGACCGCTCGGCGCGAATATTTTCTAAGTTCCCGGTCGTGTCGCTTCCGCCCGCGCGGTGCGAACAATTTCCAAGTTCCCGGTCGTGCCGGTTCGTACTTCTCGGTGCGAACATTATATATGTAGAACGTAATATAACCTAACCTAACCCAACCTAACCTCTCGGTGG
Source organism: Xylocopa violacea (assembly GCA_963969225.1). Lineage (NCBI taxonomy): Eukaryota > Metazoa > Arthropoda > Insecta > Hymenoptera > Apidae > Xylocopa > Xylocopa violacea. The sequence continues at coordinate 71,039 of CAXAJV010000595.1, forward strand.
TATTATTTTACAGAAAGCCGGGCGTGTCTACTCCTACTTCTCGGTGCGAATATTATGTATATAACATAATATAACCTAACCTAATGCAACCTGGTCGCTCGGTGCGAATATTTTCTAAATTCCCAGTCGTGTCGGTTCCGACCGCTCGGCGCGAATATTTTCTAAGTCCCCGGTCGTGTCGGTCCCGACCTCACAGCGGGAATATTTTCTAAGTCCCCGGTCGTGTCGGTTCCGACCTCTCGGTGGGAATATTTTACAATTTCACGGTCATGTCGCTTCCGACCTCTCGGTGGGAATATTTTACAATTTCACGGTCATGTCGCTTCCGACCTCTCGGTAGGAATATTTTTCAAATCTCCGGACGCATCGCTTCCTACATTTCGGTGAGGATATTTTTTACGTTTCTGAACGTATCGGTCCCGACCTCTTGGTGCGAATATTATATATATATATATATATATATATATATATATATATATATATATATATATATAACATAATATAACCTAACCTAATACAACCTGATCGCACGGTGCGAATATTTTCAAAGTTCCCCGCCGTGTCGCTTCCGACCTCTCGGCGCGAATATTTTCAAAGTCCCCGGTCGTGTCGGTCCCGACCGCTCGGCGCGAATATTTTCTAAGTTCCCCGCCGTGTCGCTTCCGACCGCTCGGCGCGAATATTTTCTAAGTTCCCCGCCGTGTCGCTTCCGACCGCTCGGCGCGAATATTTTCTAAGTTCCCGGTCATGTCGCTTCCGACCTCTCGGTGGGAATATTTTACAATTTCACGGTCATGTCGCTTCCGACCTCTCGGTGGGAATATTTTACAATTTCACGGTCATGTCGCTTCCGACCTCTCGGTAGGAATATTTTTCAAATCTCCGGACGCATCGCTTCCTACATTTCGGTGAGGATATTTTTTACGTTTCTGAACGTATCGGTCCCGACCTCTTGGTGCGAATATTATATATATATATATATATATATATATATATATATATATATATATATATAACATAATATAACCTAACCTAATACAACCTGATCGCACGGTGCGAATATTTTCAGAGTTCCCCGCCGTGTCGCTTCCGACCTCTCGGCGCGAATATTTTCAAAGTCCCCGGTCGTGTCGGTCCCGACCGCTCGGCGCGAATATTTTCTAAGTTCCCCGCCGTGTCGCTTCCGACCGCTCGGCGCGAATATTTTCTAAGTTCCCCGCCGTGTCGCTTCCGACCGCTCGGCGCGAATATTTTCTAAGTTCCCGGTCATGTCGCTTCCGACCTCTCGGTGGGAATATTTTACAATTTCACGGTCATGTCGCTTCCGACCTCTCGGTGGGAATATTTTACAATTTCACGGTCATGTCGCTTCCGACCTCTCGGTAGGAATATTTTTCAAATCTCCGGACGCATCGCTTCCTACATTTCGGTGAGGATATTTTTTACGTTTCTGAACGTATCGGTCCCGACCTCTTGGTGCGAATATTATATATATATATATATATATATATATATATATATATATATATATAACATAATATAACCTAACCTAATACAACCTGATCGCACGGTGCGAATATTTTCAAAGTTCCCCGCCGTGTCGCTTCCGACCTCTCGGCGCGAATATTTTCAAAGTCCCCGGTCGTGTCGGTCCCGACCGCTCGGCGCGAATATTTTCTAAGTTCCCCGCCGTGTCGCTTCCGACCGCTCGGCGCGAATATTTTCTAAGTTCCCCGCCGTGTCGCTTCCGACCGCTCGGCGCGAATATTTTCTAAGTTCCCGGTCATGTCGCTTCCGACCTCTCGGTGGGAATATTTTACAATTTCACGGTCATGTCGCTTCCGACCTCTCGGTGGGAATATTTTACAATTTCACGGTCATGTCGCTTCCGACCTCTCGGTAGGAATATTTTTCAAATCTCCGGACGCATCGCTTCCTACATTTCGGTGAGGATATTTTTTACGTTTCTGAACGTATCGGTCCCGACCTCTTGGTGCGAATATTATATATATATATATATATATATATATATATATATATATATATATATATATATAACATAATATAACCTAACCTAATACAACCTGATCGCACGGTGCGAATATTTTCAGAGTTCCCCGCCGTGTCGCTTCCGACCTCTCGGCGCGAATATTTTCAAAGTCCCCGGTCGTGTCGGTCCCGACCGCTCGGCGCGAATATTTTCTAAGTTCCCCGCCGTGTCGCTTCCGACCGCTCGGCGCGAATATTTTCTAAGTTCCCCGCCGTGTCGCTTCCGACCGCTCGGCGCGAATATTTTCTAAGTTCCCGGTCATGTCGCTTCCGACCTCTCGGTGGGAATATTTTACAATTTCACGGTCATGTCGCTTCCGACCTCTCGGTGGGAATATTTTACAATTTCACGGTCATGTCGCTTCCGACCTCTCGGTAGGAATATTTTTCAAATCTCCGGACGCATCGCTTCCTACATTTCGGTGAGGATATTTTTTACGTTTCTGAACGTATCGGTCCCGACCTCTTGGTGCGAATATTATATATATATATATATATATATATATATATATATATATATATATATATATATATATATAACATAATATAACCTAACCTAATACAACCTGATCGCACGGTGCGAATATTTTCAAAGTTCCCCGCCGTGTCGCTTCCGACCTCTCGGCGCGAATATTTTCAAAGTCCCCGGTCGTGTCGGTCCCGACCGCTCGGCGCGAATATTTTCTAAGTTCCCCGCCGTGTCGCTTCCGACCGCTCGGCGCGAATATTTTCTAAGTTCCCCGCCGTGTCGCTTCCGACCGCTCGGCGCGAATATTTTCTAAGTTCCCGGTCATGTCGCTTCCGACCTCTCGGTGGGAATATTTTACAATTTCACGGTCATGTCGCTTCCGACCTCTCGGTGGGAATATTTTACAATTTCACGGTCATGTCGCTTCCGACCTCTCGGTGGGAATATTTTACAATTTCACGGTCATGTCGCTTCCGACCTCTCGGTAGGAATATTTTTCAAATCTCCGGACGCATCGCTTCCTACATTTCGGTGAGGATATTTTTTACGTTTCTGAACGTATCGGTCCCGACCTCTTGGTGCGAATATATATATATATATATATATATATATATATATATATATATAACATAATATAACCTAACCTAATACAACCTGATCGCACGGTGCGAATATTTTCAAAGTTCCCCGCCGTGTCGCTTCCGACCTCTCGGCGCGAATATTTTCAAAGTCCCCGGCCGTGTCGCTTCCGACCGCTCGGCGCGAATATTTTCAAAGTCCCCGGTCGTGTCGGTCCCGACCGCTCGGCGCGAATATTTTCAAAGTCCCCGGTCGTGTCGGTCCCGACCGCTCGGCGCGAATATTTTCTAAGTCCCCGGTCGTGTCGGTCCCGACCGCTCGGCGCGAATATTTTCTAAGTTCCCGGTCGTGTCGCTTCCGCCCGCGCGGTGCGAACAATTTCCAAGTTCCCGGTCGTGCCGGTTCGTACTTCTCGGTGCGAACATTATATATGTAGAACGTAATATAACCTAACCTAACCCAACCTAACCTCTCGGTGGTATTATTTTACAGAAAGCCGGGCGTGTCTACTCCTACTTCTCGGTGCGAATATTATGTATATAACATAATATAACCTAACCTAATGCAACCTGGTCGCTCGGTGCGAATATTTTCTAAATTCCCAGTCGTGTCGGTTCCGACCGCTCGGCGCGAATATTTTCTAAGTCCCCGGTCGTGTCGGTCCCGACCTCACAGCGGGAATATTTTCTAAGTCCCCGGTCGTGTCGGTTCCGACCTCTCGGTGGGAATATTTTACAATTTCACGGTCATGTCGCTTCCGACCTCTCGGTGGGAATATTTTACAATTTCACGGTCATGTCGCTTCCGACCTCTCGGTAGGAATATTTTTCAAATCTCCGGACGCATCGCTTCCTACATTTCGGTGAGGATATTTTTTACGTTTCTGAACGTATCGGTCCCGACCTCTTGGTGCGAATATTATATATATATATATATATATATATATATATATATATATATATATATATATATATAACATAATATAACCTAACCTAATACAACCTGATCGCACGGTGCGAATATTTTCAAAGTTCCCCGCCGTGTCGCTTCCGACCTCTCGGCGCGAATATTTTCAAAGTCCCCGGTCGTGTCGGTCCCGACCGCTCGGCGCGAATATTTTCTAAGTTCCCCGCCGTGTCGCTTCCGACCGCTCGGCGCGAATATTTTCTAAGTTCCCCGCCGTGTCGCTTCCGACCGCTCGGCGCGAATATTTTCTAAGTTCCCGGTCATGTCGCTTCCGACCTCTCGGTGGGAATATTTTACAATTTCACGGTCATGTCGCTTCCGACCTCTCGGTGGGAATATTTTACAATTTCACGGTCATGTCGCTTCCGACCTCTCGGTAGGAATATTTTTCAAATCTCCGGACGCATCGCTTCCTACATTTCGGTGAGGATATTTTTTACGTTTCTGAACGTATCGGTCCCGACCTCTTGGTGCGAATATTATATATATATATATATATATATATATATATATATATATATATATATATATATATATAACATAATATAACCTAACCTAATACAACCTGATCGCACGGTGCGAATATTTTCAAAGTTCCCCGCCGTGTCGCTTCCGACCTCTCGGCGCGAATATTTTCAAAGTCCCCGGTCGTGTCGGTCCCGACCGCTCGGCGCGGAATATTTTCTAAGTTCCCCGCCGTGTCGCTTCCGACCGCTCGGCGCGAATATTTTCTAAGTTCCCCGCCGTGTCGCTTCCGACCGCTCGGCGCGAATATTTTCTAAGTTCCCGGTCATGTCGCTTCCGACCTCTCGGTGGGAATATTTTACAATTTCACGGTCATGTCGCTTCCGACCTCTCGGTGGGAATATTTTACAATTTCACGGTCATGTCGCTTCCGACCTCTCGGTAGGAATATTTTTCAAATCTCCGGACGCATCGCTTCCTACATTTCGGTGAGGATATTTTTTACGTTTCTGAACGTATCGGTCCCGACCTCTTGGTGCGAATATTATATATATATATATATATATATATATATATATATATATATATATATAACATAATATAACCTAACCTAATACAACCTGATCGCACGGTGCGAATATTTTCAAAGTTCCCCGCCGTGTCGCTTCCGACCTCTCGGCGCGAATATTTTCAAAGTCCCCGGTCGTGTCGGTCCCGACCGCTCGGCGCGAATATTTTCTAAGTTCCCCGCCGTGTCGCTTCCGACCGCTCGGCGCGAATATTTTCTAAGTTCCCCGCCGTGTCGCTTCCGACCGCTCGGCGCGAATATTTTCTAAGTTCCCGGTCATGTCGCTTCCGACCTCTCGGTGGGAATATTTTACAATTTCACGGTCATGTCGCTTCCGACCTCTCGGTGGGAATATTTTACAATTTCACGGTCATGTCGCTTCCGACCTCTCGGTAGGAATATTTTTCAAATCTCCGGACGCATCGCTTCCTACATTTCGGTGAGGATATTTTTTACGTTTCTGAACGTATCGGTCCCGACCTCTTGGTGCGAATATTATATATATATATATATATATATATATATATATATATATATATAACATAATATAACCTAACCTAATACAACCTGATCGCACGGTGCGAATATTTTCAAAGTTCCCCGCCGTGTCGCTTCCGACCTCTCGGCGCGAATATTTTCAAAGTCCCCGGTCGTGTCGGTCCCGACCGCTCGGCGCGAATATTTTCTAAGTTCCCCGCCGTGTCGCTTCCGACCGCTCGGCGCGAATATTTTCTAAGTTCCCCGCCGTGTCGCTTCCGACCGCTCGGCGCGAATATTTTCTAAGTTCCCGGTCATGTCGCTTCCGACCTCTCGGTGGGAATATTTTACAATTTCACGGTCATGTCGCTTCCGACCTCTCGGTGGGAATATTTTACAATTTCACGGTCATGTCGCTTCCGACCTCTCGGTAGGAATATTTTTCAAATCTCCGGACGCATCGCTTCCTACATTTCGGTGAGGATATTTTTTACGTTTCTGTACGTATCGGTCCCGACCTCTTGGTGCGAATATTATATATATATATATATATATATATATATATATATATATATATATATATATATATATATATATATATATATAACATAATATAACCTAACCTAATACAACCTGATCGCACGGTGCGAATATTTTCAAAGTTCCCCGCCGTGTCGCTTCCGACCTCTCGGCGCGAATATTTTCAAAGTCCCCGGTCGTGTCGGTCCCGACCGCTCGGCGCGAATATTTTCTAAGTTCCCCGCCGTGTCGCTTCCGACCGCTCGGCGCGAATATTTTCTAAGTTCCCCGCCGTGTCGCTTCCGACCGCTCGGCGCGAATATTTTCTAAGTTCCCGGTCATGTCGCTTCCGACCTCTCGGTGGGAATATTTTACAATTTCACGGTCATGTCGCTTCCGACCTCTCGGTGGGAATATTTTACAATTTCACGGTCATGTCGCTTCCGACCTCTCGGTGGGAATATTTTACAATTTCACGGTCATGTCGCTTCCGACCTCTCGGTAGGAATATTTTTCAAATCTCCGGACGCATCGCTTCCTACATTTCGGTGAGGATATTTTTTACGTTTCTGAACGTATCGGTCCCGACCTCTTGGTGCGAATATTATATATATATATATATATATATAACATAATATAACCTAACCTAATACAACCTGATCGCACGGTGCGAATATTTTCAAAGTTCCCCGCCGTGTCGCTTCCGACCTCTCGGCGCGAATATTTTCAAAGTCCCCGGTCGTGTCGGTCCCGACCGCTCGGCGCGAATATTTTCTAAGTTCCCCGCCGTGTCGCTTCCGACCGCTCGGCGCGAATATTTTCTAAGTTCCCCGCCGTGTCGCTTCCGACCGCTCGGCGCGAATATTTTCTAAGTTCCCGGTCATGTCGCTTCCGACCTCTCGGTGGGAATATTTTACAATTTCACGGTCATGTCGCTTCCGACCTCTCGGTGGGAATATTTTACAATTTCACGGTCATGTCGCTTCCGACCTCTCGGTAGGAATATTTTTCAAATCTCCGGACGCATCGCTTCCTACATTTCGGTGAGGATATTTTTTACGTTTCTGAACGTATCGGTCCCGACCTCTTGGTGCGAATATTATATATATATATATATATATATATATATATATATATATATATATATATATAACATAATATAACCTAACCTAATACAACCTGATCGCACGGTGCGAATATTTTCAAAGTTCCCCGCCGTGTCGCTTCCGACCTCTCGGCGCGAATATTTTCAAAGTCCCCGGTCGTGTCGGTCCCGACCGCTCGGCGCGAATATTTTCTAAGTTCCCCGCCGTGTCGCTTCCGACCGCTCGGCGCGAATATTTTCTAAGTTCCCCGCCGTGTCGCTTCCGACCGCTCGGCGCGAATATTTTCTAAGTTCCCGGTCATGTCGCTTCCGACCTCTCGGTGGGAATATTTTACAATTTCACGGTCATGTCGCTTCCGACCTCTCGGTGGGAATATTTTACAATTTCACGGTCATGTCGCTTCCGACCTCTCGGTGGGAATATTTTACAATTTCACGGTCATGTCGCTTCCGACCTCTCGGTAGGAATATTTTTCAAATCTCCGGACGCATCGCTTCCTACATTTCGGTGAGGATATTTTTTACGTTTCTGAACGTATCGGTCCCGACCTCTTGGTGCGAATATTATATATATATATATATATATATATATATATATATATATATATATATATATAACATAATATAACCTAACCTAATACAACCTGATCGCACGGTGCGAATATTTTCAAAGTTCCCCGCCGTGTCGCTTCCGACCTCTCGGCGCGAATATTTTCAAAGTCCCCGGCCGTGTCGCTTCCGACCGCTCGGCGCGAATATTTTCAAAGTCCCCGGTCGTGTCGGTCCCGACCGCTCGGCGCGAATATTTTCAAAGTCCCCGGTCGTGTCGGTCCCGACCGCTCGGCGCGAATATTTTCTAAGTTCCCGGTCGTGTCGCTTCCGCCCGCGCGGTGCGAACAATTTCCAAGTTCCCGGTCGTGCCGGTTCGTACTTCTCGGTGCGAACATTATATATGTAGAACGTAATATAACCTAACCTAACCCAACCTAACCTCTCGGTGGTATTATTTTACAGAAAGCCGGGCGTGTCTACTCCTACTTCTCGGTGCGAATATTATGTATATAACATAATATAACCTAACCTAATGCAACCTGGTCGCTCGGTGCGAATATTTTCTAAATTCCCAGTCGTGTCGGTTCCGACCGCTCGGCGCGAATATTTTCTAAGTCCCCGGTCGTGTCGGTCCCGACCTCACAGCGGGAATATTTTCTAAGTCCCCGGTCGTGTCGGTTCCGACCTCTCGGTGGGAATATTTTACAATTTCACGGTCATGTCGCTTCCGACCTCTCGGTGGGAATATTTTACAATTTCACGGTCATGTCGCTTCCGACCTCTCGGTAGGAATATTTTTCAAATCTCCGGACGCATCGCTTCCTACATTTCGGTGAGGATATTTTTTACGTTTCTGAACGTATCGGTCCCGACCTCTTGGTGCGAATATTATATATATATATATATATATATATATATATATATATATATATATATATATATATATATATATATATATAACATAATATAACCTAACCTAATACAACCTGATCGCACGGTGCGAATATTTTCAAAGTTCCCCGCCGTGTCGCTTCCGACCTCTCGGCGCGAATATTTTCAAAGTCCCCGGTCGTGTCGGTCCCGACCGCTCGGCGCGAATATTTTCTAAGTTCCCCGCCGTGTCGCTTCCGACCGCTCGGCGCGAATATTTTCTAAGTTCCCCGCCGTGTCGCTTCCGACCGCTCGGCGCGAATATTTTCTAAGTTCCCGGTCATGTCGCTTCCGACCTCTCGGTGGGAATATTTTACAATTTCACGGTCATGTCGCTTCCGACCTCTCGGTGGGAATATTTTACAATTTCACGGTCATGTCGCTTCCGACCTCTCGGTAGGAATATTTTTCAAATCTCCGGACGCATCGCTTCCTACATTTCGGTGAGGATATTTTTTACGTTTCTGAACGTATCGGTCCCGACCTCTTGGTGCGAATATTATATATATATATATATATATATATATATATATATATATAACATAATATAACCTAACCTAATACAACCTGATCGCACGGTGCGAATATTTTCAAAGTTCCCCGCCGTGTCGCTTCCGACCTCTCGGCGCGAATATTTTCAAAGTCCCCGGTCGTGTCGGTCCCGACCGCTCGGCGCGAATATTTTCTAAGTTCCCCGCCGTGTCGCTTCCGACCGCTCGGCGCGAATATTTTCTAAGTTCCCCGCCGTGTCGCTTCCGACCGCTCGGCGCGAATATTTTCTAAGTTCCCGGTCATGTCGCTTCCGACCTCTCGGTGGGAATATTTTACAATTTCACGGTCATGTCGCTTCCGACCTCTCGGTGGGAATATTTTACAATTTCACGGTCATGTCGCTTCCGACCTCTCGGTAGGAATATTTTTCAAATCTCCGGACGCATCGCTTCCTACATTTCGGTGAGGATATTTTTTACGTTTCTGAACGTATCGGTCCCGACCTCTTGGTGCGAATATTATATATATATATATATATATATATATATATATATATATATATATATATATATATATATAACATAATATAACCTAACCTAATACAACCTGATCGCACGGTGCGAATATTTTCAAAGTTCCCCGCCGTGTCGCTTCCGACCTCTCGGCGCGAATATTTTCAAAGTCCCCGGTCGTGTCGGTCCCGACCGCTCGGCGCGAATATTTTCTAAGTTCCCCGCCGTGTCGCTTCCGACCGCTCGGCGCGAATATTTTCTAAGTTCCCCGCCGTGTCGCTTCCGACCGCTCGGCGCGAATATTTTCTAAGTTCCCGGTCATGTCGCTTCCGACCTCTCGGTGGGAATATTTTACAATTTCACGGTCATGTCGCTTCCGACCTCTCGGTGGGAATATTTTACAATTTCACGGTCATGTCGCTTCCGACCTCTCGGTAGGAATATTTTTCAAATCTCCGGACGCATCGCTTCCTACATTTCGGTGAGGATATTTTTTACGTTTCTGAACGTATCGGTCCCGACCTCTTGGTGCGAATATTATATATATATATATATATATATATATATATATATATATATATATATATATATAACATAATATAACCTAACCTAATACAACCTGATCGCACGGTGCGAATATTTTCAAAGTTCCCCGCCGTGTCGCTTCCGACCTCTCGGCGCGAATATTTTCAAAGTCCCCGGTCGTGTCGGTCCCGACCGCTCGGCGCGAATATTTTCTAAGTTCCCCGCCGTGTCGCTTCCGACCGCTCGGCGCGAATATTTTCTAAGTTCCCCGCCGTGTCGCTTCCGACCGCTCGGCGCGAATATTTTCTAAGTTCCCGGTCATGTCGCTTCCGACCTCTCGGTGGGAATATTTTACAATTTCACGGTCATGTCGCTTCCGACCTCTCGGTGGGAATATTTTACAATTTCACGGTCATGTCGCTTCCGACCTCTCGGTGGGAATATTTTACAATTTCACGGTCATGTCGCTTCCGACCTCTCGGTAGGAATATTTTTCAAATCTCCGGACGCATCGCTTCCTACATTTCGGTGAGGATATTTTTTACGTTTCTGAACGTATCGGTCCCGACCTCTTGGTGCGAATATTATATATATATATATATATATATAACATAATATAACCTAACCTAATACAACCTGATCGCACGGTGCGAATATTTTCAAAGTTCCCCGCCGTGTCGCTTCCGACCTCTCGGCGCGAATATTTTCAAAGTCCCCGGTCGTGTCGGTCCCGACCGCTCGGCGCGAATATTTTCTAAGTTCCCCGCCGTGTCGCTTCCGACCGCTCGGCGCGAATATTTTCTAAGTTCCCCGCCGTGTCGCTTCCGACCGCTCGGCGCGAATATTTTCTAAGTTCCCGGTCATGTCGCTTCCGACCTCTCGGTGGGAATATTTTACAATTTCACGGTCATGTCGCTTCCGACCTCTCGGTGGGAATATTTTACAATTTCACGGTCATGTCGCTTCCGACCTCTCGGTAGGAATATTTTTCAAATCTCCGGACGCATCGCTTCCTACATTTCGGTGAGGATATTTTTTACGTTTCTGAACGTATCGGTCCCGACCTCTTGGTGCGAATATTATATATATATATATATATATATATATATATATATATATATATATATATAACATAATATAACCTAACCTAATACAACCTGATCGCACGGTGCGAATATTTTCAAAGTTCCCCGCCGTGTCGCTTCCGACCTCTCGGCGCGAATATTTTCAAAGTCCCCGGTCGTGTCGGTCCCGACCGCTCGGCGCGAATATTTTCTAAGTTCCCCGCCGTGTCGCTTCCGACCGCTCGGCGCGAATATTTTCTATGTTCCCCGCCGTGTCGCTTCCGACCGCTCGGCGCGAATATTTTCTAAGTTCCCGGTCATGTCGCTTCCGACCGCTCGGCGCGAATATTTTCTAAGTTCCCCGCCGTGTCGCTTCCGACCGCTCGGCGCGAATATTTTCTAAGTTCCCGGTCATGTCGCTTCCGACCTCTCGGTGGGAATATTTTACAATTTCACGGTCATGTCGCTTCCGACCTCTCGGTGGGAATATTTTACAATTTCACGGTCATGTCGCTTCCGACCTCTCGGTGGGAATATTTTACAATTTCACGGTCATGTCGCTTCCGACCTCTCGGTAGGAATATTTTTCAAATCTCCGGACGCATCGCTTCCTACATTTCGGTGAGGATATTTTTTACGTTTCTGAACGTATCGGTCCCGACCTCTTGGTGCGAATATTATATATATATATATATATATAACATAATATAACCTAACCTAATACAACCTGATCGCACGGTGCGAATATTTTCAAAGTTCCCCGCCGTGTCGCTTCCGACCTCTCGGCGCGAATATTTTCAAAGTCCCCGGTCGTGTCGGTCCCGACCGCTCGGCGCGAATATTTTCTAAGTTCCCCGCCGTGTCGCTTCCGACCGCTCGGCGCGAATATTTTCTAAGTTCCCCGCCGTGTCGCTTCCGACCGCTCGGCGCGAATATTTTCTAAGTTCCCGGTCATGTCGCTTCCGACCTCTCGGTGGGAATATTTTACAATTTCACGGTCATGTCGCTTCCGACCTCTCGGTGGGAATATTTTACAATTTCACGGTCATGTCGCTTCCGACCTCTCGGTAGGAATATTTTTCAAATCTCCGGACGCATCGCTTCCTACATTTCGGTGAGGATATTTTTTACGTTTCTGAACGTATCGGTCCCGACCTCTTGGTGCGAATATTATATATATATATATATATATATATATATATATATATATATATATATATATATATATATAACATAATATAACCTAACCTAATACAACCTGATCGCACGGTGCGAATATTTTCAAAGTTCCCCGCCGTGTCGCTTCCGACCTCTCGGCGCGAATATTTTCAAAGTCCCCGGTCGTGTCGGTCCCGACCGCTCGGCGCGAATATTTTCTAAGTTCCCCGCCGTGTCGCTTCCGACCGCTCGGCGCGAATATTTTCTAAGTTCCCCGCCGTGTCGCTTCCGACCGCTCGGCGCGAATATTTTCTAAGTTCCCGGTCATGTCGCTTCCGACCTCTCGGTGGGAATATTTTACAATTTCACGGTCATGTCGCTTCCGACCTCTCGGTGGGAATATTTTACAATTTCACGGTCATGTCGCTTCCGACCTCTCGGTAGGAATATTTTTCAAATCTCCGGACGCATCGCTTCCTACATTTCGGTGAGGATATTTTTTACGTTTCTGAACGTATCGGTCCCGACCTCTTGGTGCGAATATTATATATATATATATATATATATATATATATATATATATATATATATAACATAATATAACCTAACCTAATACAACCTGATCGCACGGTGCGAATATTTTCAAAGTTCCCCGCCGTGTCGCTTCCGACCTCTCGGCGCGAATATTTTCAAAGTCCCCGGTCGTGTCGGTCCCGACCGCTCGGCGCGAATATTTTCTAAGTTCCCCGCCGTGTCGCTTCCGACCGCTCGGCGCGAATATTTTCCAAGTTCCCCGCCGTGTCGCTTCCGACCGCTCGGCGCGAATATTTTCTAAGTTCCCGGTCATGTCGCTTCCGACCTCTCGGTGGGAATATTTTACAATTTCACGGTCATGTCGCTTCCGACCTCTCGGTGGGAATATTTTACAATTTCACGGTCATGTCGCTTCCGACCTCTCGGTGGGAATATTTTACAATTTCACGGTCATGTCGCTTCCGACCTCTCGGTAGGAATATTTTTCAAATCTCCGGACGCATCGCTTCCTACATTTCGGTGAGGATATTTTTTACGTTTCTGAACGTATCGGTCCCGACCTCTTGGTGCGAATATTATATATATATATATATATATATATATATATATATATATATATATATAACATAATATAACCTAACCTAATACAACCTGATCGCACGGTGCGAATATTTTCAAAGTTCCCCGCCGTGTCGCTTCCGACCTCTCGGCGCGAATATTTTCAAAGTCCCCGGCCGTGTCGCTTCCGACCGCTCGGCGCGAATATTTTCAAAGTCCCCGGTCGTGTCGGTCCCGACCGCTCGGCGCGAATATTTTCAAAGTCCCCGGTCGTGTCGGTCCCGACCGCTCGGCGCGAATATTTTCTAAGTCCCCGGTCGTGTCGGTCCCGACCGCTCGGCGCGAATATTTTCTAAGTTCCCGGTCGTGTCGCTTCCGCCCGCGCGGTGCGAACAATTTCCAAGTTCCCGGTCGTGCCGGTTCGTACTTCTCGGTGCGAACATTATATATGTAGAACGTAATATAACCTAACCTAACCCAACCTAACCTCTCGGTGGTATTATTTTACAGAAAGCCGGGCGTGTCTACTCCTACTTCTCGGTGCGAATATTATGTATATAACATAATATAACCTAACCTAATGCAACCTGGTCGCTCGGTGCGAATATTTTCTAAATTCCCAGTCGTGTCGGTTCCGACCGCTCGGCGCGAATATTTTCTAAGTCCCCGGTCGTGTCGGTCCCGACCTCACAGCGGGAATATTTTCTAAGTCCCCGGTCGTGTCGGTTCCGACCTCTCGGTGGGAATATTTTACAATTTCACGGTCATGTCGCTTCCGACCTCTCGGTGGGAATATTTTACAATTTCACGGTCATGTCGCTTCCGACCTCTCGGTAGGAATATTTTTCAAATCTCCGGACGCATCGCTTCCTACATTTCGGTGAGGATATTTTTTACGTTTCTGAACGTATCGGTCCCGACCTCTTGGTGCGAATATTATATATATATATATATATATATATATATATATATATATATATATATATATATATAACATAATATAACCTAACCTAATACAACCTGATCGCACGGTGCGAATATTTTCAAAGTTCCCCGCCGTGTCGCTTCCGACCTCTCGGCGGAATATTTTCAAAGTCCCCGGTCGTGTCGGTCCCGACCGCTCGGCGCGAATATTTTCTAAGTTCCCCGCCGTGTCGCTTCCGACCGCTCGGCGCGAATATTTTCTAAGTTCCCCGCCGTGTCGCTTCCGACCGCTCGGCGCGAATATTTTCTAAGTTCCCGGTCATGTCGCTTCCGACCTCTCGGTGGGAATATTTTACAATTTCACGGTCATGTCGCTTCCGACCTCTCGGTGGGAATATTTTACAATTTCACGGTCATGTCGCTTCCGACCTCTCGGTAGGAATATTTTTCAAATCTCCGGACGCATCGCTTCCTACATTTCGGTGAGGATATTTTTTACGTTTCTGAACGTATCGGTCCCGACCTCTTGGTGCGAATATTATATATATATATATATATATATATATATATATATATATATAACATAATATAACCTAACCTAATACAACCTGATCGCACGGTGCGAATATTTTCAGAGTTCCCCGCCGTGTCGCTTCCGACCTCTCGGCGCGAATATTTTCATAGTCCCCGGTCGTGTCGGTCCCGACCGCTCGGCGCGAATATTTTCTAAGTTCCCCGCCGTGTCGCTTCCGACCGCTCGGCGCGAATATTTTCTAAGTTCCCCGCCGTGTCGCTTCCGACCGCTCGGCGCGAATATTTTCTAAGTTCCCGGTCATGTCGCTTCCGACCTCTCGGTGGGAATATTTTACAATTTCACGGTCATGTCGCTTCCGACCTCTCGGTGGGAATATTTTACAATTTCACGGTCATGTCGCTTCCGACCTCTCGGTAGGAATATTTTTCAAATCTCCGGACGCATCGCTTCCTACATTTCGGTGAGGATATTTTTTACGTTTCTGAACGTATCGGTCCCGACCTCTTGGTGCGAATATTATATATATATATATATATATATATATATATATATATATATATATATATATATATATATATAACATAATATAACCTAACCTAATACAACCTGATCGCACGGTGCGAATATTTTCAAAGTTCCCCGCCGTGTCGCTTCCGACCTCTCGGCGCGAATATTTTCAAAGTCCCCGGTCGTGTCGGTCCCGACCGCTCGGCGCGAATATTTTCTAAGTTCCCCGCCGTGTCGCTTCCGACCGCTCGGCGCGAATATTTTCTAAGTTCCCCGCCGTGTCGCTTCCGACCGCTCGGCGCGAATATTTTCTAAGTTCCCGGTCATGTCGCTTCCGACCTCTCGGTGGGAATATTTTACAATTTCACGGTCATGTCGCTTCCGACCTCTCGGTGGGAATATTTTACAATTTCACGGTCATGTCGCTTCCGACCTCTCGGTGGGAATATTTTACAATTTCACGGTCATGTCGCTTCCGACCTCTCGGTAGGAATATTTTTCAAATCTCCGGACGCATCGCTTCCTACATTTCGGTGAGGATATTTTTTACGTTTCTGAACGTATCGGTCCCGACCTCTTGGTGCGAATATTATATATATATATATATATATATATATATATATATATATATATATATATATATAACATAATATAACCTAACCTAATACAACCTGATCGCACGGTGCGAATATTTTCAAAGTTCCCCGCCGTGTCGCTTCCGACCTCTCGGCGCGAATATTTTCAAAGTCCCCGGTCGTGTCGGTCCCGACCGCTCGGCGCGAATATTTTCTAAGTTCCCCGCCGTGTCGCTTCCGACCGCTCGGCGCGAATATTTTCTAAGTTCCCCGCCGTGTCGCTTCCGACCGCTCGGCGCGAATATTTTCTAAGTTCCCGGTCATGTCGCTTCCGACCTCTCGGTGGGAATATTTTACAATTTCACGGTCATGTCGCTTCCGACCTCTCGGTGGGAATATTTTACAATTTCACGGTCATGTCGCTTCCGACCTCTCGGTAGGAATATTTTTCAAATCTCCGGACGCATCGCTTCCTACATTTCGGTGAGGATATTTTTTACGTTTCTGAACGTATCGGTCCCGACCTCTTGGTGCGAATATTATATATATATATATATATATATATATATATATATATATATATATATATATAACATAATATAACCTAACCTAATACAACCTGATCGCACGGTGCGAATATTTTCAAAGTTCCCCGCCGTGTCGCTTCCGACCTCTCGGCGCGAATATTTTCAAAGTCCCCGGTCGTGTCGGTCCCGACCGCTCGGCGCGAATATTTTCTAAGTTCCCCGCCGTGTCGCTTCCGACCGCTCGGCGCGAATATTTTCCAAGTTCCCCGCCGTGTCGCTTCCGACCGCTCGGCGCGAATATTTTCTAAGTTCCCGGTCATGTCGCTTCCGACCTCTCGGTGGGAATATTTTACAATTTCACGGTCATGTCGCTTCCGACCTCTCGGTGGGAATATTTTACAATTTCACGGTCATGTCGCTTCCGACCTCTCGGTGGGAATATTTTACAATTTCACGGTCATGTCGCTTCCGACCTCTCGGTAGGAATATTTTTCAAATCTCCGGACGCATCGCTTCCTACATTTCGGTGAGGATATTTTTTACGTTTCTGAACGTATCGGTCCCGACCTCTTGGTGCGAATATTATATATATATATATATATATATATATATATATATATATATATATATATATAACATAATATAACCTAACCTAATACAACCTGATCGCACGGTGCGAATATTTTCAAAGTTCCCCGCCGTGTCGCTTCCGACCTCTCGGCGCGAATATTTTCAAAGTCCCCGGCCGTGTCGCTTCCGACCGCTCGGCGCGAATATTTTCAAAGTCCCCGGTCGTGTCGGTCCCGACCGCTCGGCGCGAATATTTTCAAAGTCCCCGGTCGTGTCGGTCCCGACCGCTCGGCGCGAATATTTTCTAAGTCCCCGGTCGTGTCGGTCCCGACCGCTCGGCGCGAATATTTTCTAAGTTCCCGGTCGTGTCGCTTCCGCCCGCGCGGTGCGAACAATTTCCAAGTTCCCGGTCGTGCCGGTTCGTACTTCTCGGTGCGAACATTATATATGTAGAACGTAATATAACCTAACCTAACCCAACCTAACCTCTCGGTGGTATTATTTTACAGAAAGCCGGGCGTGTCTACTCCTACTTCTCGGTGCGAATATTATGTATATAACATAATATAACCTAACCTAATGCAACCTGGTCGCTCGGTGCGAATATTTTCTAAATTCCCAGTCGTGTCGGTTCCGACCGCTCGGCGCGAATATTTTCTAAGTCCCCGGTCGTGTCGGTCCCGACCTCACAGCGGGAATATTTTCTAAGTCCCCGGTCGTGTCGGTTCCGACCTCTCGGTGGGAATATTTTACAATTTCACGGTCATGTCGCTTCCGACCTCTCGGTGGGAATATTTTACAATTTCACGGTCATGTCGCTTCCGACCTCTCGGTAGGAATATTTTTCAAATCTCCGGACGCATCGCTTCCTACATTTCGGTGAGGATATTTTTTACGTTTCTGAACGTATCGGTCCCGACCTCTTGGTGCGAATATTATATATATATATATATATATATATATATATATATATATATATATAACATAATATAACCTAACCTAATACAACCTGATCGCACGGTGCGAATATTTTCAAAGTTCCCCGCCGTGTCGCTTCCGACCTCTCGGCGCGAATATTTTCAAAGTCCCCGGTCGTGTCGGTCCCGACCGCTCGGCGCGAATATTTTCTAAGTTCCCCGCCGTGTCGCTTCCGACCGCTCGGCGCGAATATTTTCTAAGTTCCCCGCCGTGTCGCTTCCGACCGCTCGGCGCGAATATTTTCTAAGTTCCCGGTCATGTCGCTTCCGACCTCTCGGTGGGAATATTTTACAATTTCACGGTCATGTCGCTTCCGACCTCTCGGTGAATATTTTACAATTTCACGGTCATGTCGCTTCCGACCTCTCGGTAGGAATATTTTTCAAATCTCCGGACGCATCGCTTCCTACATTTCGGTGAGGATATTTTTTACGTTTCTGAACGTATCGGTCCCGACCTCTTGGTGCGAATATTATATATATATATATATATATATATATATATATATATATATATATAACATAATATAACCTAACCTAATACAACCTGATCGCACGGTGCGAATATTTTCAGAGTTCCCCGCCGTGTCGCTTCCGACCTCTCGGCGCGAATATTTTCAAAGTCCCCGGTCGTGTCGGTCCCGACCGCTCGGCGCGAATATTTTCTAAGTTCCCCGCCGTGTCGCTTCCGACCGCTCGGCGCGAATATTTTCTAAGTTCCCCGCCGTGTCGCTTCCGACCGCTCGGCGCGAATATTTTCTAAGTTCCCGGTCATGTCGCTTCCGACCTCTCGGTGGGAATATTTTACAATTTCACGGTCATGTCGCTTCCGACCTCTCGGTGGGAATATTTTACAATTTCACGGTCATGTCGCTTCCGACCTCTCGGTAGGAATATTTTTCAAATCTCCGGACGCATCGCTTCCTACATTTCGGTGAGGATATTTTTTACGTTTCTGAACGTATCGGTCCCGACCTCTTGGTGCGAATATTATATATATATATATATATATATATATATATATATATATATATATATATATAACATAATATAACCTAACCTAATACAACCTGATCGCACGGTGCGAATATTTTCAAAGTTCCCCGCCGTGTCGCTTCCGACCTCTCGGCGCGAATATTTTCAAAGTCCCCGGTCGTGTCGGTCCCGACCGCTCGGCGCGAATATTTTCTAAGTTCCCCGCCGTGTCGCTTCCGACCGCTCGGCGCGAATATTTTCTAAGTTCCCCGCCGTGTCGCTTCCGACCGCTCGGCGCGAATATTTTCTAAGTTCCCGGTCATGTCGCTTCCGACCTCTCGGTGGGAATATTTTACAATTTCACGGTCATGTCGCTTCCGACCTCTCGGTGGGAATATTTTACAATTTCACGGTCATGTCGCTTCCGACCTCTCGGTGGGAATATTTTACAATTTCACGGTCATGTCGCTTCCGACCTCTCGGTAGGAATATTTTTCAAATCTCCGGACGCATCGCTTCCTACATTTCGGTGAGGATATTTTTTACGTTTCTGAACGTATCGGTCCCGACCTCTTGGTGCGAATATTATATATATATATATATATATATATATATATATAACATAATATAACCTAACCTAATACAACCTGATCGCACGGTGCGAATATTTTCAAAGTTCCCCGCCGTGTCGCTTCCGACCTCTCGGCGCGAATATTTTCAAAGTCCCCGGCCGTGTCGCTTCCGACCGCTCGGCGCGAATATTTTCAAAGTCCCCGGTCGTGTCGGTCCCGACCGCTCGGCGCGAATATTTTCAAAGTCCCCGGTCGTGTCGGTCCCGACCGCTCGGCGCGAATATTTTCTAAGTCCCCGGTCGTGTCGGTCCCGACCGCTCGGCGCGAATATTTTCTAAGTTCCCGGTCGTGTCGCTTCCGCCCGCGCGGTGCGAACAATTTCCAAGTTCCCGGTCGTGCCGGTTCGTACTTCTCGGTGCGAACATTATATATGTAGAACGTAATATAACCTAACCTAACCCAACCTAACCTCTCGGTGGTATTATTTTACAGAAAGCCGGGCGTGTCTACTCCTACTTCTCGGTGCGAATATTATGTATATAACATAATATAACCTAACCTAATGCAACCTGGTCGCTCGGTGCGAATATTTTCTAAATTCCCAGTCGTGTCGGTTCCGACCGCTCGGCGCGAATATTTTCTAAGTCCCCGGTCGTGTCGGTCCCGACCTCACAGCGGGAATATTTTCTAAGTCCCCGGTCGTGTCGGTTCCGACCTCTCGGTGGGAATATTTTACAATTTCACGGTCATGTCGCTTCCGACCTCTCGGTGGGAATATTTTACAATTTCACGGTCATGTCGCTTCCGACCTCTCGGTAGGAATATTTTTCAAATCTCCGGACGCATCGCTTCCTACATTTCGGTGAGGATATTTTTTACGTTTCTGAACGTATCGGTCCCGACCTCTTGGTGCGAATATTATATATATATATATATATATATATATATATATATATATATATATAACATAATATAACCTAACCTAATACAACCTGATCGCACGGTGCGAATATTTTCAAAGTTCCCCGCCGTGTCGCTTCCGACCTCTCGGCGCGAATATTTTCAAAGTCCCCGGTCGTGTCGGTCCCGACCGCTCGGCGCGAATATTTTCTAAGTTCCCGGTCATGTCGCTTCCGACCTCTCGGTGGGAATATTTTACAATTTCACGGTCATGTCGCTTCCGACCTCTCGGTGGGAATATTTTACAATTTCACGGTCATGTCGCTTCCGACCTCTCGGTAGGAATATTTTTCAAATCTCCGGACGCATCGCTTCCTACATTTCGGTGAGGATATTTTTTACGTTTCTGAACGTATCGGTCCCGACCTCTTGGTGCGAATATTATATATATATATATATATATATATATATATATATATATATATATATATATATATAACATAATATAACCTAACCTAATACAACCTGATCGCACGGTGCGAATATTTTCAAAGTTCCCCGCCGTGTCGCTTCCGACCTCTCGGCGCGAATATTTTCAAAGTCCCCGGTCGTGTCGGTCCCGACCGCTCGGCGCGAATATTTTCTAAGTTCCCCGCCGTGTCGCTTCCGACCGCTCGGCGCGAATATTTTCTAAGTTCCCCGCCGTGTCGCTTCCGACCGCTCGGCGCGAATATTTTCTAAGTTCCCGGTCATGTCGCTTCCGACCTCTCGGTGGGAATATTTTACAATTTCACGGTCATGTCGCTTCCGACCTCTCGGTGGGAATATTTTACAATTTCACGGTCATGTCGCTTCCGACCTCTCGGTAGGAATATTTTTCAAATCTCCGGACGCATCGCTTCCTACATTTCGGTGAGGATATTTTTTACGTTTCTGAACGTATCGGTCCCGACCTCTTGGTGCGAATATTATATATATATATATATATATAACATAATATAACCTAACCTAATACAACCTGATCGCACGGTGCGAATATTTTCAAAGTTCCCCGCCGTGTCGCTTCCGACCTCTCGGCGCGAATATTTTCAAAGTCCCCGGTCGTGTCGGTCCCGACCGCTCGGCGCGAATATTTTCTAAGTTCCCCGCCGTGTCGCTTCCGACCGCTCGGCGCGAATATTTTCTAAGTTCCCCGCCGTGTCGCTTCCGACCGCTCGGCGCGAATATTTTCTAAGTTCCCGGTCATGTCGCTTCCGACCTCTCGGTGGGAATATTTTACAATTTCACGGTCATGTCGCTTCCGACCTCTCGGTGGGAATATTTTACAATTTCACGGTCATGTCGCTTCCGACCTCTCGGTAGGAATATTTTTCAAATCTCCGGACGCATCGCTTCCTACATTTCGGTGAGGATATTTTTTACGTTTCTGAACGTATCGGTCCCGACCTCTTGGTGCGAATATTATATATATATATATATATATATATATATATATATATATATATATATATATATATAACATAATATAACCTAACCTAATACAACCTGATCGCACGGTGCGAATATTTTCAAAGTTCCCCGCCGTGTCGCTTCCGACCTCTCGGCGCGAATATTTTCAAAGTCCCCGGTCGTGTCGGTCCCGACCGCTCGGCGCGAATATTTTCTAAGTTCCCCGCCGTGTCGCTTCCGACCGCTCGGCGCGAATATTTTCTAAGTTCCCCGCCGTGTCGCTTCCGACCGCTCGGCGCGAATATTTTCTAAGTTCCCGGTCATGTCGCTTCCGACCTCTCGGTGGGAATATTTTACAATTTCACGGTCATGTCGCTTCCGACCTCTCGGTGGGAATATTTTACAATTTCACGGTCATGTCGCTTCCGACCTCTCGGTGGGAATATTTTACAATTTCACGGTCATGTCGCTTCCGACCTCTCGGTAGGAATATTTTTCAAATCTCCGGACGCATCGCTTCCTACATTTCGGTGAGGATATTTTTTACGTTTCTGAACGTATCGGTCCCGACCTCTTGGTGCGAATATTATATATATATATATATATATATATATATATATATATATATATATAACATAATATAACCTAACCTAATACAACCTGATCGCACGGTGCGAATATTTTCAAAGTTCCCCGCCGTGTCGCTTCCGACCTCTCGGCGCGAATATTTTCAAAGTCCCCGGTCGTGTCGGTCCCGACCGCTCGGCGCGAATATTTTCTAAGTTCCCCGCCGTGTCGCTTCCGACCGCTCGGCGCGAATATTTTCTAAGTTCCCCGCCGTGTCGCTTCCGACCGCTCGGCGCGAATATTTTCTAAGTTCCCGGTCATGTCGCTTCCGACCTCTCGGTGGGAATATTTTACAATTTCACGGTCATGTCGCTTCCGACCTCTCGGTGGGAATATTTTACAATTTCACGGTCATGTCGCTTCCGACCTCTCGGTAGGAATATTTTTCAAATCTCCGGACGCATCGCTTCCTACATTTCGGTGAGGATATTTTTTACGTTTCTGAACGTATCGGTCCCGACCTCTTGGTGCGAATATTATATATATATATATATATATATATATAACATAATATAACCTAACCTAATACAACCTGATCGCACGGTGCGAATATTTTCAAAGTTCCCCGCCGTGTCGCTTCCGACCTCTCGGCGCGAATATTTTCAAAGTCCCCGGTCGTGTCGGTCCCGACCGCTCGGCGCGAATATTTTCTAAGTTCCCCGCCGTGTCGCTTCCGACCGCTCGGCGCGAATATTTTCTAAGTTCCCCGCCGTGTCGCTTCCGACCGCTCGGCGCGAATATTTTCTAAGTTCCCGGTCATGTCGCTTCCGACCTCTCGGTGGGAATATTTTACAATTTCACGGTCATGTCGCTTCCGACCTCTCGGTGGGAATATTTTACAATTTCACGGTCATGTCGCTTCCGACCTCTCGGTAGGAATATTTTTCAAATCTCCGGACGCATCGCTTCCTACATTTCGGTGAGGATATTTTTTACGTTTCTGAACGTATCGGTCCCGACCTCTTGGTGCGAATATTATATATATATATATATATATATATATATATATATATATATATATATAACATAATATAACCTAACCTAATACAACCTGATCGCACGGTGCGAATATTTTCAAAGTTCCCCGCCGTGTCGCTTCCGACCTCTCGGCGCGAATATTTTCAAAGTCCCCGGTCGTGTCGGTCCCGACCGCTCGGCGCGAATATTTTCTAAGTTCCCCGCCGTGTCGCTTCCGACCGCTCGGCGCGAATATTTTCTAAGTTCCCCGCCGTGTCGCTTCCGACCGCTCGGCGCGAATATTTTCTAAGTTCCCGGTCATGTCGCTTCCGACCTCTCGGTGGGAATATTTTACAATTTCACGGTCATGTCGCTTCCGACCTCTCGGTGGGAATATTTTACAATTTCACGGTCATGTCGCTTCCGACCTCTCGGTGGGAATATTTTACAATTTCACGGTCATGTCGCTTCCGACCTCTCGGTAGGAATATTTTTCAAATCTCCGGACGCATCGCTTCCTACATTTCGGTGAGGATATTTTTTACGTTTCTGAACGTATCGGTCCCGACCTCTTGGTGCGAATATTATATATATATATATATATATATATATATATATATATATATATAACATAATATAACCTAACCTAATACAACCTGATCGCACGGTGCGAATATTTTCAAAGTTCCCCGCCGTGTCGCTTCCGACCTCTCGGCGCGAATATTTTCAAAGTCCCCGGCCGTGTCGCTTCCGACCGCTCGGCGCGAATATTTTCAAAGTCCCCGGTCGTGTCGGTCCCGACCGCTCGGCGCGAATATTTTCAAAGTCCCCGGTCGTGTCGGTCCCGACCGCTCGGCGCGAATATTTTCTAAGTCCCCGGTCGTGTCGGTCCCGACCGCTCGGCGCGAATATTTTCTAAGTTCCCGGTCGTGTCGCTTCCGCCCGCGCGGTGCGAACAATTTCCAAGTTCCCGGTCGTGCCGGTTCGTACTTCTCGGTGCGAACATTATATATGTAGAACGTAATATAACCTAACCTAACCCAACCTAACCTCTCGGTGGTATTATTTTACAGAAAGCCGGGCGTGTCTACTCCTACTTCTCGGTGCGAATATTATGTATATAACATAATATAACCTAACCTAATGCAACCTGGTCGCTCGGTGCGAATATTTTCTAAATTCCCAGTCGTGTCGGTTCCGACCGCTCGGCGCGAATATTTTCTAAGTCCCCGGTCGTGTCGGTCCCGACCTCACAGCGGGAATATTTTCTAAGTCCCCGGTCGTGTCGGTTCCGACCTCTCGGTGGGAATATTTTACAATTTCACGGTCATGTCGCTTCCGACCTCTCGGTGGGAATATTTTACAATTTCACGGTCATGTCGCTTCCGACCTCTCGGTAGGAATATTTTTCAAATCTCCGGACGCATCGCTTCCTACATTTCGGTGAGGATATTTTTTACGTTTCTGAACGTATCGGTCCCGACCTCTTGGTGCGAATATTATATATATATATATATATATATATATATATATATATATATATATAACATAATATAACCTAACCTAATACAACCTGATCGCACGGTGCGAATATTTTCAAAGTTCCCCGCCGTGTCGCTTCCGACCTCTCGGCGCGAATATTTTCAAAGTCCCCGGTCGTGTCGGTCCCGACCGCTCGGCGCGAATATTTTCTAAGTTCCCCGCCGTGTCGCTTCCGACCGCTCGGCGCGAATATTTTCTAAGTTCCCCGCCGTGTCGCTTCCGACCGCTCGGCGCGAATATTTTCTAAGTTCCCGGTCATGTCGCTTCCGACCTCTCGGTGGGAATATTTTACAATTTCACGGTCATGTCGCTTCCGACCTCTCGGTGGGAATATTTTACAATTTCACGGTCATGTCGCTTCCGACCTCTCGGTAGGAATATTTTTCAAATCTCCGGACGCATCGCTTCCTACATTTCGGTGAGGATATTTTTTACGCTTCTGAACGTATCGGTCCCGACCTCTTGGTGCGAATATTATATATATATATATATATATATAACATAATATAACCTAACCTAATACAACCTGATCGCACGGTGCGAATATTTTCAAAGTTCCCCGCCGTGTCGCTTCCGACCTCTCGGCGCGAATATTTTCAAAGTCCCCGGTCGTGTCGGTCCCGACCGCTCGGCGCGAATATTTTCTAAGTTCCCCGCCGTGTCGCTTCCGACCGCTCGGCGCGAATATTTTCTAAGTTCCCCGCCGTGTCGCTTCCGACCGCTCGGCGCGAATATTTTCTAAGTTCCCGGTCATGTCGCTTCCGACCTCTCGGTGGGAATATTTTACAATTTCACGGTCATGTCGCTTCCGACCTCTCGGTGGGAATATTTTACAATTTCACGGTCATGTCGCTTCCGACCTCTCGGTGGGAATATTTTACAATTTCACGGTCATGTCGCTTCCGACCTCTCGGTAGGAATATTTTTCAAATCTCCGGACGCATCGCTTCCTACATTTCGGTGAGGATATTTTTTACGTTTCTGAACGTATCGGTCCCGACCTCTTGGTGCGAATATTATATATATATATATATATATATATATATATATATATATATATATATATATATAACATAATATAACCTAACCTAATACAACCTGATCGCACGGTGCGAATATTTTCAAAGTTCCCCGCCGTGTCGCTTCCGACCTCTCGGCGCGAATATTTTCAAAGTCCCCGGCCGTGTCGCTTCCGACCGCTCGGCGCGAATATTTTCAAAGTCCCCGGTCGTGTCGGTCCCGACCGCTCGGCGCGAATATTTTCAAAGTCCCCGGTCGTGTCGGTCCCGACCGCTCGGCGCGAATATTTTCTAAGTCCCCGGTCGTGTCGGTCCCGACCGCTCGGCGCGAATATTTTCTAAGTTCCCGGTCGTGTCGCTTCCGCCCGCGCGGTGCGAACAATTTCCAAGTTCCCGGTCGTGCCGGTTCGTACTTCTCGGTGCGAACATTATATATGTAGAACGTAATATAACCTAACCTAACCCAACCTAACCTCTCGGTGGTATTATTTTACAGAAAGCCGGGCGTGTCTACTCCTACTTCTCGGTGCGAATATTATGTATATAACATAATATAACCTAACCTAATGCAACCTGGTCGCTCGGTGCGAATATTTTCTAAATTCCCAGTCGTGTCGGTTCCGACCGCTCGGCGCGAATATTTTCTAAGTCCCCGGTCGTGTCGGTCCCGACCTCACAGCGGGAATATTTTCTAAGTCCCCGGTCGTGTCGGTTCCGACCTCTCGGTGGGAATATTTTACAATTTCACGGTCATGTCGCTTCCGACCTCTCGGTGGGAATATTTTACAATTTCACGGTCATGTCGCTTCCGACCTCTCGGTAGGAATATTTTTCAAATCTCCGGACGCATCGCTTCCTACATTTCGGTGAGGATATTTTTTACGTTTCTGAACGTATCGGTCCCGACCTCTTGGTGCGAATATTATATATATATATGTATATATATATATATATATATATATATATATATATATATATAACATAATATAACCTAACCTAATACAACCTGATCGCACGGTGCGAATATTTTCAAAGTTCCCCGCCGTGTCGCTTCCGACCTCTCGGCGCGAATATTTTCAAAGTCCCCGGTCGTGTCGGTCCCGACCGCTCGGCGCGAATATTTTCTAAGTTCCCCGCCGTGTCGCTTCCGACCGCTCGGCGCGAATATTTTCTAAGTTCCCCGCCGTGTCGCTTCCGACCGCTCGGCGCGAATATTTTCTAAGTTCCCGGTCATGTCGCTTCCGACCTCTCGGTGGGAATATTTTACAATTTCACGGTCATGTCGCTTCCGACCTCTCGGTGGGAATATTTTACAATTTCACGGTCATGTCGCTTCCGACCTCTCGGTAGGAATATTTTTCAAATCTCCGGACGCATCGCTTCCTACATTTCGGTGAGGATATTTTTTACGTTTCTGAACGTATCGGTCCCGACCTCTTGGTGCGAATATTATATATATATATATATATATATATATATATATATATATATATAACATAATATAACCTAACCTAATACAACCTGATCGCACGGTGCGAATATTTTCAAAGTTCCCCGCCGTGTCGCTTCCGACCTCTCGGCGCGAATATTTTCAAAGTCCCCGGTCGTGTCGGTCCCGACCGCTCGGCGCGAATATTTTCTAAGTTCCCCGCCGTGTCGCTTCCGACCGCTCGGCGCGAATATTTTCTAAGTTCCCCGCCGTGTCGCTTCCGACCGCTCGGCGCGAATATTTTCTAAGTTCCCGGTCATGTCGCTTCCGACCTCTCGGTGGGAATATTTTACAATTTCACGGTCATGTCGCTTCCGACCTCTCGGTGGGAATATTTTACAATTTCACGGTCATGTCGCTTCCGACCTCTCGGTGGGAATATTTTACAATTTCACGGTCATGTCGCTTCCGACCTCTCGGTAGGAATATTTTTCAAATCTCCGGACGCATCGCTTCCTACATTTCGGTGAGGATATTTTTTACGTTTCTGAACGTATCGGTCCCGACCTCTTGGTGCGAATATTATATATATATATATATATATATAACATAATATAACCTAACCTAATACAACCTGATCGCACGGTGCGAATATTTTCAAAGTTCCCCGCCGTGTCGCTTCCGACCTCTCGGCGCGAATATTTTCAAAGTCCCCGGTCGTGTCGGTCCCGACCGCTCGGCGCGAATATTTTCTAAGTTCCCCGCCGTGTCGCTTCCGACCGCTCGGCGCGAATATTTTCTAAGTTCCCCGCCGTGTCGCTTCCGACCGCTCGGCGCGAATATTTTCTAAGTTCCCGGTCATGTCGCTTCCGACCTCTCGGTGGGAATATTTTACAATTTCACGGTCATGTCGCTTCCGACCTCTCGGTGGGAATATTTTACAATTTCACGGTCATGTCGCTTCCGACCTCTCGGTGGGAATATTTTACAATTTCACGGTCATGTCGCTTCCGACCTCTCGGTAGGAATATTTTTCAAATCTCCGGACGCATCGCTTCCTACATTTCGGTGAGGATATTTTTTACGTTTCTGAACGTATCGGTCCCGACCTCTTGGTGCGAATATTATATATATATATATATATATATATATATATATATATATATATATATATATATATATATATATATATATAACATAATATAACCTAACCTAATACAACCTGATCGCACGGTGCGAATATTTTCAAAGTTCCCCGCCGTGTCGCTTCCGACCTCTCGGCGCGAATATTTTCAAAGTCCCCGGCCGTGTCGCTTCCGACCGCTCGGCGCGAATATTTTCAAAGTCCCCGGTCGTGTCGGTCCCGACCGCTCGGCGCGAATATTTTCAAAGTCCCCGGTCGTGTCGGTCCCGACCGCTCGGCGCGAATATTTTCTAAGTCCCCGGTCGTGTCGGTCCCGACCGCTCGGCGCGAATATTTTCTAAGTTCCCGGTCGTGTCGCTTCCGCCCGCGCGGTGCGAACAATTTCCAAGTTCCCGGTCGTGCCGGTTCGTACTTCTCGGTGCGAACATTATATATGTAGAACGTAATATAACCTAACCTAACCCAACCTAACCTCTCGGTGGTATTATTTTACAGAAAGCCGGGCGTGTCTACTCCTACTTCTCGGTGCGAATATTATGTATATAACATAATATAACCTAACCTAATGCAACCTGGTCGCTCGGTGCGAATATTTTCTAAATTCCCAGTCGTGTCGGTTCCGACCGCTCGGCGCGAATATTTTCTAAGTCCCCGGTCGTGTCGGTCCCGACCTCACAGCGGGAATATTTTCTAAGTCCCCGGTCGTGTCGGTTCCGACCTCTCGGTGGGAATATTTTACAATTTCACGGTCATGTCGCTTCCGACCTCTCGGTGGGAATATTTTACAATTTCACGGTCATGTCGCTTCCGACCTCTCGGTAGGAATATTTTTCAAATCTCCGGACGCATCGCTTCCTACATTTCGGTGAGGATATTTTTTACGTTTCTGAACGTATCGGTCCCGACCTCTTGGTGCGAATATTATATATATATATATATATATATATATATATATATATATATATATATATATATATATATATAACATAATATAACCTAACCTAATACAACCTGATCGCACGGTGCGAATATTTTCAAAGTTCCCCGCCGTGTCGCTTCCGACCTCTCGGCGCGAATATTTTCAAAGTCCCCGGTCGTGTCGGTCCCGACCGCTCGGCGCGAATATTTTCTAAGTTCCCCGCCGTGTCGCTTCCGACCGCTCGGCGCGAATATTTTCTAAGTTCCCCGCCGTGTCGCTTCCGACCGCTCGGCGCGAATATTTTCTAAGTTCCCGGTCATGTCGCTTCCGACCTCTCGGTGGGAATATTTTACAATTTCACGGTCATGTCGCTTCCGACCTCTCGGTGGGAATATTTTACAATTTCACGGTCATGTCGCTTCCGACCTCTCGGTAGGAATATTTTTCAAATCTCCGGACGCATCGCTTCCTACATTTCGGTGAGGATATTTTTTACGCTTCTGAACGTATCGGTCCCGACCTCTTGGTGCGAATATTATATATATATATATATATATATATATATATATATATAACATAATATAACCTAACCTAATACAACCTGATCGCACGGTGCGAATATTTTCAAAGTTCCCCGCCGTGTCGCTTCCGATCTCTCGGCGCGAATATTTTCAAAGTCCCCGGTCGTGTCGGTCCCGACCGCTCGGCGCGAATATTTTCTAAGTTCACCGCCGTGTCGCTTCCGACCGCTCGGCGCGAATATTTTCTAAGTTCCCCGCCGTGTCGCTTCCGACCGCTCGGCGCGAATATTTTCTAAGTTCCCGGTCATGTCGCTTCCGACCTCTCGGTGGGAATATTTTACAATTTCACGGTCATGTCGCTTCCGACCTCTCGGTGGGAATATTTTACAATTTCACGGTCATGTCGCTTCCGACCTCTCGGTGGGAATATTTTACAATTTCACGGTCATGTCGCTTCCGACCTCTCGGTAGGAATATTTTTCAAATCTCCGGACGCATCGCTTCCTACATTTCGGTGAGGATATTTTTTACGTTTCTGAACGTATCGGTCCCGACCTCTTGGTGCGAATATTATATATATATATATATATATATATATATATATATATATATATATATATATATATATATAACATAATATAACCTAACCTAATACAACCTGATCGCACGGTGCGAATATTTTCAAAGTTCCCCGCCGTGTCGCTTCCGACCTCTCGGCGCGAATATTTTCAAAGTCCCCGGCCGTGTCGCTTCCGACCGCTCGGCGCGAATATTTTCAAAGTCCCCGGTCGTGTCGGTCCCGACCGCTCGGCGCGAATATTTTCAAAGTCCCCGGTCGTGTCGGTCCCGACCGCTCGGCGCGAATATTTTCTAAGTCCCCGGTCGTGTCGGTCCCGACCGCTCGGCGCGAATATTTTCTAAGTTCCCGGTCGTGTCGCTTCCGCCCGCGCGGTGCGAACAATTTCCAAGTTCCCGGTCGTGCCGGTTCGTACTTCTCGGTGCGAACATTATATATGTAGAACGTAATATAACCTAACCTAACCCAACCTAACCTCTCGGTGGTATTATTTTACAGAAAGCCGGGCGTGTCTACTCCTACTTCTCGGTGCGAATATTATGTATATAACATAATATAACCTAACCTAATGCAACCTGGTCGCTCGGTGCGAATATTTTCTAAATTCCCAGTCGTGTCGGTTCCGACCGCTCGGCGCGAATATTTTCTAAGTCCCCGGTCGTGTCGGTCCCGACCTCACAGCGGGAATATTTTCTAAGTCCCCGGTCGTGTCGGTTCCGACCTCTCGGTGGGAATATTTTACAATTTCACGGTCATGTCGCTTCCGACCTCTCGGTGGGAATATTTTACAATTTCACGGTCATGTCGCTTCCGACCTCTCGGTAGGAATATTTTTCAAATCTCCGGACGCATCGCTTCCTACATTTCGGTGAGGATATTTTTTACGTTTCTGAACGTATCGGTCCCGACCTCTTGGTGCGAATATTATATATATATATATATATATATAACATAATATAACCTAACCTAATACAACCTGATCGCACGGTGCGAATATTTTCAAAGTTCCCCGCCGTGTCGCTTCCGACCTCTCGGCGCGAATATTTTCAAAGTCCCCGGTCGTGTCGGTCCCGACCGCTCGGCGCGAATATTTTCTAAGTTCCCCGCCGTGTCGCTTCCGACCGCTCGGCGCGAATATTTTCTAAGTTCCCCGCCGTGTCGCTTCCGACCGCTCGGCGCGAATATTTTCTAAGTTCCCGGTCATGTCGCTTCCGACCTCTCGGTGGGAATATTTTACAATTTCACGGTCATGTCGCTTCCGACCTCTCGGTGGGAATATTTTACAATTTCACGGTCATGTCGCTTCCGACCTCTCGGTAGGAATATTTTTCAAATCTCCGGACGCATCGCTTCCTACATTTCGGTGAGGATATTTTTTACGTTTCTGAACGTATCGGTCCCGACCTCTTGGTGCGAATATTATATATATATATATATATATATATATATATATATATATATATATATATATATATATATATATAACATAATATAACCTAACCTAATACAACCTGATCGCACGGTGCGAATATTTTCAAAGTTCCCCGCCGTGTCGCTTCCGACCTCTCGGCGCGAATATTTTCAAAGTCCCCGGTCGTGTCGGTCCCGACCGCTCGGCGCGAATATTTTCTAAGTTCCCCGCCGTGTCGCTTCCGACCGCTCGGCGCGAATATTTTCTAAGTTCCCCGCCGTGTCGCTTCCGACCGCTCGGCGCGAATATTTTCTAAGTTCCCGGTCATGTCGCTTCCGACCTCTCGGTGGGAATATTTTACAATTTCACGGTCATGTCGCTTCCGACCTCTCGGTGGGAATATTTTACAATTTCACGGTCATGTCGCTTCCGACCTCTCGGTGGGAATATTTTACAATTTCACGGTCATGTCGCTTCCGACCTCTCGGTAGGAATATTTTTCAAATCTCCGGACGCATCGCTTCCTACATTTCGGTGAGGATATTTTTTACGTTTCTGAACGTATCGGTCCCGACCTCTTGGTGCGAATATTATATATATATATATATATATATATATATATATATATATAACATAATATAACCTAACCTAATACAACCTGATCGCACGGTGCGAATATTTTCAAAGTTCCCCGCCGTGTCGCTTCCGACCTCTCGGCGCGAATATTTTCAAAGTCCCCGGTCGTGTCGGTCCCGACCGCTCGGCGCGAATATTTTCTAAGTTCCCCGCCGTGTCGCTTCCGACCGCTCGGCGCGAATATTTTCTAAGTTCCCCGCCGTGTCGCTTCCGACCGCTCGGCGCGAATATTTTCTAAGTTCCCGGTCATGTCGCTTCCGACCTCTCGGTGGGAATATTTTACAATTTCACGGTCATGTCGCTTCCGACCTCTCGGTGGGAATATTTTACAATTTCACGGTCATGTCGCTTCCGACCTCTCGGTGGGAATATTTTACAATTTCACGGTCATGTCGCTTCCGACCTCTCGGTAGGAATATTTTTCAAATCTCCGGACGCATCGCTTCCTACATTTCGGTGAGGATATTTTTTACGTTTCTGAACGTATCGGTCCCGACCTCTTGGTGCGAATATTATATATATATATATATATATATATATATATATATATATATATATATATATATAACATAATATAACCTAACCTAATACAACCTGATCGCACGGTGCGAATATTTTCAAAGTTCCCCGCCGTGTCGCTTCCGACCTCTCGGCGCGAATATTTTCAAAGTCCCCGGTCGTGTCGGTCCCGACCGCTCGGCGCGAATATTTTCTAAGTTCCCCGCCGTGTCGCTTCCGACCGCTCGGCGCGAATATTTTCTAAGTTCCCCGCCGTGTCGCTTCCGACCGCTCGGCGCGAATATTTTCTAAGTTCCCGGTCATGTCGCTTCCGACCTCTCGGTGGGAATATTTTACAATTTCACGGTCATGTCGCTTCCGACCTCTCGGTGGGAATATTTTACAATTTCACGGTCATGTCGCTTCCGACCTCTCGGTTGGAATATTTTACAATTTCACGGTCATGTCGCTTCCGACCTCTCGGTAGGAATATTTTTCAAATCTCCGGACGCATCGCTTCCTACATTTCGGTGAGGATATTTTTTACGTTTCTGAACGTATCGGTCCCGACCTCTTGGTGCGAATATTATATATATATATATATATATATATATATATATATATATATATATATATATAACATAATATAACCTAACCTAATACAACCTGATCGCACGGTGCGAATATTTTCAAAGTTCCCCGCCGTGTCGCTTCCGACCTCTCGGCGCGAATATTTTCAAAGTCCCCGGCCGTGTCGCTTCCGACCGCTCGGCGCGAATATTTTCAAAGTCCCCGGTCGTGTCGGTCCCGACCGCTCGGCGCGAATATTTTCAAAGTCCCCGGTCGTGTCGGTCCCGACCGCTCGGCGCGAATATTTTCTAAGTCCCCGGTCGTGTCGGTCCCGACCGCTCGGCGCGAATATTTTCTAAGTTCCCGGTCGTGTCGCTTCCGCCCGCGCGGTGCGAACAATTTCCAAGTTCCCGGTCGTGCCGGTTCGTACTTCTCGGTGCGAACATTATATATGTAGAACGTAATATAACCTAACCTAACCCAACCTAACCTCTCGGTGGTATTATTTTACAGAAAGCCGGGCGTGTCTACTCCTACTTCTCGGTGCGAATATTATGTATATAACATAATATAACCTAACCTAATGCAACCTGGTCGCTCGGTGCGAATATTTTCTAAATTCCCAGTCGTGTCGGTTCCGACCGCTCGGCGCGAATATTTTCTAAGTTCCCCGCCGTGTCGCTTCCGACCGCTCGGCGCGAATATTTTCTAAGTTCCCGGTCATGTCGCTTCCGACCTCTCGGTGGGAATATTTTACAATTTCACGGTCATGTCGCTTCCGACCTCTCGGTGGGAATATTTTACAATTTCACGGTCATGTCGCTTCCGACCTCTCGGTGGGAATATTTTACAATTTCACGGTCATGTCGCTTCCGACCTCTCGGTAGGAATATTTTTCAAATCTCCGGACGCATCGCTTCCTACATTTCGGTGAGGATATTTTTTACGTTTCTGAACGTATCGGTCCCGACCTCTTGGTGCGAATATTATATATATATATATATATATATATATATATATATATATATATATATATATATATATATATATATATATATATATATATATAACATAATATAACCTAACCTAATACAACCTGATCGCACGGTGCGAATATTTTCAAAGTTCCCCGCCGTGTCGCTTCCGACCTCTCGGCGCGAATATTTTCAAAGTCCCCGGTCGTGTCGGTCCCGACCGCTCGGCGCGAATATTTTCTAAGTTCCCCGCCGTGTCGCTTCCGACCGCTCGGCGCGAATATTTTCTAAGTTCCCCGCCGTGTCGCTTCCGACCGCTCGGCGCGAATATTTTCTAAGTTCCCGGTCATGTCGCTTCCGACCTCTCGGTGGGAATATTTTACAATTTCACGGTCATGTCGCTTCCGACCTCTCGGTGGGAATATTTTACAATTTCACGGTCATGTCGCTTCCGACCTCTCGGTAGGAATATTTTTCAAATCTCCGGACGCATCGCTTCCTACATTTCGGTGAGGATATTTTTTACGTTTCTGAACGTATCGGTCCCGACCTCTTGGTGCGAATATTATATATATATATATATATATATATATATATATATATATATATATATATATATAACATAATATAACCTAACCTAATACAACCTGATCGCACGGTGCGAATATTTTCAAAGTTCCCCGCCGTGTCGCTTCCGACCTCTCGGCGCGAATATTTTCAAAGTCCCCGGTCGTGTCGGTCCCGACCGCTCGGCGCGAATATTTTCTAAGTTCCCCGCCGTGTCGCTTCCGACCGCTCGGCGCGAATATTTTCTAAGTTCCCCGCCGTGTCGCTTCCGACCGCTCGGCGCGAATATTTTCTAAGTTCCCGGTCATGTCGCTTCCGACCTCTCGGTGGGAATATTTTACAATTTCACGGTCATGTCGCTTCCGACCTCTCGGTGGGAATATTTTACAATTTCACGGTCATGTCGCTTCCGACCTCTCGGTGGGAATATTTTACAATTTCACGGTCATGTCGCTTCCGACCTCTCGGTAGGAATATTTTTCAAATCTCCGGACGCATCGCTTCCTACATTTCGGTGAGGATATTTTTTACGTTTCTGAACGTATCGGTCCCGACCTCTTGGTGCGAATATTATATATATATATATATATATATATATATATATATATATATATATAACATAATATAACCTAACCTAATACAACCTGATCGCACGGTGCGAATATTTTCAAAGTTCCCCGCCGTGTCGCTTCCGACCTCTCGGCGCGAATATTTTCAAAGTCCCCGGCCGTGTCGCTTCCGACCGCTCGGCGCGAATATTTTCAAAGTCCCCGGTCGTGTCGGTCCCGACCGCTCGGCGCGAATATTTTCAAAGTCCCCGGTCGTGTCGGTCCCGACCGCTCGGCGCGAATATTTTCTAAGTTCCCGGTCATGTCGCTTCCGACCTCTCGGTGGGAATATTTTACAATTTCACGGTCATGTCGCTTCCGACCTCTCGGTGGGAATATTTTACAATTTCACGGTCATGTCGCTTCCGACCTCTCGGTAGGAATATTTTTCAAATCTCCGGACGCATCGCTTCCTACATTTCGGTGAGGATATTTTTTACGTTTCTGAACGTATCGGTCCCGACCTCTTGGTGCGAATATTATATATATATATATATATATATATATATATATATATATATATATATATAACATAATATAACCTAACCTAATACAACCTGATCGCACGGTGCGAATATTTTCAAAGTTCCCCGCCGTGTCGCTTCCGACCTCTCGGCGCGAATATTTTCAAAGTCCCCGGCCGTGTCGCTTCCGACCGCTCGGCGCGAATATTTTCAAAGTCCCCGGTCGTGTCGGTCCCGACCGCTCGGCGCGAATATTTTCTAAGTTCCCCGCCGTGTCGCTTCCGACCGCTCGGCGCGAATATTTTCTAAGTTCCCCGCCGTGTCGCTTCCGACCGCTCGGCGCGAATATTTTCTAAGTTCCCGGTCATGTCGCTTCCGACCTCTCGGTGGGAATATTTTACAATTTCACGGTCATGTCGCTTCCGACCTCTCGGTGGGAATATTTTACAATTTCACGGTCATGTCGCTTCCGACCTCTCGGTGGGAATATTTTACAATTTCACGGTCATGTCGCTTCCGACCTCTCGGTAGGAATATTTTTCAAATCTCCGGACGCATCGCTTCCTACATTTCGGTGAGGATATTTTTTACGTTTCTGAACGTATCGGTCCCGACCTCTTGGTGCGAATATTATATATATATATATATATATATATATATATATATATATATATATATATATAACATAATATAACCTAACCTAATACAACCTGATCGCACGGTGCGAATATTTTCAAAGTTCCCCGCCGTGTCGCTTCCGACCTCTCGGCGCGAATATTTTCAAAGTCCCCGGCCGTGTCGCTTCCGACCGCTCGGCGCGAATATTTTCAAAGTCCCCGGTCGTGTCGGTCCCGACCGCTCGGCGCGAATATTTTCAAAGTCCCCGGTCGTGTCGGTCCCGACCGCTCGGCGCGAATATTTTCTAAGTCCCCGGTCGTGTCGGTCCCGACCGCTCGGCGCGAATATTTTCTAAGTTCCCGGTCGTGTCGCTTCCGCCCGCGCGGTGCGAACAATTTCCAAGTTCCCGGTCGTGCCGGTTCGTACTTCTCGGTGCGAACATTATATATGTAGAACGTAATATAACCTAACCTAACCCAACCTAACCTCTCGGTGGTATTATTTTACAGAAAGCCGGGCGTGTCTACTCCTACTTCTCGGTGCGAATATTATGTATATAACATAATATAACCTAACCTAATGCAACCTGGTCGCTCGGTGCGAATATTTTCTAAATTCCCAGTCGTGTCGGTTCCGACCGCTCGGCGCGAATATTTTCTAAGTTCCCCGCCGTGTCGCTTCCGACCGCTCGGCGCGAATATTTTCTAAGTTCCCGGTCATGTCGCTTCCGACCTCTCGGTGGGAATATTTTACAATTTCACGGTCATGTCGCTTCCGACCTCTCGGTGGGAATATTTTACAATTTCACGGTCATGTCGCTTCCGACCTCTCGGTGGGAATATTTTACAATTTCACGGTCATGTCGCTTCCGACCTCTCGGTAGGAATATTTTTCAAATCTCCGGACGCATCGCTTCCTACATTTCGGTGAGGATATTTTTTACGTTTCTGAACGTATCGGTCCCGACCTCTTGGTGCGAATATTATATATATATATATATATATATATATATATATATATATATAACATAATATAACCTAACCTAATACAACCTGATCGCACGGTGCGAATATTTTCAAAGTTCCCCGCCGTGTCGCTTCCGACCTCTCGGCGCGAATATTTTCAAAGTCCCCGGTCGTGTCGGTCCCGACCGCTCGGCGCGAATATTTTCTAAGTTCCCCGCCGTGTCGCTTCCGACCGCTCGGCGCGAATATTTTCAAAGTCCCCGGTCGTGTCGGTCCCGACCGCTCGGCGCGAATATTTTCTAAGTCCCCGGTCGTGTCGGTCCCGACCGCTCGGCGCGAATATTTTCTAAGTTCCCGGTCGTGTCGCTTCCGCCCGCGCGGTGCGAACAATTTCCAAGTTCCCGGTCGTGCCGGTTCGTACTTCTCGGTGCGAACATTATATATGTAGAACGTAATATAACCTAACCTAACCCAACCTAACCTCTCGGTGGTATTATTTTACAGAAAGCCGGGCGTGTCTACTCCTACTTCTCGGTGCGAATATTATGTATATAACATAATATAACCTAACCTAATGCAACCTGGTCGCTCGGTGCGAATATTTTCTAAATTCCCAGTCGTGTCGGTTCCGACCGCTCGGCGCGAATATTTTCTAAGTTCCCCGCCGTGTCGCTTCCGACCGCTCGGCGCGAATATTTTCTAAGTTCCCGGTCATGTCGCTTCCGACCTCTCGGTGGGAATATTTTACAATTTCACGGTCATGTCGCTTCCGACCTCTCGGTGGGAATATTTTACAATTTCACGGTCATGTCGCTTCCGACCTCTCGGTGGGAATATTTTACAATTTCACGGTCATGTCGCTTCCGACCTCTCGGTAGGAATATTTTTCAAATCTCCGGACGCATCGCTTCCTACATTTCGGTGAGGATATTTTTTACGTTTCTGAACGTATCGGTCCCGACCTCTTGGTGCGAATATTATATATATATATATATATATATATATATATATATATATATAACATAATATAACCTAACCTAATACAACCTGATCGCACGGTGCGAATATTTTCAAAGTTCCCCGCCGTGTCGCTTCCGACCTCTCGGCGCGAATATTTTCAAAGTCCCCGGTCGTGTCGGTCCCGACCGCTCGGCGCGAATATTTTCTAAGTTCCCCGCCGTGTCGCTTCCGACCGCTCGGCGCGAATATTTTCTAAGTTCCCCGCCGTGTCGCTTCCGACCGCTCGGCGCGAATATTTTCTAAGTTCCCGGTCATGTCGCTTCCGACCTCTCGGTGGGAATATTTTACAATTTCACGGTCATGTCGCTTCCGACCTCTCGGTGGGAATATTTTACAATTTCACGGTCATGTCGCTTCCGACCTCTCGGTAGGAATATTTTTCAAATCTCCGGACGCATCGCTTCCTACATTTCGGTGAGGATATTTTTTACGTTTCTGAACGTATCGGTCCCGACCTCTTGGTGCGAATATTATATATATATATATATATATATATATATATATATATATATATATATATAACATAATATAACCTAACCTAATACAACCTGATCGCACGGTGCGAATATTTTCAAAGTTCCCCGCCGTGTCGCTTCCGACCTCTCGGCGCGAATATTTTCAAAGTCCCCGGTCGTGTCGGTCCCGACCGCTCGGCGCGAATATTTTCTAAGTTCCCCGCCGTGTCGCTTCCGACCGCTCGGCGCGAATATTTTCTAAGTTCCCCGCCGTGTCGCTTCCGACCGCTCGGCGCGAATATTTTCTAAGTTCCCGGTCATGTCGCTTCCGACCTCTCGGTGGGAATATTTTACAATTTCACGGTCATGTCGCTTCCGACCTCTCGGTGGGAATATTTTACAATTTCACGGTCATGTCGCTTCCGACCTCTCGGTGGGAATATTTTACAATTTCACGGTCATGTCGCTTCCGACCTCTCGGTAGGAATATTTTTCAAATCTCCGGACGCATCGCTTCCTACATTTCGGTGAGGATATTTTTTACGTTTCTGAACGTATCGGTCCCGACCTCTTGGTGCGAATATTATATATATATATATATATATATATATATATA
Source organism: Xylocopa violacea (assembly GCA_963969225.1). NCBI lineage: Eukaryota > Metazoa > Arthropoda > Insecta > Hymenoptera > Apidae > Xylocopa > Xylocopa violacea. Next base: position 111,209 of record CAXAJV010000595.1, read on the forward strand.
TATATATAACATAATATAACCTAACCTAATACAACCTGATCGCACGGTGCGAATATTTTCAAAGTTCCCCGCCGTGTCGCTTCCGACCTCTCGGCGCGAATATTTTCAAAGTCCCCGGTCGTGTCGGTCCCGACCGCTCGGCGCGAATATTTTCTAAGTTCCCCGCCGTGTCGCTTCCGACCGCTCGGCGCGAATATTTTCTAAGTTCCCCGCCGTGTCGCTTCCGACCGCTCGGCGCGAATATTTTCTAAGTTCCCGGTCATGTCGCTTCCGACCTCTCGGTGGGAATATTTTACAATTTCACGGTCATGTCGCTTCCGACCTCTCGGTGGGAATATTTTACAATTTCACGGTCATGTCGCTTCCGACCTCTCGGTAGGAATATTTTTCAAATCTCCGGACGCATCGCTTCCTACATTTCGGTGAGGATATTTTTTACGTTTCTGAACGTATCGGTCCCGACCTCTTGGTGCGAATATTATATATATATATATATATATATATATATATATATATATATATAACATAATATAACCTAACCTAATACAACCTGATCGCACGGTGCGAATATTTTCAAAGTTCCCCGCCGTGTCGCTTCCGACCTCTCGGCGCGAATATTTTCAAAGTCCCCGGTCGTGTCGGTCCCGACCGCTCGGCGCGAATATTTTCTAAGTTCCCCGCCGTGTCGCTTCCGACCGCTCGGCGCGAATATTTTCTAAGTTCCCCGCCGTGTCGCTTCCGACCGCTCGGCGCGAATATTTTCTAAGTTCCCGGTCATGTCGCTTCCGACCTCTCGGTGGGAATATTTTACAATTTCACGGTCATGTCGCTTCCGACCTCTCGGTGGGAATATTTTACAATTTCACGGTCATGTCGCTTCCGACCTCTCGGTGGGAATATTTTACAATTTCACGGTCATGTCGCTTCCGACCTCTCGGTAGGAATATTTTTCAAATCTCCGGACGCATCGCTTCCTACATTTCGGTGAGGATATTTTTTACGTTTCTGAACGTATCGGTCCCGACCTCTTGGTGCGAATATTATATATATATATATATATATATATATATATATATATATATATATATAACATAATATAACCTAACCTAATACAACCTGATCGCACGGTGCGAATATTTTCAAAGTTCCCCGCCGTGTCGCTTCCGACCTCTCGGCGCGAATATTTTCAAAGTCCCCGGCCGTGTCGCTTCCGACCGCTCGGCGCGAATATTTTCAAAGTCCCCGGTCGTGTCGGTCCCGACCGCTCGGCGCGAATATTTTCAAAGTCCCCGGTCGTGTCGGTCCCGACCGCTCGGCGCGAATATTTTCTAAGTTCCCGGTCATGTCGCTTCCGACCTCTCGGTGGGAATATTTTACAATTTCACGGTCATGTCGCTTCCGACCTCTCGGTGGGAATATTTTACAATTTCACGGTCATGTCGCTTCCGACCTCTCGGTAGGAATATTTTTCAAATCTCCGGACGCATCGCTTCCTACATTTCGGTGAGGATATTTTTTACGTTTCTGAACGTATCGGTCCCGACCTCTTGGTGCGAATATTATATATATATATATATATATACTATATATATATATATATATATATAACATAATATAACCTAACCTAATACAACCTGATCGCACGGTGCGAATATTTTCAAAGTTCCCCGCCGTGTCGCTTCCGACCTCTCGGCGCGAATATTTTCAAAGTCCCCGGCCGTGTCGCTTCCGACCGCTCGGCGCGAATATTTTCAAAGTCCCCGGTCGTGTCGGTCCCGACCGCTCGGCGCGAATATTTTCTAAGTTCCCCGCCGTGTCGCTTCCGACCGCTCGGCGCGAATATTTTCTAAGTTCCCCGCCGTGTCGCTTCCGACCGCTCGGCGCGAATATTTTCTAAGTTCCCGGTCATGTCGCTTCCGACCTCTCGGTGGGAATATTTTACAATTTCACGGTCATGTCGCTTCCGACCTCTCGGTGGGAATATTTTACAATTTCACGGTCATGTCGCTTCCGACCTCTCGGTGGGAATATTTTACAATTTCACGGTCATGTCGCTTCCGACCTCTCGGTAGGAATATTTTTCAAATCTCCGGACGCATCGCTTCCTACATTTCGGTGAGGATATTTTTTACGTTTCTGAACGTATCGGTCCCGACCTCTTGGTGCGAATATTATATATATATATATATATATATATATATATATATATATAACATAATATAACCTAACCTAATACAACCTGATCGCACGGTGCGAATATTTTCAAAGTTCCCCGCCGTGTCGCTTCCGACCTCTCGGCGCGAATATTTTCAAAGTCCCCGGCCGTGTCGCTTCCGACCGCTCGGCGCGAATATTTTCAAAGTCCCCGGTCGTGTCGGTCCCGACCGCTCGGCGCGAATATTTTCAAAGTCCCCGGTCGTGTCGGTCCCGACCGCTCGGCGCGAATATTTTCTAAGTCCCCGGTCGTGTCGGTCCCGACCGCTCGGCGCGAATATTTTCTAAGTTCCCGGTCGTGTCGCTTCCGCCCGCGCGGTGCGAACAATTTCCAAGTTCCCGGTCGTGCCGGTTCGTACTTCTCGGTGCGAACATTATATATGTAGAACGTAATATAACCTAACCTAACCCAACCTAACCTCTCGGTGGTATTATTTTACAGAAAGCCGGGCGTGTCTACTCCTACTTCTCGGTGCGAATATTATGTATATAACATAATATAACCTAACCTAATGCAACCTGGTCGCTCGGTGCGAATATTTTCTAAATTCCCAGTCGTGTCGGTTCCGACCGCTCGGCGCGAATATTTTCTAAGTTCCCCGCCGTGTCGCTTCCGACCGCTCGGCGCGAATATTTTCTAAGTTCCCGGTCATGTCGCTTCCGACCTCTCGGTGGGAATATTTTACAATTTCACGGTCATGTCGCTTCCGACCTCTCGGTGGGAATATTTTACAATTTCACGGTCATGTCGCTTCCGACCTCTCGGTGGGAATATTTTACAATTTCACGGTCATGTCGCTTCCGACCTCTCGGTAGGAATATTTTTCAAATCTCCGGACGCATCGCTTCCTACATTTCGGTGAGGATATTTTTTACGTTTCTGAACGTATCGGTCCCGACCTCTTGGTGCGAATATTATATATATATATATATATATATATATATATATATATATATATATATATATATATATATAACATAATATAACCTAACCTAATACAACCTGATCGCACGGTGCGAATATTTTCAAAGTTCCCCGCCGTGTCGCTTCCGACCTCTCGGCGCGAATATTTTCAAAGTCCCCGGTCGTGTCGGTCCCGACCGCTCGGCGCGAATATTTTCTAAGTTCCCCGCCGTGTCGCTTCCGACCGCTCGGCGCGAATATTTTCTAAGTTCCCCGCCGTGTCGCTTCCGACCGCTCGGCGCGAATATTTTCTAAGTTCCCGGTCATGTCGCTTCCGACCTCTCGGTGGGAATATTTTACAATTTCACGGTCATGTCGCTTCCGACCTCTCGGTGGGAATATTTTACAATTTCACGGTCATGTCGCTTCCGACCTCTCGGTGGGAATATTTTACAATTTCACGGTCATGTCGCTTCCGACCTCTCGGTAGGAATATTTTTCAAATCTCCGGACGCATCGCTTCCTACATTTCGGTGAGGATATTTTTTACGTTTCTGAACGTATCGGTCCCGACCTCTTGGTGCGAATATTATATATATATATATATATATATATATATATATATATATATATATATATATATATATATAACATAATATAACCTAACCTAATACAACCTGATCGCACGGTGCGAATATTTTCAAAGTTCCCCGCCGTGTCGCTTCCGACCTCTCGGCGCGAATATTTTCAAAGTCCCCGGCCGTGTCGCTTCCGACCGCTCGGCGCGAAAATTTTCAAAGTCCCCGGTCGTGTCGGTCCCGACCGCTCGGCGCGAATATTTTCAAAGTCCCCGGTCGTGTCGGTCCCGACCGCTCGGCGCGAATATTTTCTAAGTTCCCGGTCATGTCGCTTCCGACCTCTCGGTGGGAATATTTTACAATTTCACGGTCATGTCGCTTCCGACCTCTCGGTGGGAATATTTTACAATTTCACGGTCATGTCGCTTCCGACCTCTCGGTAGGAATATTTTTCAAATCTCCGGACGCATCGCTTCCTACATTTCGGTGAGGATATTTTTTACGTTTCTGAACGTATCGGTCCCGACCTCTTGGTGCGAATATTATATATATATATATATATATATATATATATATATATATATATATAACATAATATAACCTAACCTAATACAACCTGATCGCACGGTGCGAATATTTTCAAAGTTCCCCGCCGTGTCGCTTCCGACCTCTCGGCGCGAATATTTTCAAAGTCCCCGGTCGTGTCGGTCCCGACCGCTCGGCGCGAATATTTTCTAAGTTCCCCGCCGTGTCGCTTCCGACCGCTCGGCGCGAATATTTTCTAAGTTCCCCGCCGTGTCGCTTCCGACCGCTCGGCGCGAATATTTTCTAAGTTCCCGGTCATGTCGCTTCCGACCTCTCGGTGGGAATATTTTACAATTTCACGGTCATGTCGCTTCCGACCTCTCGGTGGGAATATTTTACAATTTCACGGTCATGTCGCTTCCGACCTCTCGGTAGGAATATTTTTCAAATCTCCGGACGCATCGCTTCCTACATTTCGGTGAGGATATTTTTTACGTTTCTGAACGTATCGGTCCCGACCTCTTGGTGCGAATATTATATATATATATATATATATATATATATATATATATATATATATATATATATAACATAATATAACCTAACCTAATACAACCTGATCGCACGGTGCGAATATTTTCAAAGTTCCCCGCCGTGTCGCTTCCGACCTCTCGGCGCGAATATTTTCAAAGTCCCCGGTCGTGTCGGTCCCGACCGCTCGGCGCGAATATTTTCTAAGTTCCCCGCCGTGTCGCTGCCGACCGCTCGGCGCGAATATTTTCTAAGTTCCCCGCCGTGTCGCTTCCGACCGCTCGGCGCGAATATTTTCTAAGTTCCCGGTCATGTCGCTTCCGACCTCTCGGTGGGAATATTTTACAATTTCACGGTCATGTCGCTTCCGACCTCTCGGTGGGAATATTTTACAATTTCACGGTCATGTCGCTTCCGACCTCTCGGTAGGAATATTTTTCAAATCTCCGGACGCATCGCTTCCTACATTTCGGTGAGGATATTTTTTACGTTTCTGAACGTATCGGTCCCGACCTCTTGGTGCGAATATTATATATATATATATATATATATATATATATTATATATATATATATATATATATATATAACATAATATAACCTAACCTAATACAACCTGATCGCACGGTGCGAATATTTTCAAAGTTCCCCGCCGTGTCGCTTCCGACCTCTCGGCGCGAATATTTTCAAAGTCCGCGGTCGTGTCGGTCCCGACCGCTCGGCGCGAATATTTTCTAAGTTCCCCGCCGTGTCGCTTCCGACCGCTCGGCGCGAATATTTTCTAAGTTCCCCGCCGTGTCGCTTCCGACCGCTCGGGCGCGAATATTTTCTAAGTTCCCGGTCATGTCGCTTCCGACCTCTCGGTGGGAATATTTTACAATTTCACGGTCATGTCGCTTCCGACCTCTCGGTGGGAATATTTTACAATTTCACGGTCATGTCGCTTCCGACCTCTCGGTAGGAATATTTTTCAAATCTCCGGACGCATCGCTTCCTACATTTCGGTGAGGATATTTTTTACGTTTCTGAACGTATCGGTCCCGACCTCTTGGTGCGAATATTATATATATATATATATATATATATATATATATATATATATATATATATAACATAATATAACCTAACCTAATACAACCTGATCGCACGGTGCGAATATTTTCAAAGTTCCCCGCCGTGTCGCTTCCGACCTCTCGGCGCGAATATTTTCAAAGTCCCCGGTCGTGTCGGTCCCGACCGCTCGGCGCGAATATTTTCTAAGTTCCCCGCCGTGTCGCTTCCGACCGCTCGGCGCGAATATTTTCTAAGTTCCCCGCCGTGTCGCTTCCGACCGCTCGGCGCGAATATTTTCTAAGTTCCCGGTCATGTCGCTTCCGACCTCTCGGTGGGAATATTTTACAATTTCACGGTCATGTCGCTTCCGACCTCTCGGTGGGAATATTTTACAATTTCACGGTCATGTCGCTTCCGACCTCTCGGTGGGAATATTTTACAATTTCACGGTCATGTCGCTTCCGACCTCTCGGTAGGAATATTTTTCAAATCTCCGGACGCATCGCTTCCTACATTTCGGTGAGGATATTTTTTACGTTTCTGAACGTATCGGTCCCGACCTCTTGGTGCGAATATTATATGTATATATATATATATATATATATATATATATATATATATATATAACATAATATAACCTAACCTAATACAACCTGATCGCACGGTGCGAATATTTTCAAAGTTCCCCGCCGTGTCGCTTCCGACCTCTCGGCGCGAATATTTTCAAAGTCCCCGGCCGTGTCGCTTCCGACCGCTCGGCGCGAATATTTTCAAAGTCCCCGGTCGTGTCGGTCCCGACCGCTCGGCGCGAATATTTTCAAAGTCCCCGGTCGTGTCGGTCCCGACCGCTCGGCGCGAATATTTTCTAAGTTCCCGGTCATGTCGCTTCCGACCTCTCGGTGGGAATATTTTACAATTTCACGGTCATGTCGCTTCCGACCTCTCGGTGGGAATATTTTACAATTTCACGGTCATGTCGCTTCCGACCTCTCGGTAGGAATATTTTTCAAATCTCCGGACGCATCGCTTCCTACATTTCGGTGAGGATATTTTTTACGTTTCTGAACGTATCGGTCCCGACCTCTTGGTGCGAATATTATATATATATATATATATATATATATATATATATATATATATATATAACATAATATAACCTAACCTAATACAACCTGATCGCACGGTGCGAATATTTTCAAAGTTCCCCGCCGTGTCGCTTCCGACCTCTCGGCGCGAATATTTTCAAAGTCCCCGGTCGTGTCGGTCCCGACCGCTCGGCGCGAATATTTTCTAAGTTCCCCGCCGTGTCGCTTCCGACCGCTCGGCGCGAATATTTTCTAAGTTCCCCGCCGTGTCGCTTCCGACCGCTCGGCGCGAATATTTTCTAAGTTCCCGGTCATGTCGCTTCCGACCTCTCGGTGGGAATATTTTACAATTTCACGGTCATGTCGCTTCCGACCTCTCGGTGGGAATATTTTACAATTTCACGGTCATGTCGCTTCCGACCTCTCGGTGGGAATATTTTACAATTTCACGGTCATGTCGCTTCCGACCTCTCGGTAGGAATATTTTTCAAATCTCCGGACGCATCGCTTCCTACATTTCGGTGAGGATATTTTTTACGTTTCTGAACGTATCGGTCCCGACCTCTTGGTGCGAATATTATATATATATATATATATATATATATATATATAACATAATATAACCTAACCTAATACAACCTGATCGCACGGTGCGAATATTTTCAAAGTTCCCCGCCGTGTCGCTTCCGACCTCTCGGCGCGAATATTTTCAAAGTCCCCGGCCGTGTCGCTTCCGACCGCTCGGCGCGAATATTTTCAAAGTCCCCGGTCGTGTCGGTCCCGACCGCTCGGCGCGAATATTTTCAAAGTCCCCGGTCGTGTCGGTCCCGACCGCTCGGCGCGAATATTTTCTAAGTCCCCGGTCGTGTCGGTCCCGACCGCTCGGCGCGAATATTTTCTAAGTTCCCGGTCGTGTCGCTTCCGCCCGCGCGGTGCGAACAATTTCCAAGTTCCCGGTCGTGCCGGTTCGTACTTCTCGGTGCGAACATTATATATGTAGAACGTAATATAACCTAACCTAACCCAACCTAACCTCTCGGTGGTATTATTTTACAGAAAGCCGGGCGTGTCTACTCCTACTTCTCGGTGCGAATATTATGTATATAACATAATATAACCTAACCTAATGCAACCTGGTCGCTCGGTGCGAATATTTTCTAAATTCCCAGTCGTGTCGGTTCCGACCGCTCGGCGCGAATATTTTCTAAGTCCCCGGTCGTGTCGGTCCCGACCTCACAGCGGGAATATTTTCTAAGTCCCCGGTCGTGTCGGTTCCGACCTCTCGGTGGGAATATTTTACAATTTCACGGTCATGTCGCTTCCGACCTCTCGGTGGGAATATTTTACAATTTCACGGTCATGTCGCTTCCGACCTCTCGGTAGGAATATTTTTCAAATCTCCGGACGCATCGCTTCCTACATTTCGGTGAGGATATTTTTTACGTTTCTGAACGTATCGGTCCCGACCTCTTGGTGCGAATATTATATATATATATATATATATATATATATATATATATATATATAACATTATGTTATATATATATATATATATATATATATATATATATATAACATAATATAACCTAACCTAATACAACCTGATCGCACGGTGCGAATATTTTCAAAGTTCCCCGCCGTGTCGCTTCCGACCTCTCGGCGCGAATATTTTCAAAGTCCCCGGTCGTGTCGGTCCCGACCGCTCGGCGCGAATATTTTCTAAGTTCCCCGCCGTGTCGCTTCCGACCGCTCGGCGCGAATATTTTCTAAGTTCCCCGCCGTGTCGCTTCCGACCGCTCGGCGCGAATATTTTCTAAGTTCCCGGTCATGTCGCTTCCGACCTCTCGGTGGGAATATTTTACAATTTCACGGTCATGTCGCTTCCGACCTCTCGGTGGGAATATTTTACAATTTCACGGTCATGTCGCTTCCGACCTCTCGGTAGGAATATTTTTCAAATCTCCGGACGCATCGCTTCCTACATTTCGGTGAGGATATTTTTTACGTTTCTGAACGTATCGGTCCCGACCTCTTGGTGCGAATATTATATATATATATATATATATATATATATATATATATATATATAACATAATATAACCTAACCTAATACAACCTGATCGCACGGTGCGAATATTTTCAAAGTTCCCCGCCGTGTCGCTTCCGACCTCTCGGCGCGAATATTTTCAAAGTCCCCGGTCGTGTCGGTCCCGACCGCTCGGCGCGAATATTTTCTAAGTTCCCCGCCGTGTCGCTTCCGACCGCTCGGCGCGAATATTTTCTAAGTTCCCCGCCGTGTCGCTTCCGACCGCTCGGCGCGAATATTTTCTAAGTTCCCGGTCATGTCGCTTCCGACCTCTCGGTGGGAATATTTTACAATTTCACGGTCATGTCGCTTCCGACCTCTCGGTGGGAATATTTTACAATTTCACGGTCATGTCGCTTCCGACCTCTCGGTGGGAATATTTTACAATTTCACGGTCATGTCGCTTCCGACCTCTCGGTAGGAATATTTTTCAAATCTCCGGACGCATCGCTTCCTACATTTCGGTGAGGATATTTTTTACGTTTCTGAACGTATCGGTCCCGACCTCTTGGTGCGAATATATATATATATATATATATATATATATATATATATATATATATATATATATATATATATATATATATATATAACATAATATAACCTAACCTAATACAACCTGATCGCACGGTGCGAATATTTTCAAAGTTCCCCGCCGTGTCGCTTCCGACCTCTCGGCGCGAATATTTTCAAAGTCCCCGGTCGTGTCGGTCCCGACCGCTCGGCGCGAATATTTTCTAAGTTCCCCGCCGTGTCGCTTCCGACCGCTCGGCGCGAATATTTTCTAAGTTCCCCGCCGTTCGCTTCCGACCGCTCGGCGCGAATATTTTCTAAGTTCCCGGTCATGTCGCTTCCGACCTCTCGGTGGGAATATTTTACAATTTCACGGTCATGTCGCTTCCGACCTCTCGGTGGGAATATTTTACAATTTCACGGTCATGTCGCTTCCGACCTCTCGGTGGGAATATTTTACAATTTCACGGTCATGTCGCTTCCGACCTCTCGGTAGGAATATTTTTCAAATCTCCGGACGCATCGCTTCCTACATTTCGGTGAGGATATTTTTTACGTTTCTGAACGTATCGGTCCCGACCTCTTGGTGCGAATATTATATATATATATATATATATATATATATATATATATATATATATAACATAATATAACCTAACCTAATACAACCTGATCGCACGGTGCGAATATTTTCAAAGTTCCCCGCCGTGTCGCTTCCGACCTCTCGGCGCGAATATTTTCAAAGTCCCCGGCCGTGTCGCTTCCGACCGCTCGGCGCGAATATTTTCTAAGTTCCCGGTCGTGTCGCTTCCGCCCGCGCGGTGCGAACAATTTCCAAGTTCCCGGTCGTGCCGGTTCGTACTTCTCGGTGCGAACATTATATATGTAGAACGTAATATAACCTAACCTAACCCAACCTAACCTCTCGGTGGTATTATTTTACAGAAAGCCGGGCGTGTCTACTCCTACTTCTCGGTGCGAATATTATGTATATAACATAATATAACCTAACCTAATGCAACCTGGTCGCTCGGTGCGAATATTTTCTAAATTCCCAGTCGTGTCGGTTCCGACCGCTCGGCGCGAATATTTTCTAAGTCCCCGGTCGTGTCGGTCCCGACCTCACAGCGGGAATATTTTCTAAGTCCCCGGTCGTGTCGGTTCCGACCTCTCGGTGGGAATATTTTACAATTTCACGGTCATGTCGCTTCCGACCTCTCGGTGGGAATATTTTACAATTTCACGGTCATGTCGCTTCCGACCTCTCGGTAGGAATATTTTTCAAATCTCCGGACGCATCGCTTCCTACATTTCGGTGAGGATATTTTTTACGTTTCTGAACGTATCGGTCCCGACCTCTTGGTGCGAATATTATATATATATATATATATATATATATATATATATATATATATATATATATATATATATATAACATAATATAACCTAACCTAATACAACCTGATCGCACGGTGCGAATATTTTCAAAGTTCCCCGCCGTGTCGCTTCCGACCTCTCGGCGCGAATATTTTCAAAGTCCCCGGTCGTGTCGGTCCCGACCGCTCGGCGCGAATATTTTCTAAGTTCACCGCCGTGTCGCTTCCGACCGCTCGGCGCGAATATTTTCTAAGTTCCCCGCCGTGTCGCTTCCGACCGCTCGGCGCGAATATTTTCTAAGTTCCCGGTCATGTCGCTTCCGACCTCTCGGTGGGAATATTTTACAATTTCACGGTCATGTCGCTTCCGACCTCTCGGTGGGAATATTTTACAATTTCACGGTCATGTCGCTTCCGACCTCTCGGTAGGAATATTTTTCAAATCTCCGGACGCATCGCTTCCTACATTTCGGTGAGGATATTTTTTACGTTTCTGAACGTATCGGTCCCGACCTCTTGGTGCGAATATTATATATATATATATATATATATATATATATATATATATATATATAACATAATATAACCTAACCTAATACAACCTGATCGCACGGTGCGAATATTTTCAAAGTTCCCCGCCGTGTCGCTTCCGACCTCTCGGCGCGAATATTTTCAAAGTCCCCTGTCGTGTCGGTCCCGACCGCTCGGCGCGAATATTTTCTAAGTTCCCCGCCGTGTCGCTTCCGACCGCTCGGCGCGAATATTTTCTAAGTTCCCCGCCGTGTCGCTTCCGACCGCTCGGCGCGAATATTTTCTAAGTTCCCGGTCATGTCGCTTCCGACCTCTCGGTGGGAATATTTTACAATTTCACGGTCATGTCGCTTCCGACCTCTCGGTGGGAATATTTTACAATTTCACGGTCATGTCGCTTCCGACCTCTCGGTGGGAATATTTTACAATTTCACGGTCATGTCGCTTCCGACCTCTCGGTAGGAATATTTTTCAAATCTCCGGACGCATCGCTTCCTACATTTCGGTGAGGATATTTTTTACGTTTCTGAACGTATCGGTCCCGACCTCTTGGTGCGAATATTATATATATATATATATATATATATATATATATATATATATATATATATATATATATAACATAATATAACCTAACCTAATACAACCTGATCGCACGGTGCGAATATTTTCAAAGTTCCCCGCCGTGTCGCTTCCGACCTCTCGGCGCGAATATTTTCAAAGTCCCCGGCCGTGTCGCTTCCGACCGCTCGGCGCGAATATTTTCAAAGTCCCCGGTCGTGTCGGTCCCGACCGCTCGGCGCGAATATTTTCAAAGTCCCCGGTCGTGTCGGTCCCGACCGCTCGGCGCGAATATTTTCTAAGTCCCCGGTCGTGTCGGTCCCGACCGCTCGGCGCGAATATTTTCTAAGTTCCCGGTCGTGTCGCTTCCGCCCGCGCGGTGCGAACAATTTCCAAGTTCCCGGTCGTGCCGGTTCGTACTTCTCGGTGCGAACATTATATATGTAGAACGTAATATAACCTAACCTAACCCAACCTAACCTCTCGGTGGTATTATTTTACAGAAAGCCGGGCGTGTCTACTCCTACTTCTCGGTGCGAATATTATGTATATAACATAATATAACCTAACCTAATGCAACCTGGTCGCTCGGTGCGAATATTTTCTAAATTCCCAGTCGTGTCGGTTCCGACCGCTCGGCGCGAATATTTTCTAAGTCCCCGGTCGTGTCGGTTCCGACCTCTCGGTGGGAATATTTTACAATTTCACGGTCATGTCGCTTCCGACCTCTCGGTGGGAATATTTTACAATTTCACGGTCATGTCGCTTCCGACCTCTCGGTAGGAATATTTTTCAAATCTCCGGACGCATCGCTTCCTACATTTCGGTGAGGATATTTTTTACGTTTCTGAACGTATCGGTCCCGACCTCTTGGTGCGAATATTATATATATATATATATATATATATATATATATATATATATATATAACATAATATAACCTAACCTAATACAACCTGATCGCACGGTGCGAATATTTTCAAAGTTCCCCGCCGTGTCGCTTCCGACCTCTCGGCGCGAATATTTTCAAAGTCCCCGGTCATGTCGCTTCCGACCTCTCGGTGGGAATATTTTACAATTTCACGGTCATGTCGCTTCCGACCTCTCGGTGGGAATATTTTACAATTTCACGGTCATGTCGCTTCCGACCTCTCGGTGGGAATATTTTACAATTTCACGGTCATGTCGCTTCCGACCTCTCGGTAGGAATATTTTTCAAATCTCCGGACGCATCGCTTCCTACATTTCGGTGAGGATATTTTTTACGTTTCTGAACGTATCGGTCCCGACCTCTTGGTGCGAATATTATATATATATATATATATATATATATATATATATATATATATATATATATATATATAACATAATATAACCTAACCTAATACAACCTGATCGCACGGTGCGAATATTTTCAAAGTTCCCCGCCGTGTCGCTTCCGACCGCTCGGCGCGAATATTTTCTAAGTTCCCCGCCGTGTCGCTTCCGACCGCTCGGCGCGAATATTTTCTAAGTTCCCGGTCATGTCGCTTCCGACCTCTCGGTGGGAATATTTTACAATTTCACGGTCATGTCGCTTCCGACCTCTCGGTGGGAATATTTTACAATTTCACGGTCATGTCGCTTCCGACCTCTCGGTAGGAATATTTTTCAAATCTCCGGACGCATCGCTTCCTACATTTCGGTGAGGATATTTTTTACGTTTCTGAACGTATCGGTCCCGACCTCTTGGTGCGAATATTATATATATATATATATATATATATATATATATATATATATATATATATATATATATAACATAATATAACCTAACCTAATACAACCTGATCGCACGGTGCGAATATTTTCAAAGTTCCCCGCCGTGTCGCTTCCGACCTCTCGGCGCGAATATTTTCAAAGTCCCCGGTCGTGTCGGTCCCGACCGCTCGGCGCGAATATTTTCTAAGTTCCCCGCCGTGTCGCTTCCGACCGCTCGGCGCGAATATTTTCTAAGTTCCCCGCCGTGTCGCTTCCGACCGCTCGGCGCGAATATTTTCTAAGTTCCCGGTCATGTCGCTTCCGACCTCTCGGTGGGAATATTTTACAATTTCACGGTCATGTCGCTTCCGACCTCTCGGTGGGAATATTTTACAATTTCACGGTCATGTCGCTTCCGACCTCTCGGTGGGAATATTTTACAATTTCACGGTCATGTCGCTTCCGACCTCTCGGTAGGAATATTTTTCAAATCTCCGGACGCATCGCTTCCTACATTTCGGTGAGGATATTTTTTACGTTTCTGAACGTATCGGTCCCGACCTCTTGGTGCGAATATTATATATATATATATATATATATATATATATATATATATATATATATATATATATATAACATAATATAACCTAACCTAATACAACCTGATCGCACGGTGCGAATATTTTCAAAGTTCCCCGCCGTGTCGCTTCCGACCTCTCGGCGCGAATATTTTCAAAGTCCCCGGTCATGTCGCTTCCGACCTCTCGGTGGGAATATTTTACAATTTCACGGTCATGTCGCTTCCGACCTCTCGGTGGGAATATTTTACAATTTCACGGTCATGTCGCTTCCGACCTCTCGGTGGGAATATTTTACAATTTCACGGTCATGTCGCTTCCGACCTCTCGGTAGGAATATTTTTCAAATCTCCGGACGCATCGCTTCCTACATTTCGGTGAGGATATTTTTTACGTTTCTGAACGTATCGGTCCCGACCTCTTGGTGCGAATATTATATATATATATATATATATATATATATATATATATATATATATATATATATATATATATATATAACATAATATAACCTAACCTAATACAACCTGATCGCACGGTGCGAATATTTTCAAAGTTCCCCGCCGTGTCGCTTCCGACCGCTCGGCGCGAATATTTTCTAAGTTCCCCGCCGTGTCGCTTCCGACCGCTCGGCGCGAATATTTTCTAAGTTCCCGGTCATGTCGCTTCCGACCTCTCGGTGGGAATATTTTACAATTTCACGGTCATGTCGCTTCCGACCTCTCGGTGGGAATATTTTACAATTTCACGGTCATGTCGCTTCCGACCTCTCGGTAGGAATATTTTTCAAATCTCCGGACGCATCGCTTCCTACATTTCGGTGAGGATATTTTTTACGTTTCTGAACGTATCGGTCCCGACCTCTTGGTGCGAATATTATATATATATATATATATATATATATATATATATATATATATATATATATATAACATAATATAACCTAACCTAATACAACCTGATCGCACGGTGCGAATATTTTCAAAGTTCCCCGCCGTGTCGCTTCCGACCTCTCGGCGCGAATATTTTCAAAGTCCCCGGTCGTGTCGGTCCCGACCGCTCGGCGCGAATATTTTCTAAGTTCCCCGCCGTGTCGCTTCCGACCGCTCGGCGCGAATATTTTCTAAGTTCCCCGCCGTGTCGCTTCCGACCGCTCGGCGCGAATATTTTCTAAGTTCCCGGTCATGTCGCTTCCGACCTCTCGGTGGGAATATTTTACAATTTCACGGTCATGTCGCTTCCGACCTCTCGGTGGGAATATTTTACAATTTCACGGTCATGTCGCTTCCGACCTCTCGGTGGGAATATTTTACAATTTCACGGTCATGTCGCTTCCGACCTCTCGGTAGGAATATTTTTCAAATCTCCGGACGCATCGCTTCCTACATTTCGGTGAGGATATTTTTTACGTTTCTGAACGTATCGGTCCCGACCTCTTGGTGCGAATATTATATATATATATATATATATATATATATATATATATATATATATATATATATATAACATAATATAACCTAACCTAATACAACCTGATCGCACGGTGCGAATATTTTCAAAGTTCCCCGCCGTGTCGCTTCCGACCTCTCGGCGCGAATATTTTCAAAGTCCCCGGTCATGTCGCTTCCGACCTCTCGGTGGGAATATTTTACAATTTCACGGTCATGTCGCTTCCGACCTCTCGGTGGGAATATTTTACAATTTCACGGTCATGTCGCTTCCGACCTCTCGGTGGGAATATTTTACAATTTCACGGTCATGTCGCTTCCGACCTCTCGGTAGGAATATTTTTCAAATCTCCGGACGCATCGCTTCCTACATTTCGGTGAGGATATTTTTTACGTTTCTGAACGTATCGGTCCCGACCTCTTGGTGCGAATATTATATATATATATATATATATATATATATATATATATATATATATATATATATATATATAACATAATATAACCTAACCTAATACAACCTGATCGCACGGTGCGAATATTTTCAAAGTTCCCCGCCGTGTCGCTTCC
>CAXAJV010000595.1:132500-135000 GCA_963969225.1 Xylocopa violacea
GAAGAGCTACTCTAGTTCCAAAGGTATTAGTTCTTATTTTCAGGGCGTCCAGGTACCTGGACGGCTTCAGTAATTCTGGCCTATAGAGCCATTGATTACCAATTTTGTCCCCGAAAAATTCCCTTATACCCTGGCCTTGGGAGACGAGCTGCCTCCATCTCTCCGTGTCTTTTCTTTTTAGGGACCTCCTCGCTTCCTCGATGTCCTGCAGCTCGACTGGCCACTGCAGGCCTATGGACGCGGCGTACCTCTTTATTAACGACTCCTGCCCAAGATATGCGTTCCTTACAGCTTCATCCTCGGAGACGCGCATTCTTAACGCGTTCCTCAGCTTGGCCATCTTAACTATATTCGCCACCCTCTGGACACCTAGACCCCCATGGCTTTTGTCCGTATATATGATCCCGTCTGTCGTTGACGGGTGCAAATGTAAAATCTCTTTTATTATTTGTTTGATGCCATGATCTATTTGGTCTAGTATGCCCAGGGGCGGCGGATTGGCCACTAGTTTGTGTATATATCTGGGCAGGAGGTGTATTCTTATTAAGTTCACCTTTTGGTGAGGTTTTAGTTTCATTCTTTTAACAGTGTTTGCCGCGTCCATTATGTCTCTCACCGAGGTGCGCTGGAGGCCCCTCCACGGATCTATTATGACGCCAAGGTACTTCATTATCGTCTCCGGGTCGGCATAAGGAATAGCCTGCCGACCCAGAGTCAATTCAGGATTGGCCACAAACCATGTTTTGCTTCTGCCGACGATCTGGAACGTCGCACATTTTTCAGTTGCCACTTTCATATCTAATTTGCCAAGATAATTATACGTCATTTTTAATTGTTTCTTGGCTTCCTCTTCGTCTTTTGCTAGGAGGACCAGATCGTCGGCAAAGGCGAGAATGGAGACATTCTCGTCTCCCATTCTTACGCCCTCCGACTTCTCGTCAATTTTCCCAATTAGGGGATCAATCACCAAGTTAAAAAGTAGCGGAGAGAGTGGATCTCCCTGCTTAACGCCTCTTAGAAGGTCCACTTCTAGGGTTTCTTTGTTTTTACAATGAATAATGGTTTTGCACCCTTTGTACATTTGTTTGGTGTAGTTGGCAATAGGTGTTGGAATCCCTTTTATTTCTAATCCGTCAGCCAGCACGCTATGGGGTACTGTATCAAAGGCCTTCGAAATATCTATTAATGTTACTATGCCACCTCCTCCTTCTTTCATACTTTTAATAGCACTGTCCAAGATGGAGATGTTGTATTTACATCCATCTTCTCTTGTGAAACCCTTTTGGCGCGGGTGCTGCTTTATGCTGCCCCTAAGCCTCTTGTCTATCATTGCCGAATATAGTCTACCCAGGAGAGACCCGATGGTAATTGGTCTCCAGTTACTGACATCTTCCACGCTCTTCCCAGGTTTGGGTATCAGCGTGGTTCGATTCAGTTTCCACTGCGCTGGGTAGTGTCGGCTCAGCATTAAAAGGTTGCACAATTTCGCAAATACTGGCAGTGCCCCATCCTGCCTGAGGTGCATTTTTCGAATGCCATCGACACCGGCTGCTGTGTCGTTTTTGATTTTCTTAAATTTCTCTATGAGTTCCCCCAAAGCGACTGGCGTCCAGATTTCCTCCATTGCCAAATTTCTTTCTATTTCATTATTGTTTATTAGTTTTACTTGGGGCCCTGTCTTGCCCCATAATTCGCTGTACAGCGGACCGACTAAGTCTTTGCACGGAGGCTCCACCCCCTCCTTGTCATCGATGGACTTACCCATCAACGCCAGATCCAGGAGCTTTTTAGGGCACTTATTATACAGCTCCTGGTATCTGGCGTATATGTAACGCTTATACCTCGTCCCAGCATTACCATCTCGCGTACTATTGGTCTTTTTGCGCTTTTGCCTTTGTCTTTGGTTGCTGGGACCGCCCTCTACATCCTTGGTGAGTATCTCGCTAAATTTCAATGTTAACATATTTACTTCATCCTCACCAATTACGCTCCGGTTGGCTGCTTCTATTATCTCTCTTTCCATATTCCAGAATTTGCTTCTTTCATTAACGCAGCCAACTCTTATGGCCTCTCGGATGTTGTCCTTCCACTTAATTCTTTCCTCAACAATCCGGAGGTCCTCGCCTTCCTCGACGGCCGACTCGTAGTGTGAGCTAGATGAGGATTCGCTACTGGACGAATCCTCCGAGTCGGCCGCCACTTCCTCCCTCTCGACGGGCAAGAGCCTCCTTTTATCACTAATTTGCTTCAATGTTTTGCCAGGTAGGAACTCTCTAATAGCTACATTTGGCTGCTTAAGGTTTTTAAAACGTTCGTTTAATATTTTCAGGAGGTCTACTTCCTCCTTAGACCAGGCCGAGGCCCTATTGCCTGGTCGGTTCCTACTCTGGCTGCGGCCGGCCTTTGCTCTTTTCAAGTTTCTTATCTGCGGATGTTTAAATCTCTCGTGCATTGATAGGCCGGCTCGCGTTTGGAAGATCTTCCCGCAGGAGTCGCATTT
>CAXAJV010000595.1:140000-142500 GCA_963969225.1 Xylocopa violacea
CGCGCGGAGAGAGCAGAGAGAGAACGGGTTATTCTGATGATTGAACGCAACAACACCCTGGGGCTGTGCGAACTTCGAACGATCGGATGCGCATCATCGTCCCTCACGTTACGACGATGTCGCTCGCTCTCTCTTTCTTGTATATTCTCTTCTCTCTCTCGACCGAGTTCCCAACAATTCGATTCTCTCAGTCTTGCGGCAAAAGAAAAATTCATTTTAAACGACGTCGAGCGCGCGGCATATCAATCGTGCGTTAAAGAGACGCGCGAAGAGTGGTCATGGTGTGTGGCGGGTGTGCGAATTTGGAATACGGAACAAAATCGGCAGTCGAAACACGAAGCGGTTCCCCGTGGGCGGTCGTCCGGTTAAACGAACGACTCACGACGCCACGAAGAACTCGCGCGAGTCCGTGATCGACACCGTCGATTTCCGTGAACCCGTTTAACGCACGCCGCACGCGCGCACACGTTACACCAGTCGCATATAGTCTCGGGGCACGGCCACAGACGACTCGGACGAACGTCCAACGATCGCTCGTACGTCGCGTATCGCTCCTCTTTTTCCCTTTCGGTGCGCCCGAACTCAGAAACGTTCGTAAATGGAATTCGAATGAACGACGGCGGGCAGATTCGAGCACCGGAGAGAAAAGATTCGACGAAACGCAACGCAAGCAGTATTCTGGTTACGTGAACGACCCTCAGCTAGGCGTGGTCCAGGAATTGTATCCGTGGACCGCAATGTGCGTTCGAAATGTCGATGTTCATGTGTCCTGCAGTTCACACGTTGACGCGCAATTAGCTGCGTTCTTCATCGACCCACGAGCCAAGTGATCCACCGTTCAGGGTAATCGTATATGTATATTTTTTATTAATTGTTAAGTCTCTTCGTACTAAGTTTCGAACAAGTCGAGACCCAAACGTCTCCGGCGAAGGAGACGCGGGCGTCGCCCGAATTCTCGGCGACACGATACCGTCCTACGGATGAAACGGACACGCCTGTTTCAGGGTGTTTAGGATACATCCTTTCGGATTCACGCCAGTGTGCCACGCGTCCAGGTAGATAAAATTTTTCGAAAATTCGTTAGGACTCTTCTTCGCGCGTATCGCGCAGACCCTCGAGGCGGTCCCCCCTTCCTCCCGACAACACGAAGCGAGCTTGTAAAATTCGATCTCGCAACGGCGGGTTTATTAAGGGACTCTCGACAACGAGGAAGAATACGCAAACGCGAATATATCGTCGTCCCCTCTGAACGAATGGCACGTGGAAGTGAATACAAAAAAAAAAAAAAAGAAAGATATCCAACACCCAGCGGCGTATTGCTTTCGAGAAGTTGACGACGTTCGTACAGGTAAGTCGTAAAATATCGATGGGACTCGCCGTGAAACCTCGAAGCGGTCTATAATTTTACCCACCCGACAACACGAAGCGAGCATAAAAAGTTATTCGATCTCGCAACGGCGGGTGTGTTTCCAGACTCGCGACAACGAGGCTTCGCTCGGCGAAGCGGTCCCCTCTGAACGAACGACACGATCAAAACCCGAACACAGGTGCGTGGTACAAGTTCCTCAAATTCCACGATCCACTGCACGATCTGTGCTTCAGAGCTCAGGTGATAAAAAAAAAAAAAAAATTCGTTGGGACTCGGCCGCCAAAGCCTCGAGCGGTCTACCGTTTTTCCCCGGCAACACGAAGCGAGTATAAATTATTCGATCTCGCAACGGCCGGTTTCTCAGACTCTCGACAACGAGGCTATGGCAAAAAGCAAGTCCCCTCTGAGCTTGCAGCACAATTGTGAAACGGGAAAACGAACAAGTACCAGCGGCGTATTGCTTTCACGCAGAGACGCAAAATAATGGTACACACTCGACCTGTCGAATATGCAAAGTCGACGACATAACTTACCGTTCGGGTAAGAAAAATTCGTTAGGACTCGTCGGTTAACAACACCAACACCTCGAGCGCGGTCTGTATAATTTTATTTACCCGACAACACGAAGCGAGCATAATAAATGAGATTCGATCTCGCAACGGCGGGTTCATTATACAGACTCTAATCGCCAACGAGGCTTGGCCCGACGAATCGTCCCCTCCGAACGGAACGGTACGATCGACATTAACACAACCAGGGTACGCGGCGCGACACCACGCTCTTAACGAATTCGAAGTCGACGACGATCGTCGTTCGGGTAAAGATTCGTTGGGACTCGCCGTCGTACACAGCCTCGAGGCGGTCTGTTTCACCCGACAACGCGAAGCGAGCATAATATTGTTCGATCTCGCAACGGCACGGGTTTTCACAGACTCTCGACAACGAGGCTTGGCGGCGACGAATCGTCCCCTCCGAACGGAACGGTACGATCGACTAAAACAGGATACGCGCGACACACGCTCTTAAAGGAATTCGAAGTCGACGACGGCGCGTCCGTTCGGGTGAAGATTCGTTGGGACTCGCCGCACGCGCAGCCTCTGAGCGGTCCAATTTAACCTGCGACACGAAGCG
>CAXAJV010000595.1:145000-190000 GCA_963969225.1 Xylocopa violacea
TCACAGACCTGTTATTGCTCAATCTCGTGCGGCTAAAAGCCGCCTGTCCCTCTAAGAAGATTTGTTTGTACGTTGGTAGTAAAAACCCACCGACCGAAGCCGGGGGCCTTCGAGATACCATAATTTACGTCTATTTAACAGGCTAGAGTCTCGTTCGTTATCGGAATTAACCAGACAAATCGCTCCACCAACTAAGAACGGCCATGCACCACCACCCACCGAATCAAGAAAGAGCTCTCAATCTGTCAATCCTTCCGGTGTCTGGGCCTGGTGAGGTTTCCCGTGTTGAGTCAAATTAAGCCGCAGGCTCCACTCCTGGTGGTGCCCTTCCGTCAATTCCTTTAAGTTTCAGCTTTGCAACCATACTTCCCCCGGAACCCAAAAACTTTGGTTTCCCGGAAGCTGCCCGCCGAGTCATCGGAGGAACATCGGCGGATCGCTGGTTGGCATCGTTTATGGTTAGAACTAGGGCGGTATCTGATCGCCTTCGAACCTCTAACTTTCGTTCTTGATTAATGAAAACATTTTTGGCAAATGCTTTCGCTTTAGTCCGTCTTGCGACGATCCAAGAATTTCACCTCTAACGTCGCAATACGAATGCCCCCATCTGTCCCTATTAATCATTACCTCGGGGTTCCGGAAACCAACAAAATAGAACCGAGGTCCTATTCCATTATTCCATGCACATAGTATTCAGGCGAAAATAGCCTGCTTTAAGCACTCTAATTTATTCAAAGTAAACGTACCGGCCCACCTCGACACTCAGTGAAGAGCACCGCGATGGGATGTCTGTTGGACCGCCCCGTGAGGAGCTAAGCCCACCGGTAGGACGTATCACATAATGCCAGTTAGACACCGCGAGCGGTGAACCGACACTGTGACACACAGATTCAACTACGAGCTTTTTAACCGCAACAACTTTAATATACGCTATTGGAGCTGGAATTACCGCGGCTGCTGGCACCAGACTTGCCCTCCAATTGATCCTCGTTAAAGGATTTAAAGTGTACTCATTCCGATTACGGGGCCTCGGATGAGTCCCGTATCGTTATTTTTCGTCACTACCTCCCCGTGCCGGGAGTGGGTAATTTGCGCGCCTGCTGCCTTCCTTGGATGTGGTAGCTGTTTCTCAGGCTCCCTCTCCGGAATCGAACCCTGATTCCCCGTTACCCGTTACAACCATGGTAGGCGCGGAACCTACCATCGACAGTTGATAAGGCAGACATTTGAAAGATTCGTCGCCGGTACTAAATGACCGTGCGATCAGCTGTGGGTTATTCAGAGTCACCAAAGCAAACGATGGACGCACGGGCGAACCGCACGCCACCGATTGGTTTTGATCTAATAAAAGCATTCCTCCCATCTCTGGTCGGAATTCTGATTTGCATGTATTAGCTCTAGAATTACCACAGTTATCCAAGTAATTTCGTGTACAATCTAAGAAACCATAACTGATTTAATGAGCCATTCGCGGTTTCACCTTAGTTCGGTATGTACTGAGACATGCATGGCTTAATCTTTGAGACAAGCATATGACTACTGGCAGGATCAACCAGGGAACCGTACCATGAGTCGTCTCTCTCTCTCTCTCTCCTCCTCCTCTTTTTCACCATCATCATATCATCATCAACTCTTATAAGAGTAGTTTGCTCAACGTGTTTTTAGTCGTCGTCGGTTCTCTTAGAGACACCGATCGACGATACGAAATAATAATATATATATGTATATCGTTCGAATATCGCAATATTCGTCATAGTTTTGTTCAGTGGATGCGGCTGACGGGTCTTTCGGACCTCGCTCGAGCACATTATTTATTTTTTGTATTTCGTAAAATGCATCCTCGGTTAGCACATATGTTCAATAATACCGAGGTATTGCATTTTTTCCTCCTCTCCTTTTCCTTTCTTTTCTTTTCTTTCGAGAATGAGACACTCCCAAAAATCGTACGTTCCCAAAATCGACTTCACAAGTCGCCTTCCAACTGAACCGTGTCGAGTAAGCGCGTATACACTTCGCGCTGAAAATATACATCGTCTTTACCACGGACATATCCCCTTGCGAGGACTTGTCGGGTATCGACGAGCAAGCGCGTATACAATTTTCACGCTGGTTATATATTTTTGGGCACATTTTTGTCATTTATTGAATACATATTGTCACCTTTAATCGTCTATAGCACGGACATCTCTTGCGAGAACATGCTGGGCATCGACGATGCAAGCGCGTATACGATTTGTCACCGCTTGTTATCGGTGTACGGCACCTTTTATCGTCTATAGCACGGACATCTCTTTCACGCTGGGCATTAAGATAGCGCGTACAGAGAACATGCTGGGCATCGACGATGCAAGCGCGTATGCAATTTTCACGCTGGGCAAATATCGCCGAAAGCACGGACATCTCTTTCACGCTGGGCATTAAGATAGCGCGTACAGAGAACATGCTGGTCATCAAGGCGAGGAAGCGCGTACAATTGCGTCACGCTGATTTATCGTACACCTTTTTTCTCCATCGTCTATAGCACGAACATCTCTTGCGAGAACATGCTGGGCAACGACGATGGCAAGCGGTTATAATCGTGTCACGCTGTATTGTTTAATATGTATATAAAGAATACCTTTTATCGTCTAATGCGCGAACGCGTAGTACCTCTTGGCACTCCATTTGACTATAACAGAGATACTACACACGCTCTCACACGCTGGGCATTATGATAGCGCGTACAGAGAAGCGTGCTGTTCGGCATAGACGAGCAAGCGCGTACAATTGTGTCACGCTGAAGTATATTTTTGTATCTCGCCCTCCTCAGGCGAGCTGGCGCGTACCAAGTGCGCGCTGGGCATTCGACACGGGACACCTTTTGGAAATTCGTCGAGAGACTCCTCTGTTTCGTAACAGATCGTGTCGAAATGACATATACCATTTATTCTTTTGTCCCCTTCAGTGGATGCTTATTTTTTATTTTTTGTTTCGTTCCTCAACTCAGTGGATGCTCATTTTTATTTTTTTTTGTTGAGGAACTTGTTTGGTATATCATCGGTGTATATCTATCTTCATATACACCTTTCATGCGTATAGCATATTATGGACATTTCGTACACACATCTGGTACGTCCAAAAATTCAATATGTATCTCTAGAGTCCGTTCCGAGAGCTCGGAGCGTAAAGATTTAGAATCGATGCAAGGAAGGTACAATTTAACCGAGTAAAACTCGGATAAATGGTCACCAACGTCACCGTTGGACGCTCGCCACATATGGGCCATTCGGTCAAAGACACCGACCCGTGGCAATGCAGTGTGGAGAAAATTCGACAACCGACACGGGACAGAGCAGTCGAGAACGTATTCTCGAGGAGCGGTGGACTGCTTCTCAACCGAAGTCATAGAATAGCCACGCGCCCGACGCTACTCCGCCCGGCCGGCTCGAACCGACCTGTCTCCTTATAGATACGGAACGGCCGGCCGGGCGGTCGGCGCCGGCCGGGCTAACGCACGGGCGCTTACGGTGGTAAACTCCAGCGGCGACCGACCGTCCGGAAAGGCTGCTGTAACTTAGTCGCGCGGAGGCGCAAGTATAAAGTGCTATTAACGTTGAACTTTTATGAACGGAAATTGTTTAAACATAATGAATATATACGGAAAAACATATTTCTAGAATATAACGAATTTTAATCGATTTTAACATTGAAAAAACGCAGTTATAAAATACGAAGTCAACGAAAAACACGAAAAATCGAAAATCTGACACGTACAAATGAATTCTACAATCAAATTAATCGATATTACGAAAAAAAAACCAAGCGTTTATATAAAAAAATTACCGATAAATTGACAAAAACCGCCAGTCGTGTCGGTTTCGGGAGACTAAAAATTATAAATTCGACTAAACAATGCGCTAATAAATTCAATCAATAGCTTTCAATAAGGTTTCTGCAAAAAAATTGTTAGGTCAACGGTTTAATTTACGAGAAAATAGCGAAAAACCGCCGATCGTGTCGCTTCCGACCTCTCGTTGCGAATATTTTCTAAGTTCCCCGTCGTGTCGCTTCCGACCGCTCGGCGCGAATATTTTCTAAGTTCCCCGTCGTGTCGCTTCCGACCGCTCGGCGCGAATATTTTCTAAGTTCCCCGCCGTGTCGCTTCCGACCGCTCGGCGCGAATATTTTCTAAGTTCCCGGTCATGTCGCTTCCGACCTCTCGGTGGGAATATTTTACAATTTCACGGTCATGTCGCTTCCGACCTCTCGGTGGGAATATTTTACAATTTCACGGTCATGTCGCTTCCGACCTCTCGGTAGGAATATTGTTCAAATCTCCGGACGCATCGCTTCCTACATTTCGGTGAGGATATTTTTTACGTTTCTGAACGTATCGGTCCCGACCTCTTGGTGCGAATATTATATATATATATATATATATATATATATATATATATATATATATATATATATATAACATAATATAACCTAACCTAATACAACCTGATCGCACGGTGCGAATATTTTCAAAGTTCCCCGCCGTGTCGCTTCCGACCTCTCGGCGCGAATATTTTCAAAGTCCCCGGTCGTGTCGGTCCCGACCGCTCGGCGCGAATATTTTCTAAGTTCCCCGCCGTGTCGCTTCCGACCGCTCGGCGCGAATATTTTCTAAGTTCCCCGCCGTGTCGCTTCCGACCGCTCGGCGCGAATATTTTCTAAGTTCCCGGTCATGTCGCTTCCGACCTCTCGGTGGGAATATTTTACAATTTCACGGTCATGTCGCTTCCGACCTCTCGGTGGGAATATTTTACAATTTCACGGTCATGTCGCTTCCGACCTCTCGGTAGGAATATTTTTCAAATCTCCGGACGCATCGCTTCCTACATTTCGGTGAGGATATTTTTTACGTTTCTGAACGTATCGGTCCCGACCTCTTGGTGCGAATATTATATATATATATATATATATATATATATATATATATATATATATATATATATATATATAACATAATATAACCTAACCTAATACAACCTGATCGCACGGTGCGAATATTTTCAAAGTTCCCCGCCGTGTCGCTTCCGACCTCTCGGCGCGAATATTTTCAAAGTCCCCGGTCGTGTCGGTCCCGACCGCTCGGCGCGAATATTTTCTAAGTTCCCCGCCGTGTCGCTTCCGACCACTCGGCGCGAATATTTTCTAAGTTCCCCGCCGTGTCGCTTCCGACCGCTCGGCGCGAATATTTTCTAAGTTCCCGGTCATGTCGCTTCCGACCTCTCGGTGGGAATATTTTACAATTTCACGGTCATGTCGCTTCCGACCTCTCGGTGGGAATATTTTACAATTTCACGGTCATGTCGCTTCCGACCTCTCGGTAGGAATATTTTTCAAATCTCCGGACGCATCGCTTCCTACATTTCGGTGAGGATATTTTTTACGTTTCTGAACGTATCGGTCCCGACCTCTTGGTGCGAATATTATATATATATATATATATATATATATATATATATATATATATATATAACATAATATAACCTAACCTAATACAACCTGATCGCACGGTGCGAATATTTTCAAAGTTCCCCGCCGTGTTGCTTCCGACCTCTCGGCGCGAATATTTTCAAAGTCCCCGGTCGTGTCGGTCCCGACCGCTCGGCGCGAATATTTTCTAAGTTCCCCGCCGTGTCGCTTCCGACCGCTCGGCGCGAATATTTTCTAAGTTCCCCGCCGTGTCGCTTCCGACCGCTCGGCGCGAATATTTTCTAAGTTCCCGGTCATGTCGCTTCCGACCTCTCGGTGGGAATATTTTACAATTTCACGGTCATGTCGCTTCCGACCTCTCGGTGGGAATATTTTACAATTTCACGGTCATGTCGCTTCCGACCTCTCGGTAGGAATATTTTTCAAATCTCCGGACGCATCGCTTCCTACATTTCGGTGAGGATATTTTTTACGTTTCTGAACGTATCGGTCCCGACCTCTTGGTGCGAATATTATATATATATATATATAACATAATATAACCTAACCTAATACAACCTGATCGCACGGTGCGAATATTTTCAAAGTTCCCCGCCGTGTCGCTTCCGACCTCTCGGCGCGAATATTTTCAAAGTCCCCGGTCGTGTCGGTCCCGACCGCTCGGCGCGAATATTTTCTAAGTTCCCCGCCGTGTCGCTTCCGACCGCTCGGCGCGAATATTTTCTAAGTTCCCCGCCGTGTCGCTTCCGACCGCTCGGCGCGAATATTTTCTAAGTTCCCGGTCATGTCGCTTCCGACCTCTCGGTGGGAATATTTTACAATTTCACGGTCATGTCGCTTCCGACCTCTCGGTGGGAATATTTTACAATTTCACGGTCATGTCGCTTCCGACCTCTCGGTAGGAATATTTTTCAAATCTCCGGACGCATCGCTTCCTACATTTCGGTGAGGATATTTTTTACGTTTCTGAACGTATCGGTCCCGACCTCTTGGTGCGAATATTATATATATATATATATATATATATATATATATATATATATATATATATATATATATATATAACATAATATAACCTAACCTAATACAACCTGATCGCACGGTGCGAATATTTTCAAAGTTCCCCGCCGTGTCGCTTCCGACCTCTCGGCGCGAATATTTTCAAAGTCCCCGGTCGTGTCGGTCCCGACCGCTCGGCGCGAATATTTTCTAAGTTCCCCGTCGTGTCGCTTCCGACCGCTCGGCGCGAATATTTTCTAAGTTCCCCGCCGTGTCGCTTCCGACCGCTCGGCGCGAATATTTTCTAAGTTCCCGGTCATGTCGCTTGGTGGGAATATTTTACAATTTCACGGTCATGTCGCTTCCGACCTCTCGGTGGGAATATTTTACAATTTCACGGTCATGTCGCTTCCGACCTCTCGGTAGGAATATTGTTCAAATCTCCGGACGCATCGCTTCCTACATTTCGGTGAGGATATTTTTTACGTTTCTGAACGTATCGGTCCCGACCTCTTGGTGCGAATATTATATATATATATATATATATATATATATATATATATATATATATATATACATAATATAACCTAACCTAATACAACCTGATCGCACGGTGCGAATATTTTCAAAGTTCCCCGCCGTGTCGCTTCCGACCTCTCGGCGCGAATATTTTCAAAGTCCCCGGTCGTGTCGGTCCCGACCGCTCGGCGCGAATATTTTCTAAGTTCCCCGCCGTGTCGCTTCCGACCGCTCGGCGCGAATATTTTCTAAGTTCCCCGCCGTGTCGCTTCCGACCGCTCGGCGCGAATATTTTCTAAGTTCCCGGTCATGTCGCTTCCGACCTCTCGGTGGGAATATTTTACAATTTCACGGTCATGTCGCTTCCGACCTCTCGGTGGGAATATTTTACAATTTCACGGTCATGTCGCTTCCGACCTCTCGGTAGGAATATTTTTCAAATCTCCGGACGCATCGCTTCCTACATTTCGGTGAGGATATTTTTTACGTTTCTGAACGTATCGGTCCCGACCTCTTGGTGCGAATATTATATATATATATATATATATATATATATATATATATATATATATAACATAATATAACCTAACCTAATACAACCTGATCGCACGGTGCGAATATTTTCAAAGTTCCCCGCCGTGTCGCTTCCGACCTCTCGGCGCGAATATTTTCAAAGTCCCCGGTCGTGTCGGTCCCGACCGCTCGGCGCGAATATTTTCTAAGTTCCCCGCCGTGTCGCTTCCGACCACTCGGCGCGAATATTTTCTAAGTTCCCCGCCGTGTCGCTTCCGACCGCTCGGCGCGAATATTTTCTAAGTTCCCGGTCATGTCGCTTCCGACCTCTCGGTGGGAATATTTTACAATTTCACGGTCATGTCGCTTCCGACCTCTCGGTGGGAATATTTTACAATTTCACGGTCATGTCGCTTCCGACCTCTCGGTAGGAATATTTTTCAAATCTCCGGACGCATCGCTTCCTACATTTCGGTGAGGATATTTTTTACGTTTCTGAACGTATCGGTCCCGACCTCTTGGTGCGAATATTATATATATAACATAATATAACCTAACCTAATACAACCTGATCGCACGGTGCGAATATTTTCAAAGTTCCCCGCCGTGTCGCTTCCGACCTCTCGGCGCGAATATTTTCAAAGTCCCCGGTCGTGTCGGTCCCGACCGCTCGGCGCGAATATTTTCTAAGTTCCCCGCCGTGTCGCTTCCGACCGCTCGGCGCGAATATTTTCTAAGTTCCCCGCCGTGTCGCTTCCGACCGCTCGGCGCGAATATTTTCTAAGTTCCCGGTCATGTCGCTTCCGACCTCTCGGTGGGAATATTTTACAATTTCACGGTCATGTCGCTTCCGACCTCTCGGTGGGAATATTTTACAATTTCACGGTCATGTCGCTTCCGACCTCTCGGTAGGAATATTTTTCAAATCTCCGGACGCATCGCTTCCTACATTTCGGTGAGGATATTTTTTACGTTTCTGAACGTATCGGTCCCGACCTCTTGGTGCGAATATTATATATATATATATATATATATATATATATATATATATATATATATATATATATATATATATATATAACATAATATAACCTAACCTAATACAACCTGATCGCACGGTGCGAATATTTTCAAAGTTCCCCGCCGTGTCGCTTCCGACCTCTCGGCGCGAATATTTTCAAAGTCCCCGGTCGTGTCGGTCCCGACCGCTCGGCGCGAATATTTTCTAAGTTCCCCGCCGTGTCGCTTCCGACCGCTCGGCGCGAATATTTTCTAAGTTCCCCGCCGTGTCGCTTCCGACCGCTCGGCGCGAATATTTTCTAAGTTCCCGGTCATGTCGCTTCCGACCTCTCGGTGGGAATATTTTACAATTTCACGGTCATGTCGCTTCCGACCTCTCGGTGGGAATATTTTACAATTTCACGGTCATGTCGCTTCCGACCTCTCGGTAGGAATATTTTTCAAATCTCCGGACGCATCGCTTCCTACATTTCGGTGAGGATATTTTTTACGTTTCTGAACGTATCGGTCCCGACCTCTTGGTGCGAATATTATATATATAACATAATATAACCTAACCTAATACAACCTGATCGCACGGTGCGAATATTTTCAAAGTTCCCCGCCGTGTCGCTTCCGACCTCTCGGCGCGAATATTTTCAAAGTCCCCGGTCGTGTCGGTCCCGACCGCTCGGCGCGAATATTTTCTAAGTTCCCCGCCGTGTCGCTTCCGACCGCTCGGCGCGAATATTTTCTAAGTTCCCCGCCGTGTCGCTTCCGACCGCTCGGCGCGAATATTTTCTAAGTTCCCGGTCATGTCGCTTCCGACCTCTCGGTGGGAATATTTTACAATTTCACGGTCATGTCGCTTCCGACCTCTCGGTGGGAATATTTTACAATTTCACGGTCATGTCGCTTCCGACCTCTCGGTAGGAATATTTTTCAAATCTCCGGACGCATCGCTTCCTACATTTCGGTGAGGATATTTTTTACGTTTCTGAACGTATCGGTCCCGACCTCTTGGTGCGAATATTATATATATATATATATATATATATATATATATATATATATATATATATAACATAATATAACCTAACCTAATACAACCTGATCGCACGGTGCGAATATTTTCAAAGTTCCCCGCCGTGTCGCTTCCGACCTCTCGGCGCGAATATTTTCAAAGTCCCCGGTCGTGTCGGTCCCGACCGCTCGGCGCGAATATTTTCTAAGTTCCCCGCCGTGTCGCTTCCGACCGCTCGGCGCGAATATTTTCTAAGTTCCCCGCCGTGTCGCTTCCGACCGCTCGGCGCGAATATTTTCTAAGTTCCCGGTCATGTCGCTTCCGACCTCTCGGTGGGAATATTTTACAATTTCACGGTCATGTCGCTTCCGACCTCTCGGTGGGAATATTTTACAATTTCACGGTCATGTCGCTTCCGACCTCTCGGTAGGAATATTTTTCAAATCTCCGGACGCATCGCTTCCTACATTTCGGTGAGGATATTTTTTACGTTTCTGAACGTATCGGTCCCGACCTCTTGGTGCGAATATTATATATATATATATATATATATATATATATATATATATATATATATATATAACATAATATAACCTAACCTAATACAACCTGATCGCACGGTGCGAATATTTTCAAAGTTCCCCGCCGTGTCGCTTCCGACCTCTCGGCGCGAATATTTTCAAAGTCCCCGGTCGTGTCGGTCCCGACCGCTCGGCGCGAATATTTTCTAAGTTCCCCGCCGTGTCGCTTCCGACCGCTCGGCGCGAATATTTTCTAAGTTCCCCGCCGTGTCGCTTCCGACCGCTCGGCGCGAATATTTTCTAAGTTCCCGGTCATGTCGCTTCCGACCTCTCGGTGGGAATATTTTACAATTTCACGGTCATGTCGCTTCCGACCTCTCGGTGGGAATATTTTACAATTTCACGGTCATGTCGCTTCCGACCTCTCGGTAGGAATATTTTTCAAATCTCCGGACGCATCGCTTCCTACATTTCGGTGAGGATATTTTTTACGTTTCTGAACGTATCGGTCCCGACCTCTTGGTGCGAATATTATATATATATATATATATATATATATATATATATATATATATATATATAACATAATATAACCTAACCTAATACAACCTGATCGCACGGTGCGAATATTTTCAAAGTTCCCCGCCGTGTCGCTTCCGACCTCTCGGCGCGAATATTTTCAAAGTCCCCGGTCGTGTCGGTCCCGACCGCTCGGCGCGAATATTTTCTAAGTTCCCCGCCGTGTCGCTTCCGACCGCTCGGCGCGAATATTTTCTAAGTTCCCCGCCGTGTCGCTTCCGACCGCTCGGCGCGAATATTTTCTAAGTTCCCGGTCATGTCGCTTCCGACCTCTCGGTGGGAATATTTTACAATTTCACGGTCATGTCGCTTCCGACCTCTCGGTGGGAATATTTTACAATTTCACGGTCATGTCGCTTCCGACCTCTCGGTAGGAATATTTTTCAAATCTCCGGACGCATCGCTTCCTACATTTCGGTGAGGATATTTTTTACGTTTCTGAACGTATCGGTCCCGACCTCTTGGTGCGAATATTATATATATATATATATATATATATATATATATATATATATATATATAACATAATATAACCTAACCTAATACAACCTGATCGCACGGTGCGAATATTTTCAAAGTTCCCCGCCGTGTCGCTTCCGACCTCTCGGCGCGAATATTTTCAAAGTCCCCGGTCGTGTCGGTCCCGACCGCTCGGCGCGAATATTTTCTAAGTTCCCCGCCGTGTCGCTTCCGACCGCTCGGCGCGAATATTTTCTAAGTTCCCCGCCGTGTCGCTTCCGACCGCTCGGCGCGAATATTTTCTAAGTTCCCGGTCATGTCGCTTCCGACCTCTCGGTGGGAATATTTTACAATTTCACGGTCATGTCGCTTCCGACCTCTCGGTGGGAATATTTTACAATTTCACGGTCATGTCGCTTCCGACCTCTCGGTAGGAATATTGTTCAAATCTCCGGACGCATCGCTTCCTACATTTCGGTGAGGATATTTTTTACGTTTCTGAACGTATCGGTCCCGACCTCTTGGTGCGAATATTATATATATATATATATATATATATATATATATATATATATATATATAACATAATATAACCTAACCTAATACAACCTGATCGCACGGTGCGAATATTTTCAAAGTTCCCCGCCGTGTCGCTTCCGACCTCTCGGCGCGAATATTTTCAAAGTCCCCGGTCGTGTCGGTCCCGACCGCTCGGCGCGAATATTTTCTAAGTTCCCCGCCGTGTCGCTTCCGACCGCTCGGCGCGAATATTTTCTAAGTTCCCCGCCGTGTCGCTTCCGACCGCTCGGCGCGAATATTTTCTAAGTTCCCGGTCATGTCGCTTCCGACCTCTCGGTGGGAATATTTTACAATTTCACGGTCATGTCGCTTCCGACCTCTCGGTGGGAATATTTTACAATTTCACGGTCATGTCGCTTCCGACCTCTCGGTAGGAATATTTTTCAAATCTCCGGACGCATCGCTTCCTACATTTCGGTGAGGATATTTTTTACGTTTCTGAACGTATCGGTCCCGACCTCTTGGTGCGAATATTATATATATATATATATATAACATAATATAACCTAACCTAATACAACCTGATCGCACGGTGCGAATATTTTCAAAGTTCCCCGCCGTGTCGCTTCCGACCTCTCGGCGCGAATATTTTCAAAGTCCCCGGTCGTGTCGGTCCCGACCGCTCGGCGCGAATATTTTCTAAGTTCCCCGCCGTGTCGCTTCCGACCGCTCGGCGCGAATATTTTCTAAGTTCCCCGCCGTGTCGCTTCCGACCGCTCGGCGCGAATATTTTCTAAGTTCCCCGCCGTGTCGCTTCCGACCGCTCGGCGCGAATATTTTCTAAGTTCCCGGTCATGTCGCTTCCGACCTCTCGGTGGGAATATTTTACAATTTCACGGTCATGTCGCTTCCGACCTCTCGGTGGGAATATTTTACAATTTCACGGTCATGTCGCTTCCGACCTCTCGGTAGGAATATTTTTCAAATCTCCGGACGCATCGCTTCCTACATTTCGGTGAGGATATTTTTTACGTTTCTGAACGTATCGGTCCCGACCTCTTGGTGCGAATATTATATATATATATATATATATATATATATATATATATATATATATATATATATATATATATAACATAATATAACCTAACCTAATACAACCTGATCGCACGGTGCGAATATTTTCAAAGTTCCCCGCCGTGTCGCTTCCGACCTCTCGGCGCGAATATTTTCAAAGTCCCCGGTCGTGTCGGTCCCGACCGCTCGGCGCGAATATTTTCTAAGTTCCCCGCCGTGTCGCTTCCGACCGCTCGGCGCGAATATTTTCTAAGTTCCCCGCCGTGTCGCTTCCGACCGCTCGGCGCGAATATTTTCTAAGTTCCCGGTCATGTCGCTTCCGACCTCTCGGTGGGAATATTTTACAATTTCACGGTCATGTCGCTTCCGACCTCTCGGTGGGAATATTTTACAATTTCACGGTCATGTCGCTTCCGACCTCTCGGTAGGAATATTTTTCAAATCTCCGGACGCATCGCTTCCTACATTTCGGTGAGGATATTTTTTACGTTTCTGAACGTATCGGTCCCGACCTCTTGGTGCGAATATTATATATATATATATATATATATATATATATATATATATATATATATATATATATATAACATAATATAACCTAACCTAATACAACCTGATCGCACGGTGCGAATATTTTCAAAGTTCCCCGCCGTGTCGCTTCCGACCTCTCGGCGCGAATATTTCCAAGTCCCCGGTCGTGTCGGTCCCGACCGCTCGGCGCGAATATTTTCTAAGTTCCCCGCCGTGTCGCTTCCGACCGCTCGGCGCGAATATTTTCTAAGTTCCCCGCCGTGTCGCTTCCGACCGCTCGGCGCGAATATTTTCTAAGTTCCCGGTCATGTCGCTTCCGACCTCTCGGTGGGAATATTTTACAATTTCACGGTCATGTCGCTTCCGACCTCTCGGTGGGAATATTTTACAATTTCACGGTCATGTCGCTTCCGACCTCTCGGTAGGAATATTTTTCAAATCTCCGGACGCATCGCTTCCTACATTTCGGTGAGGATATTTTTTACGTTTCTGAACGTATCGGTCCCGACCTCTTGGTGCGAATATTATATATATATATATATATATATATATATATATATATATATATATATATATAACATAATATAACCTAACCTAATACAACCTGATCGCACGGTGCGAATATTTTCAAAGTTCCCCGCCGTGTCGCTTCCGACCTCTCGGCGCGAATATTTTCAAAGTCCCCGGTCGTGTCGGTCCCGACCGCTCGGCGCGAATATTTTCTAAGTTCCCCGCCGTGTCGCTTCCGACCGCTCGGCGCGAATATTTTCTAAGTTCCCCGCCGTGTTGCTTCCGACCGCTCGGCGCGAATATTTTCTAAGTTCCCGGTCATGTCGCTTCCGACCTCTCGGTGGGAATATTTTACAATTTCACGGTCATGTCGCTTCCGACCTCTCGGTGGGAATATTTTACAATTTCACGGTCATGTCGCTTCCGACCTCTCGGTAGGAATATTTTTCAAATCTCCGGACGCATCGCTTCCTACATTTCGGTGAGGATATTTTTTACGTTTCTGAACGTATCGGTCCCGACCTCTTGGTGCGAATATTATATATATATATATATAACATAATATAACCTAACCTAATACAACCTGATCGCACGGTGCGAATATTTTCAAAGTTCCCCGCCGTGTCGCTTCCGACCTCTCGGCGCGAATATTTTCAAAGTCCCCGGTCGTGTCGGTCCCGACCGCTCGGCGCGAATATTTTCTAAGTTCCCCGCCGTGTCGCTTCCGACCGCTCGGCGCGAATATTTTCTAAGTTCCCCGCCGTGTCGCTTCCGACCGCTCGGCGCGAATATTTTCTAAGTTCCCGGTCATGTCGCTTCCGACCTCTCGGTGGGAATATTTTACAATTTCACGGTCATGTCGCTTCCGACCTCTCGGTGGGAATATTTTACAATTTCACGGTCATGTCGCTTCCGACCTCTCGGTAGGAATATTTTTCAAATCTCCGGACGCATCGCTTCCTACATTTCGGTGAGGATATTTTTTACGTTTCTGAACGTATCGGTCCCGACCTCTTGGTGCGAATATATATATATATATATATATATATATATATATATATATATATATATATATATATATAACATAATATAACCTAACCTAATACAACCTGATCGCACGGTGCGAATATTTTCAAAGTTCCCCGCCGTGTCGCTTCCGACCTCTCGGCGCGAATATTTCCAAGTCCCCGGTCGTGTCGGTCCCGACCGCTCGGCGCGAATATTTTCTAAGTTCCCCGCCGTGTCGCTTCCGACCGCTCGGCGCGAATATTTTCTAAGTTCCCCGCCGTGTCGCTTCCGACCGCTCGGCGCGAATATTTTCTAAGTTCCCGGTCATGTCGCTTCCGACCTCTCGGTGGGAATATTTTACAATTTCACGGTCATGTCGCTTCCGACCTCTCGGTGGGAATATTTTACAATTTCACGGTCATGTCGCTTCCGACCTCTCGGTAGGAATATTTTTCAAATCTCCGGACGCATCGCTTCCTACATTTCGGTGAGGATATTTTTTACGTTTCTGAACGTATCGGTCCCGACCTCTTGGTGCGAATATTATATATATATATATATATATATATATATATATATATATATAACATAATATAACCTAACCTAATACAACCTGATCGCACGGTGCGAATATTTTCAAAGTTCCCCGCCGTGTCGCTTCCGACCTCTCGGCGCGAATATTTTCAAAGTCCCCGGTCGTGTCGGTCCCGACCGCTCGGCGCGAATATTTTCTAAGTTCCCCGCCGTGTCGCTTCCGACCGCTCGGCGCGAATATTTTCTAAGTTCCCCGCCGTGTCGCTTCCGACCGCTCGGCGCGAATATTTTCTAAGTTCCCGGTCATGTCGCTTCCGACCTCTCGGTGGGAATATTTTACAATTTCACGGTCATGTCGCTTCCGACCTCTCGGTGGGAATATTTTACAATTTCACGGTCATGTCGCTTCCGACCTCTCGGTAGGAATATTTTTCAAATCTCCGGACGCATCGCTTCCTACATTTCGGTGAGGATATTTTTTACGTTTCTGAACGTATCGGTCCCGACCTCTTGGTGCGAATATTATATATATATATATAACATAATATAACCTAACCTAATACAACCTGATCGCACGGTGCGAATATTTTCAAAGTTCCCCGCCGTGTCGCTTCCGACCTCTCGGCGCGAATATTTTCAAAGTCCCCGGTCGTGTCGGTCCCGACCGCTCGGCGCGAATATTTTCTAAGTTCCCCGCCGTGTCGCTTCCGACCGCTCGGCGCGAATATTTTCTAAGTTCCCCGCCGTGTCGCTTCCGACCGCTCGGCGCGAATATTTTCTAAGTTCCCGGTCATGTCGCTTCCGACCTCTCGGTGGGAATATTTTACAATTTCACGGTCATGTCGCTTCCGACCTCTCGGTGGGAATATTTTACAATTTCACGGTCATGTCGCTTCCGACCTCTCGGTAGGAATATTTTTCAAATCTCCGGACGCATCGCTTCCTACATTTCGGTGAGGATATTTTTTACGTTTCTGAACGTATCGGTCCCGACCTCTTGGTGCGAATATTATATATATATATATATATATATATATATATATATATATATATATATATATATATATAACATAATATAACCTAACCTAATACAACCTGATCGCACGGTGCGAATATTTTCAAAGTTCCCCGCCGTGTCGCTTCCGACCTCTCGGCGCGAATATTTCCAAGTCCCCGGTCGTGTCGGTCCCGACCGCTCGGCGCGAATATTTTCTAAGTTCCCCGCCGTGTCGCTTCCGACCGCTCGGCGCGAATATTTTCTAAGTTCCCCGCCGTGTCGCTTCCGACCGCTCGGCGCGAATATTTTCTAAGTTCCCGGTCATGTCGCTTCCGACCTCTCGGTGGGAATATTTTACAATTTCACGGTCATGTCGCTTCCGACCTCTCGGTGGGAATATTTTACAATTTCACGGTCATGTCGCTTCCGACCTCTCGGTAGGAATATTTTTCAAATCTCCGGACGCATCGCTTCCTACATTTCGGTGAGGATATTTTTTACGTTTCTGAACGTATCGGTCCCGACCTCTTGGTGCGAATATTATATATATATATATATATATATATATATATATATATATATATATAACATAATATAACCTAACCTAATACAACCTGATCGCACGGTGCGAATATTTTCAAAGTTCCCCGCCGTGTCGCTTCCGACCTCTCGGCGCGAATATTTTCAAAGTCCCCGGTCGTGTCGGTCCCGACCGCTCGGCGCGAATATTTTCTAAGTTCCCCGCCGTGTCGCTTCCGACCGCTCGGCGCGAATATTTTCTAAGTTCCCCGCCGTGTCGCTTCCGACCGCTCGGCGCGAATATTTTCTAAGTTCCCGGTCATGTCGCTTCCGACCTCTCG
The DNA here is from genome assembly GCA_963969225.1 of Xylocopa violacea. NCBI lineage: Eukaryota > Metazoa > Arthropoda > Insecta > Hymenoptera > Apidae > Xylocopa > Xylocopa violacea. The sequence goes on from CAXAJV010000595.1 coordinate 162,113, forward strand.
GTGGGAATATTTTACAATTTCACGGTCATGTCGCTTCCGACCTCTCGGTGGGAATATTTTACAATTTCACGGTCATGTCGCTTCCGACCTCTCGGTAGGAATATTTTTCAAATCTCCGGACGCATCGCTTCCTACATTTCGGTGAGGATATTTTTTACGTTTCTGAACGTATCGGTCCCGACCTCTTGGTGCGAATATTATATATATATATATATATATATATATATATATATATATATATATATATATATATATATATATAACATAATATAACCTAACCTAATACAACCTGATCGCACGGTGCGAATATTTTCAAAGTTCCCCGCCGTGTCGCTTCCGACCTCTCGGCGCGAATATTTTCAAAGTCCCCGGTCGTGTCGGTCCCGACCGCTCGGCGCGAATATTTTCTAAGTTCCCCGCCGTGTCGCTTCCGACCGCTCGGCGCGAATATTTTCTAAGTTCCCCGCCGTGTCGCTTCCGACCGCTCGGCGCGAATATTTTCTAAGTTCCCGGTCATGTCGCTTCCGACCTCTCGGTGGGAATATTTTACAATTTCACGGTCATGTCGCTTCCGACCTCTCGGTGGGAATATTTTTCAAATCTCCGGACGCATCGCTTCCTACATTTCGGTGAGGATATTTTTTACGTTTCTGAACGTATCGGTCCCGACCTCTTGGTGCGAATATTATATATATATATATAACATAATATAACCTAACCTAATACAACCTGATCGCACGGTGCGAATATTTTCAAAGTTCCCCGCCGTGTCGCTTCCGACCTCTCGGCGCGAATATTTTCAAAGTCCCCGGTCGTGTCGGTCCCGACCGCTCGGCGCGAATATTTTCTAAGTTCCCCGCCGTGTCGCTTCCGACCGCTCGGCGCGAATATTTTCTAAGTTCCCCGCCGTGTCGCTTCCGACCGCTCGGCGCGAATATTTTCTAAGTTCCCGGTCATGTCGCTTCCGACCTCTCGGTGGGAATATTTTACAATTTCACGGTCATGTCGCTTCCGACCTCTCGGTGGGAATATTTTACAATTTCACGGTCATGTCGCTTCCGACCTCTCGGTAGGAATATTTTTCAAATCTCCGGACGCATCGCTTCCTACATTTCGGTGAGGATATTTTTTACGTTTCTGAACGTATCGGTCCCGACCTCTTGGTGCGAATATTATATATATATATATATATATATATATATATATATATATATATATATATATATATATAACATAATATAACCTAACCTAATACAACCTGATCGCACGGTGCGAATATTTTCAAAGTTCCCCGCCGTGTCGCTTCCGACCTCTCGGCGCGAATATTTTCAAAGTCCCCGGTCGTGTCGGTCCCGACCGCTCGGCGCGAATATTTTCTAAGTTCCCCGCCGTGTCGCTTCCGACCGCTCGGCGCGAATATTTTCTAAGTTCCCCGCCGTGTCGCTTCCGACCGCTCGGCGCGAATATTTTCTAAGTTCCCGGTCATGTCGCTTCCGACCTCTCGGTGGGAATATTTTACAATTTCACGGTCATGTCGCTTCCGACCTCTCGGTGGGAATATTTTACAATTTCACGGTCATGTCGCTTCCGACCTCTCGGTAGGAATATTTTTCAAATCTCCGGACGCATCGCTTCCTACATTTCGGTGAGGATATTTTTTACGTTTCTGAACGTATCGGTCCCGACCTCTTGGTGCGAATATTATATATATATATATATATATATATATATATATATATATATATATATATATATATATATAACATAATATAACCTAACCTAATACAACCTGATCGCACGGTGCGAATATTTTCAAAGTTCCCCGCCGTGTCGCTTCCGACCTCTCGGCGCGAATATTTTCAAAGTCCCCGGTCGTGTCGGTCCCGACCGCTCGGCGCGAATATTTTCTAAGTTCCCCGCCGTGTCGCTTCCGACCGCTCGGCGCGAATATTTTCTAAGTTCCCCGCCGTGTCGCTTCCGACCGCTCGGCGCGAATATTTTCTAAGTTCCCGGTCATGTCGCTTCCGACCTCTCGGTGGGAATATTTTACAATTTCACGGTCATGTCGCTTCCGACCTCTCGGTGGGAATATTTTACAATTTCACGGTCATGTCGCTTCCGACCTCTCGGTAGGAATATTTTTCAAATCTCCGGACGCATCGCTTCCTACATTTCGGTGAGGATATTTTTTACGTTTCTGAACGTATCGGTCCCGACCTCTTGGTGCGAATATTATATATATATATATATATATATATATATATATATATATATATATATATATATATATATATATATATATATATAACATAATATAACCTAACCTAATACAACCTGATCGCACGGTGCGAATATTTTCAAAGTTCCCCGCCGTGTCGCTTCCGACCTCTCGGCGCGAATATTTTCAAAGTCCCCGGTCGTGTCGGTCCCGACCGCTCGGCGCGAATATTTTCTAAGTTCCCCGCCGTGTCGCTTCCGACCGCTCGGCGCGAATATTTTCTAAGTTCCCCGCCGTGTCGCTTCCGACCGCTCGGCGCGAATATTTTCTAAGTTCCCGGTCATGTCGCTTCCGACCTCTCGGTGGGAATATTTTACAATTTCACGGTCATGTCGCTTCCGACCTCTCGGTGGGAATATTTTACAATTTCACGGTCATGTCGCTTCCGACCTCTCGGTAGGAATATTTTTCAAATCTCCGGACGCATCGCTTCCTACATTTCGGTGAGGATATTTTTTACGTTTCTGAACGTATCGGTCCCGACCTCTTGGTGCGAATATTATATATATATATATATATATATATATATATATATATATATATATATATATATATATATAACATAATATAACCTAACCTAATACAACCTGATCGCACGGTGCGAATATTTTCAATTCCCCGCCGTGTCGCTTCCGACCTCTCGGCGCGAATATTTTCAAAGTCCCCGGTCGTGTCGGTCCCGACCGCTCGGCGCGAATATTTTCTAAGTTCCCCGCCGTGTCGCTTCCGACCGCTCGGCGCGAATATTTTCTAAGTTCCCCGCCGTGTCGCTTCCGACCGCTCGGCGCGAATATTTTCTAAGTTCCCGGTCATGTCGTTTCCGACCTCTCGGTGGGAATATTTTACAATTTCACGGTCATGTCGCTTCCGACCTCTCGGTGGGAATATTTTACAATTTCACGGTCATGTCGCTTCCGACCTCTCGGTAGGAATATTTTTCAAATCTCCGGACGCATCGCTTCCTACATTTCGGTGAGGATATTTTTTACGTTTCTGAACGTATCGGTCCCGACCTCTTGGTGCGAATATTATATATATATATATATATATATATATATATAACATAATATAACCTAACCTAATACAACCTGATCGCACGGTGCGAATATTTTCAAAGTTCCCCGCCGTGTCGCTTCCGACCTCTCGGCGCGAATATTTTCAAAGTCCCCGGTCGTGTCGGTCCCGACCGCTCGGCGCGAATATTTTCTAAGTTCCCCGCCGTGTCGCTTCCGACCGCTCGGCGCGAATATTTTCTAAGTTCCCCGCCGTGTCGCTTCCGACCGCTCGGCGCGAATATTTTCTAAGTTCCCGGTCATGTCGCTTCCGACCTCTCGGTGGGAATATTTTACAATTTCACGGTCATGTCGCTTCCGACCTCTCGGTGGGAATATTTTACAATTTCACGGTCATGTCGCTTCCGACCTCTCGGTAGGAATATTTTTCAAATCTCCGGACGCATCGCTTCCTACATTTCGGTGAGGATATTTTTTACGTTTCTGAACGTATCGGTCCCGACCTCTTGGTGCGAATATTATATATATATATATATATATATATATATATATATATATATATATAACATAATATAACCTAACCTAATACAACCTGATCGCACGGTGCGAATATTTTCAAAGTTCCCCGCCGTGTCGCTTCCGACCTCTCGGCGCGAATATTTTCAAAGTCCCCGGTCGTGTGTCGGTCCCGACCGCTCGGCGCGAATATTTTCTAAGTTCCCCGCCGTGTCGCTTCCGACCGCTCGGCGCGAATATTTTCTAAGTTCCCCGCCGTGTCGCTTCCGACCGCTCGGCGCGAATATTTTCTAAGTTCCCGGTCATGTCGCTTCCGACCTCTCGGTGGGAATATTTTACAATTTCACGGTCATGTCGCTTCCGACCTCTCGGTGGGAATATTTTACAATTTCACGGTCATGTCGCTTCCGACCTCTCGGTAGGAATATTTTTCAAATCTCCGGACGCATCGCTTCCTACATTTCGGTGAGGATATTTTTTACGTTTCTGAACGTATCGGTCCCGACCTCTTGGTGCGAATATTATATATATATATATATATATATATATATATATATATATATATATATATATATAACATAATATAACCTAACCTAATACAACCTGATCGCACGGTGCGAATATTTTCAAAGTTCCCCGCCGTGTCGCTTCCGACCTCTCGGCGCGAATATTTTCAAAGTCCCCGGTCGTGTCGGTCCCGACCGCTCGGCGCGAATATTTTCTAAGTTCCCCGCCGTGTCGCTTCCGACCGCTCGGCGCGAATATTTTCTAAGTTCCCCGCCGTGTCGCTTCCGACCGCTCGGCGCGAATATTTTCTAAGTTCCCGGTCATGTCGCTTCCGACCTCTCGGTGGGAATATTTTACAATTTCACGGTCATGTCGCTTCCGACCTCTCGGTGGGAATATTTTACAATTTCACGGTCATGTCGCTTCCGACCTCTCGGTAGGAATATTTTTCAAATCTCCGGACGCATCGCTTCCTACATTTCGGTGAGGATATTTTTTACGTTTCTGAACGTATCGGTCCCGACCTCTTGGTGCGAATATTATATATATATATATATATATATATATATATATATATATATATATATATATAACATAATATAACCTAACCTAATACAACCTGATGGCACGGTGCGAATATTTTCAAAGTTCCCCGCCGTGTCGCTTCCGACCTCTCGGCGCGAATATTTTCAAAGTCCCCGGTCGTGTCGGTCCCGACCGCTCGGCGCGAATATTTTCTAAGTTCCCCGCCGTGTCGCTTCCGACCGCTCGGCGCGAATATTTTCTAAGTTCCCCGCCGTGTCGCTTCCGACCGCTCGGCGCGAATATTTTCTAAGTTCCCGGTCATGTCGCTTCCGACCTCTCGGTGGGAATATTTTACAATTTCACGGTCATGTCGCTTCCGACCTCTCGGTGGGAATATTTTACAATTTCACGGTCATGTCGCTTCCGACCTCTCGGTAGGAATATTTTTCAAATCTCCGGACGCATCGCTTCCTACATTTCGGTGAGGATATTTTTTACGTTTCTGAACGTATCGGTCCCGACCTCTTGGTGCGAATATATATATATATATATATATATATATATATATATATATATATATATATATATATATATATAACATAATATAACCTAACCTAATACAACCTGATCGCACGGTGCGAATATTTTCAAAGTTCCCCGCCGTGTCGCTTCCGACCTCTCGGCGCGAATATTTTCAAAGTCCCCGGTCGTGTCGGTCCCGACCGCTCGGCGCGAATATTTTCTAAGTTCCCCGCCGTGTCGCTTCCGACCGCTCGGCGCGAATATTTTCTAAGTTCCCCGCCGTGTCGCTTCCGACCGCTCGGCGCGAATATTTTCTAAGTTCCCGGTCATGTCGCTTCCGACCTCTCGGTGGGAATATTTTACAATTTCACGGTCATGTCGCTTCCGACCTCTCGGTGGGAATATTTTACAATTTCACGGTCATGTCGCTTCCGACCTCTCGGTAGGAATATTTTTCAAATCTCCGGACGCATCGCTTCCTACATTTCGGTGAGGATATTTTTTACGTTTCTGAACGTATCGGTCCCGACCTCTTGGTGCGAATATTATATATATATATATATATATATATATATATATATATATATATATATATATATATAACATAATATAACCTAACCTAATACAACCTGATCGCACGGTGCGAATATTTTCAAAGTTCCCCGCCGTGTCGCTTCCGACCTCTCGGCGCGAATATTTTCAAAGTCCCCGGTCGTGTCGGTCCCGACCGCTCGGCGCGAATATTTTCTAAGTTCCCCGCCGTGTCGCTTCCGACCGCTCGGCGCGAATATTTTCTAAGTTCCCCGCCGTGTCGCTTCCGACCGCTCGGCGCGAATATTTTCTAAGTTCCCGGTCATGTCGCTTCCGACCTCTCGGTGGGAATATTTTACAATTTCACGGTCATGTCGCTTCCGACCTCTCGGTGGGAATATTTTACAATTTCACGGTCATGTCGCTTCCGACCTCTCGGTAGGAATATTTTTCAAATCTCCGGACGCATCGCTTCCTACATTTCGGTGAGGATATTTTTTACGTTTCTGAACGTATCGGTCCCGACCTCTTGGTGCGAATATTATATATATATATATATAACATAATATAACCTAACCTAATACAACCTGATCGCACGGTGCGAATATTTTCAAAGTTCCCCGCCGTGTCGCTTCCGACCTCTCGGCGCGAATATTTTCAAAGTCCCCGGTCGTGTCGGTCCCGACCGCTCGGCGCGAATATTTTCTAAGTTCCCCGCCGTGTCGCTTCCGACCGCTCGGCGCGAATATTTTCTAAGTTCCCCGCCGTGTCGCTTCCGACCGCTCGGCGCGAATATTTTCTAAGTTCCCGGTCATGTCGCTTCCGACCTCTCGGTGGGAATATTTTACAATTTCACGGTCATGTCGCTTCCGACCTCTCGGTGGGAATATTTTACAATTTCACGGTCATGTCGCTTCCGACCTCTCGGTAGGAATATTTTTCAAATCTCCGGACGCATCGCTTCCTACATTTCGGTGAGGATATTTTTTACGTTTCTGAACGTATCGGTCCCGACCTCTTGGTGCGAATATTATATATATATATATATATATATATATATATATAACATAATATAACCTAACCTAATACAACCTGATCGCACGGTGCGAATATTTTCAAAGTTCCCCGCCGTGTCGCTTCCGACCTCTCGGCGCGAATATTTTCAAAGTCCCCGGTCGTGTCGGTCCCGACCGCTCGGCGCGAATATTTTCTAAGTTCCCCGCCGTGTCGCTTCCGACCGCTCGGCGCGAATATTTTCTAAGTTCCCCGCCGTGTCGCTTCCGACCGCTCGGCGCGAATATTTTCTAAGTTCCCGGTCATGTCGCTTCCGACCTCTCGGTGGGAATATTTTACAATTTCACGGTCATGTCGCTTCCGACCTCTCGGTGGGAATATTTTACAATTTCACGGTCATGTCGCTTCCGACCTCTCGGTAGGAATATTTTTCAAATCTCCGGACGCATCGCTTCCTACATTTCGGTGAGGATATTTTTTACGTTTCTGAACGTATCGGTCCCGACCTCTTGGTGCGAATATATATATATATATATATATATATATATATATATATATATATATATAACATAATATAACCTAACCTAATACAACCTGATCGCACGGTGCGAATATTTTCAAAGTTCCCCGCCGTGTCGCTTCCGACCTCTCGGCGCGAATATTTTCAAAGTCCCCGGTCGTGTCGGTCCCGACCGCTCGGCGCGAATATTTTCTAAGTTCCCCGCCGTGTCGCTTCCGACCGCTCGGCGCGAATATTTTCTAAGTTCCCCGCCGTGTCGCTTCCGACCGCTCGGCGCGAATATTTTCTAAGTTCCCGGTCATGTCGCTTCCGACCTCTCGGTGACCTCTCGGTGGGAATATTTTACAATTTCACGGTCATGTCGCTTCCGACCTCTCGGTGGGAATATTTTACAATTTCACGGTCATGTCGCTTCCGACCTCTCGGTAGGAATATTTTTCAAATCTCCGGACGCATCGCTTCCTACATTTCGGTGAGGATATTTTTTACGTTTCTGAACGTATCGGTCCCGACCTCTTGGTGCGAATATTATATATATATATATATAACATAATATAACCTAACCTAATACAACCTGATCGCACGGTGCGAATATTTTCAAAGTTCCCCGCCGTGTCGCTTCCGACCTCTCGGCGCGAATATTTTCAAAGTCCCCGGTCGTGTCGGTCCCGACCGCTCGGCGCGAATATTTTCTAAGTTCCCCGCCGTGTCGCTTCCGACCGCTCGGCGCGAATATTTTCTAAGTTCCCCGCCGTGTCGCTTCCGACCGCTCGGCGCGAATATTTGCTAAGTTCCCGGTCATGTCGCTTCCGACCTCTCGGTGGGAATATTTTACAATTTCACGGTCATGTCGCTTCCGACCTCTCGGTGGGAATATTTTACAATTTCACGGTCATGTCGCTTCCGACCTCTCGGTAGGAATATTTTTCAAATCTCCGGACGCATCGCTTCCTACATTTCGGTGAGGATATTTTTTACGTTTCTGAACGTATCGGTCCCGACCTCTTGGTGCGAATATTATATATATATATATATATATATATATATATATATATATATATATATATATATATATATATATATATAACATAATATAACCTAACCTAATACAACCTGATCGCACGGTGCGAATATTTTCAAAGTTCCCCGCCGTGTCGCTTCCGACCTCTCGGCGCGAATATTTTCAAAGTCCCCGGTCGTGTCGGTCCCGACCGCTCGGCGCGAATATTTTCTAAGTTCCCCGCCGTGTCGCTTCCGACCGCTCGGCGCGAATATTTTCTAAGTTCCCCGCCGTGTCGCTTCCGACCGCTCGGCGCGAATATTTTCTAAGTTCCCGGTCATGTCGCTTCCGACCTCTCGGTGGGAATATTTTACAATTTCACGGTCATGTCGCTTCCGACCTCTCGGTGGGAATATTTTACAATTTCACGGTCATGTCGCTTCCGACCTCTCGGTAGGAATATTTTTCAAATCTCCGGACGCATCGCTTCCTACATTTCGGTGAGGATATTTTTTACGTTTCTGAACGTATCGGTCCCGACCTCTTGGTGCGAATATTATATATATATATATATATATATATATATATATATATATATATATATATATATAACATAATATAACCTAACCTAATACAACCTGATCGCACGGTGCGAATATTTTCAAAGTTCCCCGCCGTGTCGCTTCCGACCTCTCGGCGCGAATATTTTCAAAGTCCCCGGTCGTGTCGGTCCCGACCGCTCGGCGCGAATATTTTCTAAGTTCCCCGCCGTGTCGCTTCCGACCGCTCGGCGCGAATATTTTCTAAGTTCCCCGCCGTGTCGCTTCCGACCGCTCGGCGCGAATATTTTCTAAGTTCCCGGTCATGTCGCTTCCGACCTCTCGGTGGGAATATTTTACAATTTCACGGTCATGTCGCTTCCGACCTCTCGGTGGGAATATTTTACAATTTCACGGTCATGTCGCTTCCGACCTCTCGGTAGGAATATTTTTCAAATCTCCGGACGCATCGCTTCCTACATTTCGGTGAGGATATTTTTTACGTTTCTGAACGTATCGGTCCCGACCTCTTGGTGCGAATATTATATATATATATATATATATATATATATATATATATATATATATATATATAACATAATATAACCTAACCTAATACAACCTGATCGCACGGTGCGAATATTTTCAAAGTTCCCCGCCGTGTCGCTTCCGACCTCTCGGCGCGAATATTTTCAAAGTCCCCGGTCGTGTCGGTCCCGACCGCTCGGCGCGAATATTTTCTAAGTTCCCCGCCGTGTCGCTTCCGACCGCTCGGCGCGAATATTTTCTAAGTTCCCCGCCGTGTCGCTTCCGACCGCTCGGCGCGAATATTTTCTAAGTTCCCGGTCATGTCGCTTCCGACCTCTCGGTGGGAATATTTTACAATTTCACGGTCATGTCGCTTCCGACCTCTCGGTGGGAATATTTTACAATTTCACGGTCATGTCGCTTCCGACCTCTCGGTAGGAATATTTTTCAAATCTCCGGACGCATCGCTTCCTACATTTCGGTGAGGATATTTTTTACGTTTCTGAACGTATCGGTCCCGACCTCTTGGTGCGAATATTATATATATATATATATATATATATATATATATATATATATATATAACATAATATAACCTAACCTAATACAACCTGATCGCACGGTGCGAATATTTTCAAAGTTCCCCGCCGTGTCGCTTCCGACCTCTCGGCGCGAATATTTTCAAAGTCCCCGGTCGTGTCGGTCCCGACCGCTCGGCGCGAATATTTTCTAAGTTCCCCGCCGTGTCGCTTCCGACCGCTCGGCGCGAATATTTTCTAAGTTCCCCGCCGTGTCGCTTCCGACCGCTCGGCGCGAATATTTTCTAAGTTCCCGGTCATGTCGCTTCCGACCTCTCGGTGGGAATATTTTACAATTTCACGGTCATGTCGCTTCCGACCTCTCGGTGGGAATATTTTACAATTTCACGGTCATGTCGCTTCCGACCTCTCGGTAGGAATATTTTTCAAATCTCCGGACGCATCGCTTCCTACATTTCGGTGAGGATATTTTTTACGTTTCTGAACGTATCGGTCCCGACCTCTTGGTGCGAATATTATATATATATATATATATATATATATATATATATATATATATAACATAATATAACCTAACCTAATACAACCTGATCGCACGGTGCGAATATTTTCAAAGTTCCCCGCCGTGTCGCTTCCGACCTCTCGGCGCGAATATTTTCAAAGTCCCCGGTCGTGTCGGTCCCGACCGCTCGGCGCGAATATTTTCTAAGTTCCCCGCCGTGTCGCTTCCGACCGCTCGGCGCGAATATTTTCTAAGTTCCCCGCCGTGTCGCTTCCGACCGCTCGGCGCGAATATTTTCTAAGTTCCCGGTCATGTCGCTTCCGACCTCTCGGTGGGAATATTTTACAATTTCACGGTCATGTCGCTTCCGACCTCTCGGTGGGAATATTTTACAATTTCACGGTCATGTCGCTTCCGACCTCTCGGTAGGAATATTTTTCAAATCTCCGGACGCATCGCTTCCTACATTTCGGTGAGGATATTTTTTACGTTTCTGAACGTATCGGTCCCGACCTCTTGGTGCGAATATTATATATATATATATATATATATATATATATATATATATATATATATATATAACATAATATAACCTAACCTAATACAACCTGATCGCACGGTGCGAATATTTTCAAAGTTCCCCGCCGTGTCGCTTCCGACCTCTCGGCGCGAATATTTTCAAAGTCCCCGGTCGTGTCGGTCCCGACCGCTCGGCGCGAATATTTTCTAAGTTCCCCGCCGTGTCGCTTCCGACCGCTCGGCGCGAATATTTTCTAAGTTCCCCGCCGTGTCGCTTCCGACCGCTCGGCGCGAATATTTTCTAAGTTCCCGGTCATGTCGCTTCCGACCTCTCGGTGGGAATATTTTACAATTTCACGGTCATGTCGCTTCCGACCTCTCGGTGGGAATATTTTACAATTTCACGGTCATGTCGCTTCCGACCTCTCGGTAGGAATATTTTTCAAATCCCCGGACGCATCGCTTCCTACATTTCGGTGAGGATATTTTTTACGTTTCTGAACGTATCGGTCCCGACCTCTTGGTGCGAATATTATATATATATATATATATATATATATATATATATATATATATAACATAATATAACCTAACCTAATACAACCTGATCGCACGGTGCGAATATTTTCAAAGTTCCCCGCCGTGTCGCTTCCGACCTCTCGGCGCGAATATTTTCAAAGTCCCCGGTCGTGTCGGTCCCGACCGCTCGGCGCGAATATTTTCTAAGTTCCCCGCCGTGTCGCTTCCGACCGCTCGGCGCGAATATTTTCTAAGTTCCCCGCCGTGTCGCTTCCGACCGCTCGGCGCGAATATTTTCTAAGTTCCCGGTCATGTCGCTTCCGACCTCTCGGTGGGAATATTTTACAATTTCACGGTCATGTCGCTTCCGACCTCTCGGTGGGAATATTTTACAATTTCACGGTCATGTCGCTTCCGACCTCTCGGTAGGAATATTTTTCAAATCTCCGGACGCATCGCTTCCTACATTTCGGTGAGGATATTTTTTACGTTTCTGAACGTATCGGTCCCGACCTCTTGGTGCGAATATTATATATATATATTATATATATATATATATATATATATATATATAACATAATATAACCTAACCTAATACAACCTGATCGCACGGTGCGAATATTTTCAAAGTTCCCCGCCGTGTCGCTTCCGACCTCTCGGCGCGAATATTTTCAAAGTCCCCGGTCGTGTCGGTCCCGACCGCTCGGCGCGAATATTTTCTAAGTTCCCCGCCGTGTCGCTTCCGACCGCTCGGCGCGAATATTTTCTAAGTTCCCCGCCGTGTCGCTTCCGACCGCTCGGCGCGAATATTTTCTAAGTTCCCGGTCATGTCGCTTCCGACCTCTCGGTGGGAATATTTTACAATTTCACGGTCATGTCGCTTCCGACCTCTCGGTGGGAATATTTTACAATTTCACGGTCATGTCGCTTCCGACCTCTCGGTAGGAATATTTTTCAAATCTCCGGACGCATCGCTTCCTACATTTCGGTGAGGATATTTTTTACGTTTCTGAACGTATCGGTCCCGACCTCTTGGTGCGAATATTATATATATATATATATATATATATATAACATAATATAACCTAACCTAATACAACCTGATCGCACGGTGCGAATATTTTCAAAGTTCCCCGCCGTGTCGCTTCCGACCTCTCGGCGCGAATATTTTCAAAGTCCCCGGTCGTGTCGGTCCCGACCGCTCGGCGCGAATATTTTCTAAGTTCCCCGCCGTGTCGCTTCCGACCGCACGGCGCGAATATTTTCTAAGTTCCCCGCCGTGTCGCTTCCGACCGCTCGGCGCGAATATTTTCTAAGTTCCCGGTCATGTCGCTTCCGACCTCTCGGTGGGAATATTTTACAATTTCACGGTCATGTCGCTTCCGACCTCTCGGTGGGAATATTTTACAATTTCACGGTCATGTCGCTTCCGACCTCTCGGTAGGAATATTTTTCAAATCTCCGGACGCATCGCTTCCTACATTTCGGTGAGGATATTTTTTACGTTTCTGAACGTATCGGTCCCGACCTCTTGGTGCGAATATATATATATATATATATATATATATATATATATATATATATATATATATATATATATAACATAATATAACCTAACCTAATACAACCTGATCGCACGGTGCGAATATTTTCAAAGTTCCCCGCCGTGTCGCTTCCGACCTCTCGGCGCGAATATTTTCAAAGTCCCCGGTCGTGTCGGTCCCGACCGCTCGGCGCGAATATTTTCTAAGTTCCCCGCCGTGTCGCTTCCGACCGCTCGGCGCGAATATTTTCTAAGTTCCCCGCCGTGTCGCTTCCGACCGCTCGGCGCGAATATTTTCTAAGTTCCCGGTCATGTCGCTTCCGACCTCTCGGTGGGAATATTTTACAATTTCACGGTCATGTCGCTTCCGACCTCTCGGTGGGAATATTTTACAATTTCACGGTCATGTCGCTTCCGACCTCTCGGTAGGAATATTTTTCAAATCTCCGGACGCATCGCTTCCTACATTTCGGTGAGGATATTTTTTACGTTTCTGAACGTATCGGTCCCGACCTCTTGGTGCGAATATTATATATATATATATATATATATATATATATATATATATATATATAACATAATATAACCTAACCTAATACAACCTGATCGCACGGTGCGAATATTTTCAAAGTTCCCCGCCGTGTCGCTTCCGACCTCTCGGCGCGAATATTTTCAAAGTCCCCGGTCGTGTCGGTCCCGACCGCTCGGCGCGAATATTTTCTAAGTTCCCCGCCGTGTCGCTTCCGACCGCTCGGCGCGAATATTTTCTAAGTTCCCCGCCGTGTCGCTTCCGACCGCTCGGCGCGAATATTTTCTAAGTTCCCGGTCATGTCGCTTCCGACCTCTCGGTGGGAATATTTTACAATTTCACGGTCATGTCGCTTCCGACCTCTCGGTGGGAATATTTTACAATTTCACGGTCATGTCGCTTCCGACCTCTCGGTAGGAATATTTTTCAAATCTCCGGACGCATCGCTTCCTACATTTCGGTGAGGATATTTTTTACGTTTCTGAACGTATCGGTCCCGACCTCTTGGTGCGAATATTATATATATATATATATATATATATATATATATATATATATATATATATAACATAATATAACCTAACCTAATACAACCTGATCGCACGGTGCGAATATTTTCAAAGTTCCCCGCCGTGTCGCTTCCGACCTCTCGGCGCGAATATTTTCAAAGTCCCCGGTCGTGTCGGTCCCGACCGCTCGGGGCGAATATTTTCTAAGTTCCCCGCCGTGTCGCTTCCGACCGCTCGGCGCGAATATTTTCTAAGTTCCCCGCCGTGTCGCTTCCGACCGCTCGGCGCGAATATTTTCTAAGTTCCCGGTCATGTCGCTTCCGACCTCTCGGTGGGAATATTTTACAATTTCACGGTCATGTCGCTTCCGACCTCTCGGTGGGAATATTTTACAATTTCACGGTCATGTCGCTTCCGACCTCTCGGTAGGAATATTTTTCAAATCTCCGGACGCATCGCTTCCTACATTTCGGTGAGGATATTTTTTACGTTTCTGAACGTATCGGTCCCGACCTCTTGGTGCGAATATTATATATATATATATATATATATATATATATATATATATATATATATATATATATATATAACATAATATAACCTAACCTAATACAACCTGATCGCACGGTGCGAATATTTTCAAAGTTCCCCGCCGTGTCGCTTCCGACCTCTCGGCGCGAATATTTTCAAAGTCCCCGGTCGTGTCGGTCCCGACCGCTCGGCGCGAATATTTTCTAAGTTCCCCGCCGTGTCGCTTCCGACCGCTCGGCGCGAATATTTTCTAAGTTCCCCGCCGTGTCGCTTCCGACCGCTCGGCGCGAATATTTTCTAAGTTCCCGGTCATGTCGCTTCCGACCTCTCGGTGGGAATATTTTACAATTTCACGGTCATGTCGCTTCCGACCTCTCGGTGGGAATATTTTACAATTTCACGGTCATGTCGCTTCCGACCTCTCGGTAGGAATATTTTTCAAATCTCCGGACGCATCGCTTCCTACATTTCGGTGAGGATATTTTTTACGTTTCTGAACGTATCGGTCCCGACCTCTTGGTGCGAATATTATATATATATATATATATATATATATATATATATATATATATATATATATATATATATATAATATAATATAACCTAACCTAATACAACCTGATCGCACGGTGCGAATATTTTCAAAGTTCCCCGCCGTGTCGCTTCCGACCTCTCGGCGCGAATATTTTCAAAGTCCCCGGTCGTGTCGGTCCCGACCGCTCGGCGCGAATATTTTCTAAGTTCCCCGCCGTGTCGCTTCCGACCGCTCGGCGCGAATATTTTCTAAGTTCCCCGCCGTGTCGCTTCCGACCGCTCGGCGCGAATATTTTCTAAGTTCCCGGTCATGTCGCTTCCGACCTCTCGGTGGGAATATTTTACAATTTCACGGTCATGTCGCTTCCGACCTCTCGGTGGGAATATTTTACAATTTCACGGTCATGTCGCTTCCGACCTCTCGGTAGGAATATTTTTCAAATCTCCGGACGCATCGCTTCCTACATTTCGGTGAGGATATTTTTTACGTTTCTGAACGTATCGGTCCCGACCTCTTGGTGCGAATATTATATATATATATATATATATATATATATATATATATATATATATATATAACATAATATAACCTAACCTAATACAACCTGATCGCACGGTGCGAATATTTTCAAAGTTCCCCGCCGTGTCGCTTCCGACCTCTCGGCGCGAATATTTTCAAAGTCCCCGGTCGTGTCGGTCCCGACCGCTCGGCGCGAATATTTTCTAAGTTCCCCGCCGTGTCGCTTCCGACCGCTCGGCGCGAATATTTTCTAAGTTCCCCGCCGTGTCGCTTCCGACCGCTCGGCGCGAATATTTTCTAAGTTCCCGGTCATGTCGCTTCCGACCTCTCGGTGGGAATATTTTACAATTTCACGGTCATGTCGCTTCCGACCTCTCGGTGGGAATATTTTACAATTTCACGGTCATGTCGCTTCCGACCTCTCGGTAGGAATATTTTTCAAATCTCCGGACGCATCGCTTCCTACATTTCGGTGAGGATATTTTTTACGTTTCTGAACGTATCGGTCCCGACCTCTTGGTGCGAATATATATATATATATATATATATATATATATATATATATATAACATAATATAACCTAACCTAATACAACCTGATCGCACGGTGCGAATATTTTCAAAGTTCCCCGCCGTGTCGCTTCCGACCTCTCGGCGCGAATATTTTCAAAGTCCCCGGTCGTGTCGGTCCCGACCGCTCGGCGCGAATATTTTCTAAGTTCCCCGCCGTGTCGCTTCCGACCGCTCGGCGCGAATATTTTCTAAGTTCCCCGCCGTGTCGCTTCCGACCGCTCGGCGCGAATATTTTCTAAGTTCCCGGTCATGTCGCTTCCGACCTCTCGGTGGGAATATTTTACAATTTCACGGTCATGTCGCTTCCGACCTCTCGGTGGGAATATTTTACAATTTCACGGTCATGTCGCTTCCGACCTCTCGGTAGGAATATTTTTCAAATCTCCGGACGCATCGCTTCCTACATTTCGGTGAGGATATTTTTTACGTTTCTGAACGTATCGGTCCCGACCTCTTGGTGCGAATATTATATATATATATATATATATATATATATATATATATATATATATATATATAACATAATATAACCTAACCTAATACAACCTGATCGCACGGTGCGAATATTTTCAAAGTTCCCCGCCGTGTCGCTTCCGACCTCTCGGCGCGAATATTTTCAAAGTCCCCGGTCGTGTCGGTCCCGACCGCTCGGCGCGAATATTTTCTAAGTTCCCCGCCGTGTCGCTTCCGACCGCTCGGCGCGAATATTTTCTAAGTTCCCCGCCGTGTCGCTTCCGACCGCTCGGCGCGAATATTTTCTAAGTTCCCGGTCATGTCGCTTCCGACCTCTCGGTGGGAATATTTTACAATTTCACGGTCATGTCGCTTCCGACCTCTCGGTGGGAATATTTTACAATTTCACGGTCATGTCGCTTCCGACCTCTCGGTAGGAATATTTTTCAAATCTCCGGACGCATCGCTTCCTACATTTCGGTGAGGATATTTTTTACGTTTCTGAACGTATCGGTCCCGACCTCTTGGTGCGAATATATATATATATATATATATATATATATAACATAATATAACCTAACCTAATACAACCTGATCGCACGGTGCGAATATTTTCAAAGTTCCCCGCCGTGTCGCTTCCGACCTCTCGGCGCGAATATTTTCAAAGTCCCCGGTCGTGTCGGTCCCGACCGCTCGGGGCGAATATTTTCTAAGTTCCCCGCCGTGTCGCTTCCGACCGCTCGGCGCGAATATTTTCTAAGTTCCCCGCCGTGTCGCTTCCGACCGCTCGGCGCGAATATTTTCTAAGTTCCCGGTCATGTCGCTTCCGACCTCTCGGTGGGAATATTTTACAATTTCACGGTCATGTCGCTTCCGACCTCTCGGTGGGAATATTTTACAATTTCACGGTCATGTCGCTTCCGACCTCTCGGTAGGAATATTTTTCAAATCTCCGGACGCATCGCTTCCTACATTTCGGTGAGGATATTTTTTACGTTTCTGAACGTATCGGTCCCGACCTCTTGGTGCGAATATTATATATATATATATATATATATATATATATATATATATATATATATATATATATATAACATAATATAACCTAACCTAATACAACCTGATCGCACGGTGCGAATATTTTCAAAGTTCCCCGCCGTGTCGCTTCCGACCTCTCGGCGCGAATATTTTCAAAGTCCCCGGTCGTGTCGGTCCCGACCGCTCGGCGCGAATATTTTCTAAGTTCCCCGCCGTGTCGCTTCCGACCGCTCGGCGCGAATATTTTCTAAGTTCCCCGCCGTGTCGCTTCCGACCGCTCGGCGCGAATATTTTCTAAGTTCCCGGTCATGTCGCTTCCGACCTCTCGGTGGGAATATTTTACAATTTCACGGTCATGTCGCTTCCGACCTCTCGGTGGGAATATTTTACAATTTCACGGTCATGTCGCTTCCGACCTCTCGGTAGGAATATTTTTCAAATCTCCGGACGCATCGCTTCCTACATTTCGGTGAGGATATTTTTTACGTTTCTGAACGTATCGGTCCCGACCTCTTGGTGCGAATATTATATATATATATATATATATATATATATATATATATATATATATATATATATATATATATAACATAATATAACCTAACCTAATACAACCTGATCGCACGGTGCGAATATTTTCAAAGTTCCCCGCCGTGTCGCTTCCGACCTCTCGGCGCGAATATTTTCAAAGTCCCCGGTCGTGTCGGTCCCGACCGCTCGGCGCGAATATTTTCTAAGTTCCCCGCCGTGTCGCTTCCGACCGCTCGGCGCGAATATTTTCTAAGTTCCCCGCCGTGTCGCTTCCGACCGCTCGGCGCGAATATTTTCTAAGTTCCCGGTCATGTCGCTTCCGACCTCTCGGTGGGAATATTTTACAATTTCACGGTCATGTCGCTTCCGACCTCTCGGTGGGAATATTTTACAATTTCACGGTCATGTCGCTTCCGACCTCTCGGTAGGAATATTTTTCAAATCTCCGGACGCATCGCTTCCTACATTTCGGTGAGGATATTTTTTACGTTTCTGAACGTATCGGTCCCGACCTCTTGGTGCGAATATTATATATATATATATATATATATATATATATATATATAACATAATATAACCTAACCTAATACAACCTGATCGCACGGTGCGAATATTTTCAAAGTTCCCCGCCGTGTCGCTTCCGACCTCTCGGCGCGAATATTTTCAAAGTCCCCGGTCGTGTCGGTCCCGACCGCTCGGCGCGAATATTTTCTAAGTTCCCCGCCGTGTCGCTTCCGACCGCTCGGCGCGAATATTTTCTAAGTTCCCCGCCGTGTCGCTTCCGACCGCTCGGCGCGAATATTTTCTAAGTTCCCGGTCATGTCGCTTCCGACCTCTCGGTGGGAATATTTTACAATTTCACGGTCATGTCGCTTCCGACCTCTCGGTGGGAATATTTTACAATTTCACGGTCATGTCGCTTCCGACCTCTCGGTAGGAATATTTTTCAAATCTCCGGACGCATCGCTTCCTACATTTCGGTGAGGATATTTTTTACGTTTCTGAACGTATCGGTCCCGACCTCTTGGTGCGAATATTATATATATATATATATATATATATATATATATATATATATATATATATATAACATAATATAACCTAACCTAATACAACCTGATCGCACGGTGCGAATATTTTCAAAGTTCCCCGCCGTGTCGCTTCCGACCTCTCGGCGCGAATATTTTCAAAGTCCCCGG
This sequence comes from Xylocopa violacea, assembly GCA_963969225.1. Classification (NCBI taxonomy): domain Eukaryota; kingdom Metazoa; phylum Arthropoda; class Insecta; order Hymenoptera; family Apidae; genus Xylocopa; species Xylocopa violacea. The sequence continues at coordinate 181,644 of CAXAJV010000595.1, forward strand.
TCGTGTCGGTCCCGACCGCTCGGCGCGAATATTTTCTAAGTTCCCCGCCGTGTCGCTTCCGACCGCTCGGCGCGAATATTTTCTAAGTTCCCCGCCGTGTCGCTTCCGACCGCTCGGCGCGAATATTTTCTAAGTTCCCGGTCATGTCGCTTCCGACCTCTCGGTGGGAATATTTTACAATTTCACGGTCATGTCGCTTCCGACCTCTCGGTGGGAATATTTTACAATTTCACGGTCATGTCGCTTCCGACCTCTCGGTAGGAATATTTTTCAAATCTCCGGACGCATCGCTTCCTACATTTCGGTGAGGATATTTTTTACGTTTCTGAACGTATCGGTCCCGACCTCTTGGTGCGAATATTATATATATATATATATATATATATATATATATATATATAACATAATATAACCTAACCTAATACAACCTGATCGCACGGTGCGAATATTTTCAAAGTTCCCCGCCGTGTCGCTTCCGACCTCTCGGCGCGAATATTTTCAAAGTCCCCGGTCGTGTCGGTCCCGACCGCTCGGGGCGAATATTTTCTAAGTTCCCCGCCGTGTCGCTTCCGACCGCTCGGCGCGAATATTTTCTAAGTTCCCCGCCGTGTCGCTTCCGACCGCTCGGCGCGAATATTTTCTAAGTTCCCGGTCATGTCGCTTCCGACCTCTCGGTGGGAATATTTTACAATTTCACGGTCATGTCGCTTCCGACCTCTCGGTGGGAATATTTTACAATTTCACGGTCATGTCGCTTCCGACCTCTCGGTAGGAATATTTTTCAAATCTCCGGACGCATCGCTTCCTACATTTCGGTGAGGATATTTTTTACGTTTCTGAACGTATCGGTCCCGACCTCTTGGTGCGAATATTATATATATATATATATATATATATATATATATATAACATAATATAACCTAACCTAATACAACCTGATCGCACGGTGCGAATATTTTCAAAGTTCCCCGCCGTGTCGCTTCCGACCTCTCGGCGCGAATATTTTCAAAGTCCCCGGTCGTGTCGGTCCCGACCGCTCGGCGCGAATATTTTCTAAGTTCCCCGCCGTGTCGCTTCCGACCGCTCGGCGCGAATATTTTCTAAGTTCCCCGCCGTGTCGCTTCCGACCGCTCGGCGCGAATATTTTCTAAGTTCCCGGTCATGTCGCTTCCGACCTCTCGGTGGGAATATTTTACAATTTCACGGTCATGTCGCTTCCGACCTCTCGGTGGGAATATTTTACAATTTCACGGTCATGTCGCTTCCGACCTCTCGGTAGGAATATTTTTCAAATCTCCGGACGCATCGCTTCCTACATTTCGGTGAGGATATTTTTTACGTTTCTGAACGTATCGGTCCCGACCTCTTGGTGCGAATATTATATATATATATATATATATATATATATATAACATAATATAACCTAACCTAATACAACCTGATCGCACGGTGCGAATATTTTCAAAGTTCCCCGCCGTGTCGCTTCCGACCTCTCGGCGCGAATATTTTCAAAGTCCCCGGTCGTGTCGGTCCCGACCGCTCGGCGCGAATATTTTCTAAGTTCCCCGCCGTGTCGCTTCCGACCGCTCGGCGCGAATATTTTCTAAGTTCCCCGCCGTGTCGCTTCCGACCGCTCGGCGCGAATATTTTCTAAGTTCCCGGTCATGTCGCTTCCGACCTCTCGGTGGGAATATTTTACAATTTCACGGTCATGTCGCTTCCGACCTCTCGGTGGGAATATTTTACAATTTCACGGTCATGTCGCTTCCGACCTCTCGGTAGGAATATTTTTCAAATCTCCGGACGCATCGCTTCCTACATTTCGGTGAGGATATTTTTTACGTTTCTGAACGTATCGGTCCCGACCTCTTGGTGCGAATATTATATATATATATATATATATATATATATATATATATATATATATATATATATATATATAACATAATATAACCTAACCTAATACAACCTGATCGCACGGTGCGAATATTTTCAAAGTTCCCCGCCGTGTCGCTTCCGACCTCTCGGCGCGAATATTTTCAAAGTCCCCGGTCGTGTCGGTCCCGACCGCTCGGCGCGAATATTTTCTAAGTTCCCCGCCGTGTCGCTTCCGACCGCTCGGCGCGAATATTTTCTAAGTTCCCCGCCGTGTCGCTTCCGACCGCTCGGCGCGAATATTTTCTAAGTTCCCGGTCATGTCGCTTCCGACCTCTCGGTGGGAATATTTTACAATTTCACGGTCATGTCGCTTCCGACCTCTCGGTGGGAATATTTTACAATTTCACGGTCATGTCGCTTCCGACCTCTCGGTAGGAATATTTTTCAAATCTCCGGACGCATCGCTTCCTACATTTCGGTGAGGATATTTTTTACGTTTCTGAACGTATCGGTCCCGACCTCTTGGTGCGAATATATATATATATATATATATATATATATATATATATATATATATATATATATATATATATAACATAATATAACCTAACCTAATACAACCTGATCGCACGGTGCGAATATTTTCAAAGTTCCCCGCCGTGTCGCTTCCGACCTCTCGGCGGCGAATATTTTCAAAGTCCCCGGTCGTGTCGGTCCCGACCGCTCGGCGCGAATATTTTCTAAGTTCCCCGCCGTGTCGCTTCCGACCGCTCGGCGCGAATATTTTCTAAGTTCCCCGCCGTGTCGCTTCCGACCGCTCGGCGCGAATATTTTCTAAGTTCCCGGTCATGTCGCTTCCGACCTCTCGGTGGGAATATTTTACAATTTCACGGTCATGTCGCTTCCGACCTCTCGGTGGGAATATTTTACAATTTCACGGTCATGTCGCTTCCGACCTCTCGGTAGGAATATTTTTCAAATCTCCGGACGCATCGCTTCCTACATTTCGGTGAGGATATTTTTTACGTTTCTGAACGTATCGGTCCCGACCTCTTGGTGCGAATATATATATATATATATATATATATATATATATATATATATATATATATATATATAACATAATATAACCTAACCTAATACAACCTGATCGCACGGTGCGAATATTTTCAAAGTTCCCCGCCGTGTCGCTTCCGACCTCTCGGCACGAATATTTTCAAAGTCCCCGGTCGTGTCGGTCCCGACCGCTCGGGGCGAATATTTTCTAAGTTCCCCGCCGTGTCGCTTCCGACCGCTCGGCGCGAATATTTTCTAAGTTCCCCGCCGTGTCGCTTCCGACCGCTCGGCGCGAATATTTTCTAAGTTCCCGGTCATGTCGCTTCCGACCTCTCGGTGGGAATATTTTACAATTTCACGGTCATGTCGCTTCCGACCTCTCGGTGGGAATATTTTACAATTTCACGGTCATGTCGCTTCCGACCTCTCGGTAGGAATATTTTTCAAATCTCCGGACGCATCGCTTCCTACATTTCGGTGAGGATATTTTTTACGTTTCTGAACGTATCGGTCCCGACCTCTTGGTGCGAATATTATATATATATATATATATATATATATATATATATATATATATATATATAACATAATATAACCTAACCTAATACAACCTGATCGCACGGTGCGAATATTTTCAAAGTTCCCCGCCGTGTCGCTTCCGACCTCTCGGCGCGAATATTTTCAAAGTCCCCCCGGTCGTGTCGGTCCCGACCGCTCGGCGCGAATATTTTCTAAGTTCCCCGCCGTGTCGCTTCCGACCGCTCGGCGCGAATATTTTCTAAGTTCCCCGCCGTGTCGCTTCCGACCGCTCGGCGCGAATATTTTCTAAGTTCCCGGTCATGTCGCTTCCGACCTCTCGGTGGGAATATTTTACAATTTCACGGTCATGTCGCTTCCGACCTCTCGGTGGGAATATTTTACAATTTCACGGTCATGTCGCTTCCGACCTCTCGGTAGGAATATTTTTCAAATCTCCGGACGCATCGCTTCCTACATTTCGGTGAGGATATTTTTTACGTTTCTGAACGTATCGGTCCCGACCTCTTGGTGCGAATATTATATATATATATATATATATATATAACATAATATAACCTAACCTAATACAACCTGATCGCACGGTGCGAATATTTTCAAAGTTCCCCGCCGTGTCGCTTCCGACCTCTCGGCGCGAATATTTTCAAAGTCCCCGGTCGTGTCGGTCCCGACCGCTCGGGGCGAATATTTTCTAAGTTCCCCGCCGTGTCGCTTCCGACCGCTCGGCGCGAATATTTTCTAAGTTCCCCGCCGTGTCGCTTCCGACCGCTCGGCGCGAATATTTTCTAAGTTCCCGGTCATGTCGCTTCCGACCTCTCGGTGGGAATATTTTACAATTTCACGGTCATGTCGCTTCCGACCTCTCGGTGGGAATATTTTACAATTTCACGGTCATGTCGCTTCCGACCTCTCGGTAGGAATATTTTTCAAATCTCCGGACGCATCGCTTCCTACATTTCGGTGAGGATATTTTTTACGTTTCTGAACGTATCGGTCCCGACCTCTTGGTGCGAATATATATATATATATATATATATATATATATATATAACATAATATAACCTAACCTAATACAACCTGATCGCACGGTGCGAATATTTTCAAAGTTCCCCGCCGTGTCGCTTCCGACCTCTCGGCGCGAATATTTTCAAAGTCCCCGGTCGTGTCGGTCCCGACCGCTCGGCGCGAATATTTTCTAAGTTCCCCGCCGTGTCGCTTCCGACCGCTCGGCGCGAATATTTTCTAAGTTCCCCGCCGTGTCGCTTCCGACCGCTCGGCGCGAATATTTTCTAAGTTCCCGGTCATGTCGCTTCCGACCTCTCGGTGGGAATATTTTACAATTTCACGGTCATGTCGCTTCCGACCTCTCGGTGGGAATATTTTACAATTTCACGGTCATGTCGCTTCCGACCTCTCGGTAGGAATATTTTTCAAATCTCCGGACGCATCGCTTCCTACATTTCGGTGAGGATATTTTTTACGTTTCTGAACGTATCGGTCCCGACCTCTTGGTGCGAATATTATATATATATATATATATATATATATATATATATATATATATATATAACATAATATAACCTAACCTAATACAACCTGATCGCACGGTGCGAATATTTTCAAAGTTCCCCGCCGTGTCGCTTCCGACCTCTCGGCGCGAATATTTTCAAAGTCCCCGGTCGTGTCGGTCCCGACCGCTCGGCGCGAATATTTTCTAAGTTCCCCGCCGTGTCGCTTCCGACCGCTCGGCGCGAATATTTTCTAAGTTCCCCGCCGTGTCGCTTCCGACCGCTCGGCGCGAATATTTTCTAAGTTCCCGGTCATGTCGCTTCCGACCTCTCGGTGGGAATATTTTACAATTTCACGGTCATGTCGCTTCCGACCTCTCGGTGGGAATATTTTACAATTTCACGGTCATGTCGCTTCCGACCTCTCGGTAGGAATATTTTTCAAATCTCCGGACGCATCGCTTCCTACATTTCGGTGAGGATATTTTTTACGTTTCTGAACGTATCGGTCCCGAACTCTTGGTGCGAATATTATATATATATATATATATATATATATATATATATATATATATATATATATATATATAACATAATATAACCTAACCTAATACAACCTGATCGCACGGTGCGAATATTTTCAAAGTTCCCCGCCGTGTCGCTTCCGACCTCTCGGCGCGAATATTTTCAAAGTCCCCGGTCGTGTCGGTCCCGACCGCTCGGCGCGAATATTTTCTAAGTTCCCCGCCGTGTCGCTTCCGACCGCTCGGCGCGAATATTTTCTAAGTTCCCCGCCGTGTCGCTTCCGACCGCTCGGCGCGAATATTTTCTAAGTTCCCGGTCATGTCGCTTCCGACCTCTCGGTGGGAATATTTTACAATTTCACGGTCATGTCGCTTCCGACCTCTCGGTGGGAATATTTTACAATTTCACGGTCATGTCGCTTCCGACCTCTCGGTAGGAATATTTTTCAAATCTCCGGACGCATCGCTTCCTACATTTCGGTGAGGATATTTTTTACGTTTCTGAACGTATCGGTCCCGACCTCTTGGTGCGAATATTATATATATATATATATATATATATATATATATATATATATATATAACATAATATAACCTAACCTAATACAACCTGATCGCACGGTGCGAATATTTTCAAAGTTCCCCGCCGTGTCGCTTCCGACCTCTCGGCGCGAATATTTTCAAAGTCCCCGGTCGTGTCGGTCCCGACCGCTCGGCGCGAATATTTTCTAAGTTCCCCGCCGTGTCGCTTCCGACCGCTCGGCGCGAATATTTTCTAAGTTCCCCGCCGTGTCGCTTCCGACCGCTCGGCGCGAATATTTTCTAAGTTCCCGGTCATGTCGCTTCCGACCTCTCGGTGGGAATATTTTACAATTTCACGGTCATGTCGCTTCCGACCTCTCGGTGGGAATATTTTACAATTTCACGGTCATGTCGCTTCCGACCTCTCGGTAGGAATATTTTTCAAATCTCCGGACGCATCGCTTCCTACATTTCGGTGAGGATATTTTTTACGTTTCTGAACGTATCGGTCCCGACCTCTTGGTGCGAATATATATATATATATATATATATATATATAACATAATATAACCTAACCTAATACAACCTGATCGCACGGTGCGAATATTTTCAAAGTTCCCCGCCGTGTCGCTTCCGACCTCTCGGCGCGAATATTTTCAAAGTCCCCGGTCGTGTCGGTCCCGACCGCTCGGCGCGAATATTTTCTAAGTTCCCCGCCGTGTCGCTTCCGACCGCTCGGCGCGAATATTTTCTAAGTTCCCCGCCGTGTCGCTTCCGACCGCTCCGGTCATGTCGCTTCCGACCTCTCGGTGGGAATATTTTACAATTTCACGGTCATGTCGCTTCCGACCTCTCGGTGGGAATATTTTACAATTTCACGGTCATGTCGCTTCCGACCTCTCGGTAGGAATATTTTTCAAATCTCCGGACGCATCGCTTCCTACATTTCGGTGAGGATATTTTTTACGTTTCTGAACGTATCGGTCCCGACCTCTTGGTGCGAATATTATATATATATATATATATATATATATATATATATATATATATATATAACATAATATAACCTAACCTAATACAACCTGATCGCACGGTGCGAATATTTTCAAAGTTCCCCGCCGTGTCGCTTCCGACCTCTCGGCGCGAATATTTTCAAAGTCCCCGGTCGTGTCGGTCCCGACCGCTCGGCGCGAATATTTTCTAAGTTCCCCGCCGTGTCGCTTCCGACCGCTCGGCGCGAATATTTTCTAAGTTCCCCGCCGTGTCGGACCGCTCGGCGCGAATATTTTCTAAGTTCCCGGTCATGTCGCTTCCGACCTCTCGGTGGGAATATTTTACAATTTCACGGTCATGTCGCTTCCGACCTCTCGGTGGGAATATTTTACAATTTCACGGTCATGTCGCTTCCGACCTCTCGGTAGGAATATTTTTCAAATCTCCGGACGCATCGCTTCCTACATTTCGGTGAGGATATTTTTTACGTTTCTGAACGTATCGGTCCCGACCTCTTGGTGCGAATATATATATATATATATATATATATATATATATATATATATATATATAACATAATATAACCTAACCTAATACAACCTGATCGCACGGTGCGAATATTTTCAAAGTTCCCCGCCGTGTCGCTTCCGACCTCTCGGCGCGAATATTTTCAAAGTCCCCGGTCGTGTCGGTCCCGACCGCTCGGCGCGAATATTTTCTAAGTTCCCCGCCGTGTCGCTTCCGACCGCTCGGCGCGAATATTTTCTAAGTTCCCCGCCGTGTCGCTTCCGACCGCTCGGCGCGAATATTTTCTAAGTTCCCGGTCATGTCGCTTCCGACCTCTCGGTGGGAATATTTTACAATTTCACGGTCATGTCGCTTCCGACCTCTCGGTGGGAATATTTTACAATTTCACGGTCATGTCGCTTCCGACCTCTCGGTAGGAATATTTTTCAAATCTCCGGACGCATCGCTTCCTACATTTCGGTGAGGATATTTTTTACGTTTCTGAACGTATCGGTCCCGACCTCTTGGTGCGAATATTATATATATATATATATATATATATATATATATATATATATATATATATATAACATAATATAACCTAACCTAATACAACCTGATCGCACGGTGCGAATATTTTCAAAGTTCCCCGCCGTGTCGCTTCCGACCTCTCGGCGCGAATATTTTCAAAGTCCCCGGTCGTGTCGGTCCCGACCGCTCGGCGCGAATATTTTCTAAGTTCCCCGCCGTGTCGCTTCCGACCGCTCGGCGCGAATATTTTCTAAGTTCCCCGCCGTGTCGCTTCCGACCGCTCGGCGCGAATATTTTCTAA
>CAXAJV010000595.1:195000-210000 GCA_963969225.1 Xylocopa violacea
TGATCGCACGGTGCGAATATTTTCAAAGTTCCCCGCCGTGTCGCTTCCGACCTCTCGGCGCGAATATTTTCAAAGTCCCCGGTCGTGTCGGTCCCGACCGCTCGGCGCGAATATTTTCTAAGTTCCCCGCCGTGTCGCTTCCGACCGCTCGGCGCGAATATTTTCTAAGTTCCCCGCCGTGTCGCTTCCGACCGCTCGGCGCGAATATTTTCTAAGTTCCCGGTCATGTCGCTTCCGACCTCTCGGTGGGAATATTTTACAATTTCACGGTCATGTCGCTTCCGACCTCTCGGTGGGAATGGAATATTTTACAATTTCACGGTCATGTCGCTTCCGACCTCTCGGTAGGAATATTTTTCAAATCTCCGGACGCATCGCTTCCTACATTTCGGTGAGGATATTTTTTACGTTTCTGAACGTATCGGTCCCGACCTCTTGGTGCGAATATTATATATATATATATATATATATATATATATATATATATATATATATATAACATAATATAACCTAACCTAATACAACCTGATCGCACGGTGCGAATATTTTCAAAGTTCCCCGCCGTGTCGCTTCCGACCTCTCGGCGCGAATATTTTCAAAGTCCCCGGTCGTGTCGGTCCCGACCGCTCGGCGCGAATATTTTCTAAGTTCCCCGCCGTGTCGCTTCCGACCGCTCGGCGCGAATATTTTCTAAGTTCCCCGCCGTGTCGCTTCCGACCGCTCGGCGCGAATATTTTCTAAGTTCCCGGTCATGTCGCTTCCGACCTCTCGGTGGGAATATTTTACAATTTCACGGTCATGTCGCTTCCGACCTCTCGGTGGGAATATTTTACAATTTCACGGTCATGTCGCTTCCGACCTCTCGGTAGGAATATTTTTCAAATCTCCGGACGCATCGCTTCCTACATTTCGGTGAGGATATTTTTTACGTTTCTGAACGTATCGGTCCCGACCTCTTGGTGCGAATATTATATATATATATATATATATATATATATATAACATAATATAACCTAACCTAATACAACCTGATCGCACGGTGCGAATATTTTCAAAGTTCCCCGCCGTGTCGCTTCCGACCTCTCGGCGCGAATATTTTCAAAGTCCCCGGTCGTGTCGGTCCCGACCGCTCGGGGCGAATATTTTCTAAGTTCCCCGCCGTGTCGCTTCCGACCGCTCGGCGCGAATATTTTCTAAGTTCCCCGCCGTGTCGCTTCCGACCGCTCGGCGCGAATATTTTCTAAGTTCCCGGTCATGTCGCTTCCGACCTCTCGGTGGGAATATTTTACAATTTCACGGTCATGTCGCTTCCGACCTCTCGGTGGGAATATTTTACAATTTCACGGTCATGTCGCTTCCGACCTCTCGGTAGGAATATTTTTCAAATCTCCGGACGCATCGCTTCCTACATTTCGGTGAGGATATTTTTTACGTTTCTGAACGTATCGGTCCCGACCTCTTGGTGCGAATATTATATATATATATATATATATATATATATATATATATATATATATATATATATATATATATATATAATATAATATAACCTAACCTAATACAACCTGATCGCACGGTGCGAATATTTTCAAAGTTCCCCGCCGTGTCGCTTCCGACCTCTCGGCGCGAATATTTTCAAAGTCCCCGGTCGTGTCGGTCCCGACCGCTCGGCGCGAATATTTTCTAAGTTCCCCGCCGTGTCGCTTCCGACCGCTCGGCGCGAATATTTTCTAAGTTCCCCGCCGTGTCGCTTCCGACCGCTCGGCGCGAATATTTTCTAAGTTCCCGGTCATGTCGCTTCCGACCTCTCGGTGGGAATATTTTACAATTTCACGGTCATGTCGCTTCCGACCTCTCGGTGGGAATATTTTACAATTTCACGGTCATGTCGCTTCCGACCTCTCGGTAGGAATATTTTTCAAATCTCCGGACGCATCGCTTCCTACATTTCGGTGAGGATATACTCTGAGATAGCGCGTGTATCGGTCCCGACCTCTTGGTGCGAATATTATATATATATATATATATATATATATATATATATATATATATATATATATATATATATATATAACATAATATAACCTAACCTAATACAACCTGATCGCACGGTGCGAATATTTTCAAAGTTCCCCGCCGTGTCGCTTCCGACCTCTCGGCGCGAATATTTTCAAAGTCCCCGGTCGTGTCGGTCCCGACCGCTCGGCGCGAATATTTTCTAAGTTCCCCGCCGTGTCGCTTCCGACCGCTCGGCGCGAATATTTTCTAAGTTCCCCGCCGTGTCGCTTCCGACCGCTCGGCGCGAATATTTTCTAAGTTCCCGGTCATGTCGCTTCCGACCTCTCGGTGGGAATATTTTACAATTTCACGGTCATGTCGCTTCCGACCTCTCGGTGGGAATATTTTACAATTTCACGGTCATGTCGCTTCCGACCTCTCGGTAGGAATATTTTTCAAATCTCCGGACGCATCGCTTCCTACATTTCGGTGAGGATATTTTTTACGTTTCTGAACGTATCGGTCCCGACCTCTTGGTGCGAATATTATATATATATATATATATATATATATATATATATATATATATATATATAACATAATATAACCTAACCTAATACAACCTGATCGCACGGTGCGAATATTTTCAAAGTTCCCCGCCGTGTCGCTTCCGACCTCTCGGCGCGAATATTTTCAAAGTCCCCGGTCGTGTCGGTCCCGACCGCTCGGCGCGAATATTTTCTAAGTTCCCCGCCGTGTCGCTTCCGACCGCTCGGCGCGAATATTTTCTAAGTTCCCCGCCGTGTCGCTTCCGACCGCTCGGCGCGAATATTTTCTAAGTTCCCGGTCATGTCGCTTCCGACCTCTCGGTGGGAATGAATATTTTACAATTTCACGGTCATGTCGCTTCCGACCTCTCGGTGGGAATATTTTACAATTTCACGGTCATGTCGCTTCCGACCTCTCGGTAGGAATATTTTTCAAATCTCCGGACGCATCGCTTCCTACATTTCGGTGAGGATATTTTTTACGTTTCTGAACGTATCGGTCCCGACCTCTTGGTGCGAATATTATATATATATATATATATATAACATAATATAACCTAACCTAATACAACCTGATCGCACGGTGCGAATATTTTCAAAGTTCCCCGCCGTGTCGCTTCCGACCTCTCGGCGCGAATATTTTCAAAGTCCCCGGTCGTGTCGGTCCCGACCGCTCGGCGCGAATATTTTCTAAGTTCCCCGCCGTGTCGCTTCCGACCGCTCGGCGCGAATATTTTCTAAGTTCCCCGCCGTGTCGCTTCCGACCGCTCGGCGCGAATATTTTCTAAGTTCCCGGTCATGTCGCTTCCGACCTCTCGGTGGGAATATTTTACAATTTCACGGTCATGTCGCTTCCGACCTCTCGGTGGGAATATTTTACAATTTCACGGTCATGTCGCTTCCGACCTCTCGGTAGGAATATTTTTCAAATCTCCGGACGCATCGCTTCCTACATTTCGGTGAGGATATTTTTTACGTTTCTGAACGTATCGGTCCCGACCTCTTGGTGCGAATATTATATATATATATATATATATATATATATATATATATATATATATAACATAATATAACCTAACCTAATACAACCTGATCGCACGGTGCGAATATTTTCAAAGTTCCCCGCCGTGTCGCTTCCGACCTCTCGGCGCGAATATTTTCAAAGTCCCCGGTCGTGTCGGTCCCGACCGCTCGGCGCGAATATTTTCTAAGTTCCCCGCCGTGTCGCTTCCGACCGCTCGGCGCGAATATTTTCTAAGTTCCCCGCCGTGTCGCTTCCGACCGCTCGGCGCGAATATTTTCTAAGTTCCCGGTCATGTCGCTTCCGACCTCTCGGTGGGAATATTTTACAATTTCACGGTCATGTCGCTTCCGACCTCTCGGTGGGAATATTTTACAATTTCACGGTCATGTCGCTTCCGACCTCTCGGTAGGAATATTTTTCAAATCTCCGGACGCATCGCTTCCTACATTTCGGTGAGGATATTTTTTACGTTTCTGAACGTATCGGTCCCGACCTCTTGGTGCGAATATTATATATATATATATATATATATATATATATATATATATATATATATATATATATATATAACATAATATAACCTAACCTAATACAACCTGATCGCACGGTGCGAATATTTTCAAAGTTCCCCGCCGTGTCGCTTCCGACCTCTCGGCGCGAATATTTTCAAAGTCCCCGGTCGTGTCGGTCCCGACCGCTCGGCGCGAATATTTTCTAAGTTCCCCGCCGTGTCGCTTCCGACCGCTCGGCGCGAATATTTTCTAAGTTCCCCGCCGTGTCGCTTCCGACCGCTCGGCGCGAATATTTTCTAAGTTCCCGGTCATGTCGCTTCCGACCTCTCGGTGGGAATATTTTACAATTTCACGGTCATGTCGCTTCCGACCTCTCGGTGGGAATATTTTACAATTTCACGGTCATGTCGCTTCCGACCTCTCGGTAGGAATATTTTTCAAATCTCCGGACGCATCGCTTCCTACATTTCGGTGAGGATATTTTTTACGTTTCTGAACGTATCGGTCCCGACCTCTTGGTGCGAATATTATATATATATATATATATATATATATATATATATATATATATATATATATAACATAATATAACCTAACCTAATACAACCTGATCGCACGGTGCGAATATTTTCAAAGTTCCCCGCCGTGTCGCTTCCGACCTCTCGGCGCGAATATTTTCAAAGTCCCCGGTCGTGTCGGTCCCGACCGCTCGGCGCGAATATTTTCTAAGTTCCCCGCCGTGTCGCTTCCGACCGCTCGGCGCGAATATTTTCTAAGTTCCCCGCCGTGTCGCTTCCGACCGCTCGGCGCGAATATTTTCTAAGTTCCCGGTCATGTCGCTTCCGACCTCTCGGTGGGAATATTTTACAATTTCACGGTCATGTCGCTTCCGACCTCTCGGTGGGAATATTTTACAATTTCACGGTCATGTCGCTTCCGACCTCTCGGTAGGAATATTTTTCAAATCTCCGGACGCATCGCTTCCTACATTTCGGTGAGGATATTTTTTACGTTTCTGAACGTATCGGTCCCGACCTCTTGGTGCGAATATTATATATATATATATATATATATATATATATATATATATATATAACATAATATAACCTAACCTAATACAACCTGATCGCACGGTGCGAATATTTTCAAAGTTCCCCGCCGTGTCGCTTCCGACCTCTCGGCGCGAATATTTTCAAAGTCCCCGGTCGTGTCGGTCCCGACCGCTCGGGGCGAATATTTTCTAAGTTCCCCGCCGTGTCGCTTCCGACCGCTCGGCGCGAATATTTTCTAAGTTCCCCGCCGTGTCGCTTCCGACCGCTCGGCGCGAATATTTTCTAAGTTCCCGGTCATGTCGCTTCCGACCTCTCGGTGGGAATATTTTACAATTTCACGGTCATGTCGCTTCCGACCTCTCGGTGGGAATATTTTACAATTTCACGGTCATGTCGCTTCCGACCTCTCGGTAGGAATATTTTTCAAATCTCCGGACGCATCGCTTCCTACATTTCGGTGAGGATATTTTTTACGTTTCTGAACGTATCGGTCCCGACCTCTTGGTGCGAATATTATATATATATATATATATATATATATATATATATATATATAATATAATATAACCTAACCTAATACAACCTGATCGCACGGTGCGAATATTTTCAAAGTTCCCCGCCGTGTCGCTTCCGACCTCTCGGCGCGAATATTTTCAAAGTCCCCGGTCGTGTCGGTCCCGACCGCTCGGCGCGAATATTTTCTAAGTTCCCCGCCGTGTCGCTTCCGACCGCTCGGCGCGAATATTTTCTAAGTTCCCCGCCGTGTCGCTTCCGACCGCTCGGCGCGAATATTTTCTAAGTTCCCGGTCATGTCGCTTCCGACCTCTCGGTGGGAATATTTTACAATTTCACGGTCATGTCGCTTCCGACCTCTCGGTGGGAATATTTTACAATTTCACGGTCATGTCGCTTCCGACCTCTCGGTAGGAATATTTTTCAAATCTCCGGACGCATCGCTTCCTACATTTCGGTGAGGATATTTTTTACGTTTCTGAACGTATCGGTCCCGACCTCTTGGTGCGAATATTATATATATATATATATATATATATATATATATATATATATAATATAATATAACCTAACCTAATACAACCTGATCGCACGGTGCGAATATTTTCAAAGTTCCCCGCCGTGTCGCTTCCGACCTCTCGGCGCGAATATTTTCAAAGTCCCCGGTCGTGTCGGTCCCGACCGCTCGGCGCGAATATTTTCTAAGTTCCCCGCCGTGTCGCTTCCGACCGCTCGGCGCGAATATTTTCTAAGTTCCCCGCCGTGTCGCTTCCGACCGCTCGGCGCGAATATTTTCTAAGTTCCCGGTCATGTCGCTTCCGACCTCTCGGTGGGAATATTTTACAATTTCACGGTCATGTCGCTTCCGACCTCTCGGTGGGAATATTTTACAATTTCACGGTCATGTCGCTTCCGACCTCTCGGTAGGAATATTTTTCAAATCTCCGGACGCATCGCTTCCTACATTTCGGTGAGGATATTTTTTACGTTTCTGAACGTATCGGTCCCGACCTCTTGGTGCGAATATTATATATATATATATATATATATATATATATATATATATATATATATATATAACATAATATAACCTAACCTAATACAACCTGATCGCACGGTGCGAATATTTTCAAAGTTCCCCGCCGTGTCGCTTCCGACCTCTCGGCGCGAATATTTTCAAAGTCCCCGGTCGTGTCGGTCCCGACCGCTCGGCGCGAATATTTTCTAAGTTCCCCGCCGTGTCGCTTCCGACCGCTCGGCGCGAATATTTTCTAAGTTCCCCGCCGTGTCGCTTCCGACCGCTCGGCGCGAATATTTTCTAAGTTCCCGGTCATGTCGCTTCCGACCTCTCGGTGGGAATATTTTACAATTTCACGGTCATGTCGCTTCCGACCTCTCGGTGGGAATATTTTACAATTTCACGGTCATGTCGCTTCCGACCTCTCGGTAGGAATATTTTTCAAATCTCCGGACGCATCGCTTCCTACATTTCGGTGAGGATATTTTTTACGTTTCTGAACGTATCGGTCCCGACCTCTTGGTGCGAATATTATATATATATATATATATATATATATATATATATATATATATATATATATATAACATAATATAACCTAACCTAATACAACCTGATCGCACGGTGCGAATATTTTCAAAGTTCCCCGCCGTGTCGCTTCCGACCTCTCGGCGCGAATATTTTCAAAGTCCCCGGTCGTGTCGGTCCCGACCGCTCGGCGCGAATATTTTCTAAGTTCCCCGCCGTGTCGCTTCCGACCGCTCGGCGCGAATATTTTCTAAGTTCCCCGCCGTGTCGCTTCCGACCGCTCGGCGCGAATATTTTCTAAGTTCCCGGTCATGTCGCTTCCGACCTCTCGGTGGGAATATTTTACAATTTCACGGTCATGTCGCTTCCGACCTCTCGGTGGGAATATTTTACAATTTCACGGTCATGTCGCTTCCGACCTCTCGGTAGGAATATTTTTCAAATCTCCGGACGCATCGCTTCCTACATTTCGGTGAGGATATTTTTTACGTTTCTGAACGTATCGGTCCCGACCTCTTGGTGCGAATATTATATATATATATATATATATATATATATATATATATATATATATAACATAATATAACCTAACCTAATACAACCTGATCGCACGGTGCGAATATTTTCAAAGTTCCCCGCCGTGTCGCTTCCGACCTCTCGGCGCGAATATTTTCAAAGTCCCCGGTCGTGTCGGTCCCGACCGCTCGGCGCGAATATTTTCTAAGTTCCCCGCCGTGTCGCTTCCGACCGCTCGGCGCGAATATTTTCTAAGTTCCCGGTCATGTCGCTTCCGACCTCTCGGTGGGAATATTTTCTAAGTTCCCGGTCATGTCGCTTCCGACCTCTCGGTAGGAATATTTTTCAAATCTCCGGACGCATCGCTTCCTACATTTCGGTGAGGATATTTTTTACGTTTCTGAACGTATCGGTCCCGACCTCTTGGTGCGAATATTATATATATATATATATATATATATATATATATATATATATATATATATATATATAACATAATATAACCTAACCTAATACAACCTGATCGCACGGTGCGAATATTTTCAAAGTTCCCCGCCGTGTCGCTTCCGACCTCTCGGCGCGAATATTTTCAAAGTCCCCGGTCGTGTCGGTCCCGACCGCTCGGCGCGAATATTTTCTAAGTTCCCCGCCGTGTCGCTTCCGACCGCTCGGCGCGAATATTTTCTAAGTTCCCCGCCGTGTCGCTTCCGACCGCTCGGCGCGAATATTTTCTAAGTTCCCGGTCATGTCGCTTCCGACCTCTCGGTGGGAATATTTTACAATTTCACGGTCATGTCGCTTCCGACCTCTCGGTGGGAATATTTTACAATTTCACGGTCATGTCGCTTCCGACCTCTCGGTAGGAATATTTTTCAAATCTCCGGACGCATCGCTTCCTACATTTCGGTGAGGATATTTTTTACGTTTCTGAACGTATCGGTCCCGACCTCTTGGTGCGAATATTATATATATATATATATATATATATAACATAATATAACCTAACCTAATACAACCTGATCGCACGGTGCGAATATTTTCAAAGTTCCCCGCCGTGTCGCTTCCGACCTCTCGGCGCGAATATTTTCAAAGTCCCCGGTCGTGTCGGTCCCGACCGCTCGGCGCGAATATTTTCTAAGTTCCCCGCCGTGTCGCTTCCGACCGCTCGGCGCGAATATTTTCTAAGTTCCCCGCCGTGTCGCTTCCGACCGCTCGGCGCGAATATTTTCTAAGTTCCCGGTCATGTCGCTTCCGACCTCTCGGTGGGAATATTTTACAATTTCACGGTCATGTCGCTTCCGACCTCTCGGTGGGAATATTTTACAATTTCACGGTCATGTCGCTTCCGACCTCTCGGTAGGAATATTTTTCAAATCTCCGGACGCATCGCTTCCTACATTTCGGTGAGGATATTTTTTACGTTTCTGAACGTATCGGTCCCGACCTCTTGGTGCGAATATTATATATATATATATATATATATATATATATATATATATATATATATATATATATATATAACATAATATAACCTAACCTAATACAACCTGATCGCACGGTGCGAATATTTTCAAAGTTCCCCGCCGTGTCGCTTCCGACCTCTCGGCGCGAATATTTTCAAAGTCCCCGGTCGTGTCGGTCCCGACCGCTCGGCGCGAATATTTTCTAAGTTCCCCGCCGTGTCGCTTCCGACCGCTCGGCGCGAATATTTTCTAAGTTCCCCGCCGTGTCGCTTCCGACCGCTCGGCGCGAATATTTTCTAAGTTCCCGGTCATGTCGCTTCCGACCTCTCGGTGGGAATATTTTACAATTTCACGGTCATGTCGCTTCCGACCTCTCGGTGGGAATATTTTACAATTTCACGGTCATGTCGCTTCCGACCTCTCGGTAGGAATATTTTTCAAATCTCCGGACGCATCGCTTCCTACATTTCGGTGAGGATATTTTTTACGTTTCTGAACGTATCGGTCCCGACCTCTTGGTGCGAATATTATATATATATATATATATATATATATATATATATATATATATATATATATATAACATAATATAACCTAACCTAATACAACCTGATCGCACGGTGCGAATATTTTCAAAGTTCCCCGCCGTGTCGCTTCCGACCTCTCGGCGCGAATATTTTCAAAGTCCCCGGTCGTGTCGGTCCCGACCGCTCGGCGCGAATATTTTCTAAGTTCCCCGCCGTGTCGCTTCCGACCGCTCGGCGCGAATATTTTCTAAGTTCCCCGCCGTGTCGCTTCCGACCGCTCGGCGCGAATATTTTCTAAGTTCCCGGTCATGTCGCTTCCGACCTCTCGGTGGGAATATTTTACAATTTCACGGTCATGTCGCTTCCGACCTCTCGGTGGGAATATTTTACAATTTCACGGTCATGTCGCTTCCGACCTCTCGGTAGGAATATTTTTCAAATCTCCGGACGCATCGCTTCCTACATTTCGGTGAGGATATTTTTTACGTTTCTGAACGTATCGGTCCCGACCTCTTGGTGCGAATATTATATATATATATATATATATATATATATATATATATATATATATATATATATATATATATATATATATATATATATATAACATAATATAACCTAACCTAATACAACCTGATCGCACGGTGCGAATATTTTCAAAGTTCCCCGCCGTGTCGCTTCCGACCTCTCGGCACGAATATTTTCAAAGTCCCCGGTCGTGTCGGTCCCGACCGCTCGGGGCGAATATTTTCTAAGTTCCCCGCCGTGTCGCTTCCGACCGCTCGGCGCGAATATTTTCTAAGTTCCCCGCCGTGTCGCTTCCGACCGCTCGGCGCGAATATTTTCTAAGTTCCCGGTCATGTCGCTTCCGACCTCTCGGTGGGAATATTTTACAATTTCACGGTCATGTCGCTTCCGACCTCTCGGTGGGAATATTTTACAATTTCACGGTCATGTCGCTTCCGACCTCTCGGTAGGAATATTTTTCAAATCTCCGGACGCATCGCTTCCTACATTTCGGTGAGGATATTTTTTACGTTTCTGAACGTATCGGTCCCGACCTCTTGGTGCGAATATTATATATATATATATATATATATATATATATATATATATATATATATATATATAACATAATATAACCTAACCTAATACAACCTGATCGCACGGTGCGAATATTTTCAAAGTTCCCCGCCGTGTCGCTTCCGACCTCTCGGCGCGAATATTTTCAAAGTCCCCGGTCGTGTCGGTCCCGACCGCTCGGCGCGAATATTTTCTAAGTTCCCCGCCGTGTCGCTTCCGACCGCTCGGCGCGAATATTTTCTAAGTTCCCCGCCGTGTCGCTTCCGACCGCTCGGCGCGAATATTTTCTAAGTTCCCGGTCATGTCGCTTCCGACCTCTCGGTGGGAATATTTTACAATTTCACGGTCATGTCGCTTCCGACCTCTCGGTGGGAATATTTTACAATTTCACGGTCATGTCGCTTCCGACCTCTCGGTAGGAATATTTTTCAAATCTCCGGACGCATCGCTTCCTACATTTCGGTGAGGATATTTTTTACGTTTCTGAACGTATCGGTCCCGACCTCTTGGTGCGAATATTATATATATATATATATATATATATAACATAATATAACCTAACCTAATACAACCTGATCGCACGGTGCGAATATTTTCAAAGTTCCCCGCCGTGTCGCTTCCGACCTCTCGGCGCGAATATTTTCAAAGTCCCCGGTCGTGTCGGTCCCGACCGCTCGGGGCGAATATTTTCTAAGTTCCCCGCCGTGTCGCTTCCGACCGCTCGGCGCGAATATTTTCTAAGTTCCCCGCCGTGTCGCTTCCGACCGCTCGGCGCGAATATTTTCTAAGTTCCCGGTCATGTCGCTTCCGACCTCTCGGTGGGAATATTTTACAATTTCACGGTCATGTCGCTTCCGACCTCTCGGTGGGAATATTTTACAATTTCACGGTCATGTCGCTTCCGACCTCTCGGTAGGAATATTTTTCAAATCTCCGGACGCATCGCTTCCTACATTTCGGTGAGGATATTTTTTACGTTTCTGAACGTATCGGTCCCGACCTCTTGGTGCGAATATTATATATATATATATATATATATATATATATATATAACATAATATAACCTAACCTAATACAACCTGATCGCACGGTGCGAATATTTTCAAAGTTCCCCGCCGTGTCGCTTCCGACCTCTCGGCGCGAATATTTTCAAAGTCCCCGGTCGTGTCGGTCCCGACCGCTCGGCGCGAATATTTTCTAAGTTCCCCGCCGTGTCGCTTCCGACCGCTCGGCGCGAATATTTTCTAAGTTCCCCGCCGTGTCGCTTCCGACCGCTCGGCGCGAATATTTTCTAAGTTCCCGGTCATGTCGCTTCCGACCTCTCGGTGGGAATATTTTACAATTTCACGGTCATGTCGCTTCCGACCTCTCGGTGGGAATATTTTACAATTTCACGGTCATGTCGCTTCCGACCTCTCGGTAGGAATATTTTTCAAATCTCCGGACGCATCGCTTCCTACATTTCGGTGAGGATATTTTTTACGTTTCTGAACGTATCGGTCCCGACCTCTTGGTGCGAATATTATATATATATATATATATATATATATATATATATATATATATATATATAACATAATATAACCTAACCTAATACAACCTGATCGCACGGTGCGAATATTTTCAAAGTTCCCCGCCGTGTCGCTTCCGACCTCTCGGCGCGAATATTTTCAAAGTCCCCGGTCGTGTCGGTCCCGACCGCTCGGCGCGAATATTTTCTAAGTTCCCCGCCGTGTCGCTTCCGACCGCTCGGCGCGAATATTTTCTAAGTTCCCCGCCGTGTCGCTTCCGACCGCTCGGCGCGAATATTTTCTAAGTTCCCGGTCATGTCGCTTCCGACCTCTCGGTGGGAATATTTTACAATTTCACGGTCATGTCGCTTCCGACCTCTCGGTGGGAATATTTTACAATTTCACGGTCATGTCGCTTCCGACCTCTCGGTAGGAATATTTTTCAAATCTCCGGACGCATCGCTTCCTACATTTCGGTGAGGATATTTTTTACGTTTCTGAACGTATCGGTCCCGAACTCTTGGTGCGAATATTATATATATATATATATATATATATATATATATATATATATATATATATATATATATATAACATAATATAACCTAACCTAATACAACCTGATCGCACGGTGCGAATATTTTCAAAGTTCCCCGCCGTGTCGCTTCCGACCTCTCGGCGCGAATATTTTCAAAGTCCCCGGTCGTGTCGGTCCCGACCGCTCGGCGCGAATATTTTCTAAGTTCCCCGCCGTGTCGCTTCCGACCGCTCGGCGCGAATATTTTCTAAGTTCCCCGCCGTGTCGCTTCCGACCGCTCGGCGCGAATATTTTCTAAGTTCCCGGTCATGTCGCTTCCGACCTCTCGGTGGGAATATTTTACAATTTCACGGTCATGTCGCTTCCGACCTCTCGGTGGGAATATTTTACAATTTCACGGTCATGTCGCTTCCGACCTCTCGGTAGGAATATTTTTCAAATCTCCGGACGCATCGCTTCCTACATTTCGGTGAGGATATTTTTTACGTTTCTGAACGTATCGGTCCCGACCTCTTGGTGCGAATATTATATATATATATATATATATATATATATATATATATATATATATAACATAATATAACCTAACCTAATACAACCTGATCGCACGGTGCGAATATTTTCAAAGTTCCCCGCCGTGTCGCTTCCGACCTCTCGGCGCGAATATTTTCAAAGTCCCCGGTCGTGTCGGTCCCGACCGCTCGGCGCGAATATTTTCTAAGTTCCCCGCCGTGTCGCTTCCGACCGCTCGGCGCGAATATTTTCTAAGTTCCCCGCCGTGTCGCTTCCGACCGCTCGGCGCGAATATTTTCTAAGTTCCCGGTCATGTCGCTTCCGACCTCTCGGTGGGAATATTTTACAATTTCACGGTCATGTCGCTTCCGACCTCTCGGTGGGAATATTTTACAATTTCACGGTCATGTCGCTTCCGACCTCTCGGTAGGAATATTTTTCAAATCTCCGGACGCATCGCTTCCTACATTTCGGTGAGGATATTTTTTACGTTTCTGAACGTATCGGTCCCGACCTCTTGGTGCGAATATATATATATATATATATATATATATAACATAATATAACCTAACCTAATACAACCTGATCGCACGGTGCGAATATTTTCAAAGTTCCCCGCCGTGTCGCTTCCGACCTCTCGGCGCGAATATTTTCAAAGTCCCCGGTCGTGTCGGTCCCGACCGCTCGGCGCGAATATTTTCTAAGTTCCCCGCCGTGTCGCTTCCGACCGCTCGGCGCGAATATTTTCTAAGTTCCCCGCCGTGTCGCTTCCGACCGCTCGGCGCGAATATTTTCTAAGTTCCCGGTCATGTCGCTTCCGACCTCTCGGTGGGAATATTTTACAATTTCACGGTCATGTCGCTTCCGACCTCTCGGTGGGAATATTTTACAATTTCACGGTCATGTCGCTTCCGACCTCTCGGTAGGAATATTTTTCAAATCTCCGGACGCATCGCTTCCTACATTTCGGTGAGGATATTTTTTACGTTTCTGAACGTATCGGTCCCGACCTCTTGGTGCGAATATTATATATATATATATATATATATATATATATATATATATATATATATATAACATAATATAACCTAACCTAATACAACCTGATCGCACGGTGCGAATATTTTCAAAGTTCCCCGCCGTGTCGCTTCCGACCTCTCGGCGCGAATATTTTCAAAGTCCCCGGTCGTGTCGGTCCCGACCGCTCGGCGCGAATATTTTCTAAGTTCCCCGCCGTGTCGCTTCCGACCGCTCGGCGCGAATATTTTCTAAGTTCCCCGCCGTGTCGCTTCCGACCGCTCGGCGCGAATATTTTCTAAGTTCCCGGTCATGTCGCTTCCGACCTCTCGGTGGGAATATTTTACAATTTCACGGTCATGTCGCTTCCGACCTCTCGGTGGGAATATTTTACAATTTCACGGTCATGTCGCTTCCGACCTCTCGGTAGGAATATTTTTCAAATCTCCGGACGCATCGCTTCCTACATTTCGGTGAGGATATTTTTTACGTTTCTGAACGTATCGGTCCCGACCTCTTGGTGCGAATATTATATATATATATATATATATATATATATATATATATATATATAACATAATATAACCTAACCTAATACAACCTGATCGCACGGTGCGAATATTTTCAAAGTTCCCCGCC
>CAXAJV010000595.1:215000-252500 GCA_963969225.1 Xylocopa violacea
CTCCGGACGCATCGCTTCCTACATTTCGGTGAGGATATTTTTTACGTTTCTGAACGTATCGGTCCCGACCTCTTGGTGCGAATATTATATATATATATATATATATATATATATATATATATATATATATATATATAACATAATATAACCTAACCTAATACAACCTGATCGCACGGTGCGAATATTTTCAAAGTTCCCCGCCGTGTCGCTTCCGACCTCTCGGCGCGAATATTTTCAAAGTCCCCGGTCGTGTCGGTCCCGACCGCTCGGCGCGAATATTTTCTAAGTTCCCCGCCGTGTCGCTTCCGACCGCTCGGCGCGAATATTTTCTAAGTTCCCCGCCGTGTCGCTTCCGACCGCTCGGCGCGAATATTTTCTAAGTTCCCGGTCATGTCGCTTCCGACCTCTCGGTGGGAATATTTTACAATTTCACGGTCATGTCGCTTCCGACCTCTCGGTGGGAATATTTTACAATTTCACGGTCATGTCGCTTCCGACCTCTCGGTAGGAATATTTTTCAAATCTCCGGACGCATCGCTTCCTACATTTCGGTGAGGATATTTTTTACGTTTCTGAACGTATCGGTCCCGACCTCTTGGTGCGAATATTATATATATATATATATATATATATATATATATATATATATATATATATATAACATAATATAACCTAACCTAATACAACCTGATCGCACGGTGCGAATATTTTCAAAGTTCCCCGCCGTGTCGCTTCCGACCTCTCGGCGCGAATATTTTCAAAGTCCCCGGTCGTGTCGGTCCCGACCGCTCGGCGCGAATATTTTCTAAGTTCCCCGCCGTGTCGCTTCCGACCGCTCGGCGCGAATATTTTCTAAGTTCCCCGCCGTGTCGCTTCCGACCGCTCGGCGCGAATATTTTCTAAGTTCCCGGTCATGTCGCTTCCGACCTCTCGGTGGGAATATTTTACAATTTCACGGTCATGTCGCTTCCGACCTCTCGGTGGGAATTTTACAATTTCACGGTCATGTCGCTTCCGACCTCTCGGTAGGAATATTTTTCAAATCTCCGGACGCATCGCTTCCTACATTTCGGTGAGGATATTTTTTACGTTTCTGAACGTATCGGTCCCGACCTCTTGGTGCGAATATTATATATATATATATATATATATATATATATATATATATATATATATATATAACATAATATAACCTAACCTAATACAACCTGATCGCACGGTGCGAATATTTTCAAAGTTCCCCGCCGTGTCGCTTCCGACCTCTCGGCGCGAATATTTTCAAAGTCCCCGGTCGTGTCGGTCCCGACCGCTCGGCGCGAATATTTTCTAAGTTCCCCGCCGTGTCGCTTCCGACCGCTCGGCGCGAATATTTTCTAAGTTCCCCGCCGTGTCGCTTCCGACCGCTCGGCGCGAATATTTTCTAAGTTCCCGGTCATGTCGCTTCCGACCTCTCGGTGGGAATATTTTACAATTTCACGGTCATGTCGCTTCCGACCTCTCGGTGGGAATATTTTACAATTTCACGGTCATGTCGCTTCCGACCTCTCGGTAGGAATATTTTTCAAATCTCCGGACGCATCGCTTCCTACATTTCGGTGAGGATATTTTTTACGTTTCTGAACGTATCGGTCCCGACCTCTTGGTGCGAATATTATATATATATATATATATATATATATATATATATATATATATATATATACATAATATAACCTAACCTAATACAACCTGATCGCACGGTGCGAATATTTTCAAAGTTCCCCGCCGTGTCGCTTCCGACCTCTCGGCGCGAATATTTTCAAAGTCCCCGGTCGTGTCGGTCCCGACCGCTCGGCGCGAATATTTTCTAAGTTCCCCGCCGTGTCGCTTCCGACCGCTCGGCGCGAATATTTTCTAAGTTCCCCGCCGTGTCGCTTCCGACCGCTCGGCGCGAATATTTTCTAAGTTCCCGGTCATGTCGCTTCCGACCTCTCGGTGGGAATATTTTACAATTTCACGGTCATGTCGCTTCCGACCTCTCGGTGGGAATATTTTACAATTTCACGGTCATGTCGCTTCCGACCTCTCGGTAGGAATATTTTTCAAATCTCCGGACGCATCGCTTCCTACATTTCGGTGAGGATATTTTTTACGTTTCTGAACGTATCGGTCCCGACCTCTTGGTGCGAATATTATATATATATATATATATATATATATATATATATATATAACATAATATAACCTAACCTAATACAACCTGATCGCACGGTGCGAATATTTTCAAAGTTCCCCGCCGTGTCGCTTCCGACCTCTCGGCGCGAATATTTTCAAAGTCCCCGGTCGTGTCGGTCCCGACCGCTCGGGGCGAATATTTTCTAAGTTCCCCGCCGTGTCGCTTCCGACCGCTCGGCGCGAATATTTTCTAAGTTCCCCGCCGTGTCGCTTCCGACCGCTCGGCGCGAATATTTTCTAAGTTCCCGGTCATGTCGCTTCCGACCTCTCGGTGGGAATATTTTACAATTTCACGGTCATGTCGCTTCCGACCTCTCGGTGGGAATATTTTACAATTTCACGGTCATGTCGCTTCCGACCTCTCGGTAGGAATATTTTTCAAATCTCCGGACGCATCGCTTCCTACATTTCGGTGAGGATATTTTTTACGTTTCTGAACGTATCGGTCCCGACCTCTTGGTGCGATATATATATATATATATATATATATATATATATATATATATATATATATATATATATATATATATATATAATATAATATAACCTAACCTAATACAACCTGATCGCACGGTGCGAATATTTTCAAAGTTCCCCGCCGTGTCGCTTCCGACCTCTCGGCGCGAATATTTTCAAAGTCCCCGGTCGTGTCGGTCCCGACCGCTCGGCGCGAATATTTTCTAAGTTCCCCGCCGTGTCGCTTCCGACCGCTCGGCGCGAATATTTTCTAAGTTCCCCGCCGTGTCGCTTCCGACCGCTCGGCGCGAATATTTTCTAAGTTCCCCCGGTCATGTCGCTTCCGACCTCTCGGTGGGAATATTTTACAATTTCACGGTCATGTCGCTTCCGACCTCTCGGTGGGAATATTTTACAATTTCACGGTCATGTCGCTTCCGACCTCTCGGTAGGAATATTTTTCAAATCTCCGGACGCATCGCTTCCTACATTTCGGTGAGGATATTTTTTACGTTTCTGAACGTATCGGTCCCGACCTCTTGGTGCGAATATTATATATATATATATATATATATATATATATATATATATATATATATATAATATAATATAACCTAACCTAATACAACCTGATCGCACGGTGCGAATATTTTCAAAGTTCCCCGCCGTGTCGCTTCCGACCTCTCGGCGCGAATATTTTCAAAGTCCCCGGTCGTGTCGGTCCCGACCGCTCGGCGCGAATATTTTCTAAGTTCCCCGCCGTGTCGCTTCCGACCGCTCGGCGCGAATATTTTCTAAGTTCCCCGCCGTGTCGCTTCCGACCGCTCGGCGCGAATATTTTCTAAGTTCCCGGTCATGTCGCTTCCGACCTCTCGGTGGGAATATTTTACAATTTCACGGTCATGTCGCTTCCGACCTCTCGGTGGGAATATTTTACAATTTCACGGTCATGTCGCTTCCGACCTCTCGGTAGGAATATTTTTCAAATCTCCGGACGCATCGCTTCCTACATTTCGGTGAGGATATTTTTTACGTTTCTGAACGTATCGGTCCCGACCTCTTGGTGCGAATATTATATATATATATATATATATATATATATATATATATATATATATATAACATAATATAACCTAACCTAATACAACCTGATCGCACGGTGCGAATATTTTCAAAGTTCCCCGCCGTGTCGCTTCCGACCTCTCGGCGCGAATATTTTCAAAGTCCCCGGTCGTGTCGGTCCCGACCGCTCGGCGCGAATATTTTCTAAGTTCCCCGCCGTGTCGCTTCCGACCGCTCGGCGCGAATATTTTCTAAGTTCCCCGCCGTGTCGCTTCCGACCGCTCGGCGCGAATATTTTCTAAGTTCCCGGTCATGTCGCTTCCGACCTCTCGGTGGGAATATTTTACAATTTCACGGTCATGTCGCTTCCGACCTCTCGGTGGGAATATTTTACAATTTCACGGTCATGTCGCTTCCGACCTCTCGGTAGGAATATTTTTCAAATCTCCGGACGCATCGCTTCCTACATTTCGGTGAGGATATTTTTTACGTTTCTGAACGTATCGGTCCCGACCTCTTGGTGCGAATATTATATATTATATATATATATATAACATAATATAACCTAACCTAATACAACCTGATCGCACGGTGCGAATATTTTCAAAGTTCCCCGCCGTGTCGCTTCCGACCTCTCGGCGCGAATATTTTCAAAGTCCCCGGTCGTGTCGGTCCCGACCGCTCGGCGCGAATATTTTCTAAGTTCCCCGCCGTGTCGCTTCCGACCGCTCGGCGCGAATATTTTCTAAGTTCCCCGCCGTGTCGCTTCCGACCGCTCGGCGCGAATATTTTCTAAGTTCCCGGTCATGTCGCTTCCGACCTCGGTGGGAATATTTTACAATTTCACGGTCATGTCGCTTCCGACCTCTCGGTGGGAATATTTTACAATTTCACGGTCATGTCGCTTCCGACCTCTCGGTAGGAATATTTTTCAAATCTCCGGACGCATCGCTTCCTACATTTCGGTGAGGATATTTTTTACGTTTCTGAACGTATCGGTCCCGACCTCTTGGTGCGAATATTATATATATATATATATATATATATATATATATATATATATATAACATAATATAACCTAACCTAATACAACCTGATCGCACGGTGCGAATATTTTCAAAGTTCCCCGCCGTGTCGCTTCCGACCTCTCGGCGCGAATATTTTCAAAGTCCCCGGTCGTGTCGGTCCCGACCGCTCGG
The DNA here is from genome assembly GCA_963969225.1 of Xylocopa violacea. Lineage (NCBI taxonomy): Eukaryota > Metazoa > Arthropoda > Insecta > Hymenoptera > Apidae > Xylocopa > Xylocopa violacea. The sequence goes on from CAXAJV010000595.1 coordinate 219,932, forward strand.
CGCGAATATTTTCTAAGTTCCCCGCCGTGTCGCTTCCGACCGCTCGGCGCGAATATTTTCTAAGTTCCCCGCCGTGTCGCTTCCGACCGCTCGGCGCGAATATTTTCTAAGTTCCCGGTCATGTCGCTTCCGACCTCTCGGTGGGAATATTTTACAATTTCACGGTCATGTCGCTTCCGACCTCTCGGTGGGAATATTTTACAATTTCACGGTCATGTCGCTTCCGACCTCTCGGTAGGAATATTTTTCAAATCTCCGGACGCATCGCTTCCTACATTTCGGTGAGGATATTTTTTACGTTTCTGAACGTATCGGTCCCGACCTCTTGGTGCGAATATTATATATATATATATATATATATATATATATATATATATATATATAACATAATATAACCTAACCTAATACAACCTGATCGCACGGTGCGAATATTTTCAAAGTTCCCCGCCGTGTCGCTTCCGACCTCTCGGCGCGAATATTTTCAAAGTCCCCGGTCGTGTCGGTCCCGACCGCTCGGCGCGAATATTTTCTAAGTTCCCCGCCGTGTCGCTTCCGACCGCTCGGCGCGAATATTTTCTAAGTTCCCCGCCGTGTCGCTTCCGACCGCTCGGCGCGAATATTTTCTAAGTTCCCGGTCATGTCGCTTCCGACCTCTCGGTGGGAATATTTTACAATTTCACGGTCATGTCGCTTCCGACCTCTCGGTGGGAATATTTTACAATTTCACGGTCATGTCGCTTCCGACCTCTCGGTAGGAATATTTTTCAAATCTCCGGACGCATCGCTTCCTACATTTCGGTGAGGATATTTTTTACGTTTCTGAACGTATCGGTCCCGACCTCTTGGTGCGAATATTATATATATATATATATATATATATATATATATATATATATATATATATAACATAATATAACCTAACCTAATACAACCTGATCGCACGGTGCGAATATTTTCAAAGTTCCCCGCCGTGTCGCTTCCGACCTCTCGGCGCGAATATTTTCAAAGTCCCCGGTCGTGTCGGTCCCGACCGCTCGGCGCGAATATTTTCTAAGTTCCCCGCCGTGTCGCTTCCGACCGCTCGGCGCGAATATTTTCTAAGTTCCCCGCCGTGTCGCTTCCGACCGCTCGGCGCGAATATTTTCTAAGTTCCCGGTCATGTCGCTTCCGACCTCTCGGTGGGAATATTTTACAATTTCACGGTCATGTCGCTTCCGACCTCTCGGTGGGAATATTTTACAATTTCACGGTCATGTCGCTTCCGACCTCTCGGTAGGAATATTTTTCAAATCTCCGGACGCATCGCTTCCTACATTTCGGTGAGGATATTTTTTACGTTTCTGAACGTATCGGTCCCGACCTCTTGGTGCGAATATTATATATATATATATATATATATATAACATAATATAACCTAACCTAATACAACCTGATCGCACGGTGCGAATATTTTCAAAGTTCCCCGCCGTGTCGCTTCCGACCTCTCGGCGCGAATATTTTCAAAGTCCCCGGTCGTGTCGGTCCCGACCGCTCGGGGCGAATATTTTCTAAGTTCCCCGCCGTGTCGCTTCCGACCGCTCGGCGCGAATATTTTCTAAGTTCCCCGCCGTGTCGCTTCCGACCGCTCGGCGCGAATATTTTCTAAGTTCCCGGTCATGTCGCTTCCGACCTCTCGGTGGGAATATTTTACAATTTCACGGTCATGTCGCTTCCGACCTCTCGGTGGGAATATTTTACAATTTCACGGTCATGTCGCTTCCGACCTCTCGGTAGGAATATTTTTCAAATCTCCGGACGCATCGCTTCCTACATTTCGGTGAGGATATTTTTTACGTTTCTGAACGTATCGGTCCCGACCTCTTGGTGCGAATATTATATATATATATATATATATATATATATATATATATATATATATATAATATAATATAACCTAACCTAATACAACCTGATCGCACGGTGCGAATATTTTCAAAGTTCCCCGCCGTGTCGCTTCCGACCTCTCGGCGCGAATATTTTCAAAGTCCCCGGTCGTGTCGGTCCCGACCGCTCGGCGCGAATATTTTCTAAGTTCCCCGCCGTGTCGCTTCCGACCGCTCGGCGCGAATATTTTCTAAGTTCCCCGCCGTGTCGCTTCCGACCGCTCGGCGCGAATATTTTCTAAGTTCCCGGTCATGTCGCTTCCGACCTCTCGGTGGGAATATTTTACAATTTCACGGTCATGTCGCTTCCGACCTCTCGGTGGGAATATTTTACAATTTCACGGTCATGTCGCTTCCGACCTCTCGGTAGGAATATTTTTCAAATCTCCGGACGCATCGCTTCCTACATTTCGGTGAGGATATTTTTTACGTTTCTGAACGTATCGGTCCCGACCTCTTGGTGCGAATATTATATATATATATATATATATATATATATATATATATATATATATATAATATAATATAACCTAACCTAATACAACCTGATCGCACGGTGCGAATATTTTCAAAGTTCCCCGCCGTGTCGCTTCCGACCTCTCGGCGCGAATATTTTCAAAGTCCCCGGTCGTGTCGGTCCCGACCGCTCGGCGCGAATATTTTCTAAGTTCCCCGCCGTGTCGCTTCCGACCGCTCGGCGCGAATATTTTCTAAGTTCCCCGCCGTGTCGCTTCCGACCGCTCGGCGCGAATATTTTCTAAGTTCCCGGTCATGTCGCTTCCGACCTCTCGGTGGGAATATTTTACAATTTCACGGTCATGTCGCTTCCGACCTCTCGGTGGGAATATTTTACAATTTCACGGTCATGTCGCTTCCGACCTCTCGGTAGGAATATTTTTCAAATCTCCGGACGCATCGCTTCCTACATTTCGGTGAGGATATTTTTTACGTTTCTGAACGTATCGGTCCCGACCTCTTGGTGCGAATATTATATATATATATATATATATATATATATATATATATATATATATATATATAACATAATATAACCTAACCTAATACAACCTGATCGCACGGTGCGAATATTTTCAAAGTTCCCCGCCGTGTCGCTTCCGACCTCTCGGCGCGAATATTTTCAAAGTCCCCGGTCGTGTCGGTCCCGACCGCTCGGCGCGAATATTTTCTAAGTTCCCCGCCGTGTCGCTTCCGACCGCTCGGCGCGAATATTTTCTAAGTTCCCCGCCGTGTCGCTTCCGACCGCTCGGCGCGAATATTTTCTAAGTTCCCGGTCATGTCGCTTCCGACCTCTCGGTGGGAATATTTTACAATTTCACGGTCATGTCGCTTCCGACCTCTCGGTGGGAATATTTTACAATTTCACGGTCATGTCGCTTCCGACCTCTCGGTAGGAATATTTTTCAAATCTCCGGACGCATCGCTTCCTACATTTCGGTGAGGATATTTTTTACGTTTCTGAACGTATCGGTCCCGACCTCTTGGTGCGAATATTATATATATATATATATATATATATAACATAATATAACCTAACCTAATACAACCTGATCGCACGGTGCGAATATTTTCAAAGTTCCCCGCCGTGTCGCTTCCGACCTCTCGGCGCGAATATTTTCAAAGTCCCCGGTCGTGTCGGTCCCGACCGCTCGGGGCGAATATTTTCTAAGTTCCCCGCCGTGTCGCTTCCGACCGCTCGGCGCGAATATTTTCTAAGTTCCCCGCCGTGTCGCTTCCGACCGCTCGGCGCGAATATTTTCTAAGTTCCCGGTCATGTCGCTTCCGACCTCTCGGTGGGAATATTTTACAATTTCACGGTCATGTCGCTTCCGACCTCTCGGTGGGAATATTTTACAATTTCACGGTCATGTCGCTTCCGACCTCTCGGTAGGAATATTTTTCAAATCTCCGGACGCATCGCTTCCTACATTTCGGTGAGGATATTTTTTACGTTTCTGAACGTATCGGTCCCGACCTCTTGGTGCGAATATTATATATATATATATATATATATATATATATATATATATATATATATATATAATATAATATAACCTAACCTAATACAACCTGATCGCACGGTGCGAATATTTTCAAAGTTCCCCGCCGTGTCGCTTCCGACCTCTCGGCGCGAATATTTTCAAAGTCCCCGGTCGTGTCGGTCCCGACCGCTCGGCGCGAATATTTTCTAAGTTCCCCGCCGTGTCGCTTCCGACCGCTCGGCGCGAATATTTTCTAAGTTCCCCGCCGTGTCGCTTCCGACCGCTCGGCGCGAATATTTTCTAAGTTCCCGGTCATGTCGCTTCCGACCTCTCGGTGGGAATATTTTACAATTTCACGGTCATGTCGCTTCCGACCTCTCGGTGGGAATATTTTACAATTTCACGGTCATGTCGCTTCCGACCTCTCGGTAGGAATATTTTTCAAATCTCCGGACGCATCGCTTCCTACATTTCGGTGAGGATATTTTTTACGTTTCTGAACGTATCGGTCCCGACCTCTTGGTGCGAATATTATATATATATATATATATATATATATATATATATATATATATATAATATAATATAACCTAACCTAATACAACCTGATCGCACGGTGCGAATATTTTCAAAGTTCCCCGCCGTGTCGCTTCCGACCTCTCGGCGCGAATATTTTCAAAGTCCCCGGTCGTGTCGGTCCCGACCGCTCGGCGCGAATATTTTCTAAGTTCCCCGCCGTGTCGCTTCCGACCGCTCGGCGCGAATATTTTCTAAGTTCCCCGCCGTGTCGCTTCCGACCGCTCGGCGCGAATATTTTCTAAGTTCCCGGTCATGTCGCTTCCGACCTCTCGGTGGGAATATTTTACAATTTCACGGTCATGTCGCTTCCGACCTCTCGGTGGGAATATTTTACAATTTCACGGTCATGTCGCTTCCGACCTCTCGGTAGGAATATTTTTCAAATCTCCGGACGCATCGCTTCCTACATTTCGGTGAGGATATTTTTTACGTTTCTGAACGTATCGGTCCCGACCTCTTGGTGCGAATATTATATATATATATATATATATATATATATATATATATATATATATATATATATATATATATATATATATATAACATAATATAACCTAACCTAATACAACCTGATCGCACGGTGCGAATATTTTCAAAGTTCCCCGCCGTGTCGCTTCCGACCTCTCGGCGCGAATATTTTCAAAGTCCCCGGTCGTGTCGGTCCCGACCGCTCGGCGCGAATATTTTCTAAGTTCCCCGCCGTGTCGCTTCCGACCGCTCGGCGCGAATATTTTCTAAGTTCCCCGCCGTGTCGCTTCCGACCGCTCGGCGCGAATATTTTCTAAGTTCCCGGTCATGTCGCTTCCGACCTCTCGGTGGGAATATTTTACAATTTCACGGTCATGTCGCTTCCGACCTCTCGGTGGGAATATTTTACAATTTCACGGTCATGTCGCTTCCGACCTCTCGGTAGGAATATTTTTCAAATCTCCGGACGCATCGCTTCCTACATTTCGGTGAGGATATTTTTTACGTTTCTGAACGTATCGGTCCCGACCTCTTGGTGCGAATATTATATATATATATATATATATATATATATATATATATATATATATATATATATAACATAATATAACCTAACCTAATACAACCTGATCGCACGGTGCGAATATTTTCAAAGTTCCCCGCCGTGTCGCTTCCGACCTCTCGGCGCGAATATTTTCAAAGTCCCCGGTCGTGTCGGTCCCGACCGCTCGGCGCGAATATTTTCTAAGTTCCCCGCCGTGTCGCTTCCGACCGCTCGGCGCGAATATTTTCTAAGTTCCCCGCCGTGTCGCTTCCGACCGCTCGGCGCGAATATTTTCTAAGTTCCCGGTCATGTCGCTTCCGACCTCTCGGTGGGAATATTTTACAATTTCACGGTCATGTCGCTTCCGACCTCTCGGTGGGAATATTTTACAATTTCACGGTCATGTCGCTTCCGACCTCTCGGTAGGAATATTTTTCAAATCTCCGGACGCATCGCTTCCTACATTTCGGTGAGGATATTTTTTACGTTTCTGAACGTATCGGTCCCGACCTCTTGGTGCGAATATTATATATATATATATATATATATATATATATATATATATATATATATAACATAATATAACCTAACCTAATACAACCTGATCGCACGGTGCGAATATTTTCAAAGTTCCCCGCCGTGTCGCTTCCGACCTCTCGGCGCGAATATTTTCAAAGTCCCCGGTCGTGTCGGTCCCGACCGCTCGGCGCGAATATTTTCTAAGTTCCCCGCCGTGTCGCTTCCGACCGCTCGGCGCGAATATTTTCTAAGTTCCCGGTCATGTCGCTTCCGACCTCTCGGTGGGAATATTTTCTAAGTTCCCGGTCATGTCGCTTCCGACCTCTCGGTAGGAATATTTTTCAAATCTCCGGACGCATCGCTTCCTACATTTCGGTGAGGATATTTTTTACGTTTCTGAACGTATCGGTCCCGACCTCTTGGTGCGAATATTATATATATATATATATATATATATATATATATATATATATATATATATATATAACATAATATAACCTAACCTAATACAACCTGATCGCACGGTGCGAATATTTTCAAAGTTCCCCGCCGTGTCGCTTCCGACCTCTCGGCGCGAATATTTTCAAAGTCCCCGGTCGTGTCGGTCCCGACCGCTCGGCGCGAATATTTTCTAAGTTCCCCGCCGTGTCGCTTCCGACCGCTCGGCGCGAATATTTTCTAAGTTCCCCGCCGTGTCGCTTCCGACCGCTCGGCGCGAATATTTTCTAAGTTCCCGGTCATGTCGCTTCCGACCTCTCGGTGGGAATATTTTACAATTTCACGGTCATGTCGCTTCCGACCTCTCGGTGGGAATATTTTACAATTTCACGGTCATGTCGCTTCCGACCTCTCGGTAGGAATATTTTTCAAATCTCCGGACGCATCGCTTCCTACATTTCGGTGAGGATATTTTTTACGTTTCTGAACGTATCGGTCCCGACCTCTTGGTGCGAATATTATATATATATATATATATATATATATATATATATATATATATATATATATAACATAATATAACCTAACCTAATACAACCTGATCGCACGGTGCGAATATTTTCAAAGTTCCCCGCCGTGTCGCTTCCGACCTCTCGGCGCGAATATTTTCAAAGTCCCCGGTCGTGTCGGTCCCGACCGCTCGGCGCGAATATTTTCTAAGTTCCCCGCCGTGTCGCTTCCGACCGCTCGGCGCGAATATTTTCTAAGTTCCCCGCCGTGTCGCTTCCGACCGCTCGGCGCGAATATTTTCTAAGTTCCCGGTCATGTCGCTTCCGACCTCTCGGTGGGAATATTTTACAATTTCACGGTCATGTCGCTTCCGACCTCTCGGTGGGAATATTTTACAATTTCACGGTCATGTCGCTTCCGACCTCTCGGTAGGAATATTTTTCAAATCTCCGGACGCATCGCTTCCTACATTTCGGTGAGGATATTTTTTACGTTTCTGAACGTATCGGTCCCGACCTCTTGGTGCGAATATATATATATATATATATATATATATATATATATATATATATATATATATATATATATATAACATAATATAACCTAACCTAATACAACCTGATCGCACGGTGCGAATATTTTCAAAGTTCCCCGCCGTGTCGCTTCCGACCTCTCGGCGCGAATATTTTCAAAGTCCCCGGTCGTGTCGGTCCCGACCGCTCGGCGCGAATATTTTCTAAGTTCCCCGCCGTGTCGCTTCCGACCGCTCGGCGCGAATATTTTCTAAGTTCCCCGCCGTGTCGCTTCCGACCGCTCGGCGCGAATATTTTCTAAGTTCCCGGTCATGTCGCTTCCGACCTCTCGGTGGGAATATTTTACAATTTCACGGTCATGTCGCTTCCGACCTCTCGGTGGGAATATTTTACAATTTCACGGTCATGTCGCTTCCGACCTCTCGGTAGGAATATTTTTCAAATCTCCGGACGCATCGCTTCCTACATTTCGGTGAGGATATTTTTTACGTTTCTGAACGTATCGGTCCCGACCTCTTGGTGCGAATATTATATATATATATATATATATATATATATATATATATATATATATATATATAACATAATATAACCTAACCTAATACAACCTGATCGCACGGTGCGAATATTTTCAAAGTTCCCCGCCGTGTCGCTTCCGACCTCTCGGCGCGAATATTTTCAAAGTCCCCGGTCGTGTCGGTCCCGACCGCTCGGCGCGAATATTTTCTAAGTTCCCCGCCGTGTCGCTTCCGACCGCTCGGCGCGAATATTTTCTAAGTTCCCCGCCGTGTCGCTTCCGACCGCTCGGCGCGAATATTTTCTAAGTTCCCGGTCATGTCGCTTCCGACCTCTCGGTGGGAATATTTTACAATTTCACGGTCATGTCGCTTCCGACCTCTCGGTGGGAATATTTTACAATTTCACGGTCATGTCGCTTCCGACCTCTCGGTAGGAATATTTTTCAAATCTCCGGACGCATCGCTTCCTACATTTCGGTGAGGATATTTTTTACGTTTCTGAACGTATCGGTCCCGACCTCTTGGTGCGAATATTATATATATATATATATATATATATATATATATATATATATAGACATAATATAACCTAACCTAATACAACCTGATCGCACGGTGCGAATATTTTCAAAGTTCCCCGCCGTGTCGCTTCCGACCTCTCGGCGCGAATATTTTCAAAGTCCCCGGTCGTGTCGGTCCCGACCGCTCGGCGCGAATATTTTCTAAGTTCCCCGCCGTGTCGCTTCCGACCGCTCGGCGCGAATATTTTCTAAGTTCCCCGCCGTGTCGCGACCGCTCGGCGCGAATATTTTCTAAGTTCCCGGTCATGTCGCTTCCGACCTCTCGGTGGGAATATTTTACAATTTCACGGTCATGTCGCTTCCGACCTCTCGGTGGGAATATTTTACAATTTCACGGTCATGTCGCTTCCGACCTCTCGGTAGGAATATTTTTCAAATCTCCGGACGCATCGCTTCCTACATTTCGGTGAGGATATTTTTTACGTTTCTGAACGTATCGGTCCCGACCTCTTGGTGCGAATATTATATATATATATATATATATATATATATATATATATATATATATATATATAACATAATATAACCTAACCTAATACAACCTGATCGCACGGTGCGAATATTTTCAAAGTTCCCCGCCGTGTCGCTTCCGACCTCTCGGCGCGAATATTTTCAAAGTCCCCGGTCGTGTCGGTCCCGACCGCTCGGCGCGAATATTTTCTAAGTTCCCCGCCGTGTCGCTTCCGACCGCTCGGCGCGAATATTTTCTAAGTTCCCCGCCGTGTCGCTTCCGACCGCTCGGCGCGAATATTTTCTAAGTTCCCGGTCATGTCGCTTCCGACCTCTCGGTGGGAATATTTTACAATTTCACGGTCATGTCGCTTCCGACCTCTCGGTGGGAATATTTTACAATTTCACGGTCATGTCGCTTCCGACCTCTCGGTAGGAATATTTTTCAAATCTCCGGACGCATCGCTTCCTACATTTCGGTGAGGATATTTTTTACGTTTCTGAACGTATCGGTCCCGACCTCTTGGTGCGAATATTATATATATATATATATATATATATATATATATATATATATATATATATATATATATATATATAACATAATATAACCTAACCTAATACAACCTGATCGCACGGTGCGAATATTTTCAAAGTTCCCCGCCGTGTCGCTTCCGACCTCTCGGCGCGAATATTTTCAAAGTCCCCGGTCGTGTCGGTCCCGACCGCTCGGGGCGAATATTTTCTAAGTTCCCCGCCGTGTCGCTTCCGACCGCTCGGCGCGAATATTTTCTAAGTTCCCCGCCGTGTCGCTTCCGACCGCTCGGCGCGAATATTTTCTAAGTTCCCGGTCATGTCGCTTCCGACCTCTCGGTGGGAATATTTTACAATTTCACGGTCATGTCGCTTCCGACCTCTCGGTGGGAATATTTTACAATTTCACGGTCATGTCGCTTCCGACCTCTCGGTAGGAATATTTTTCAAATCTCCGGACGCATCGCTTCCTACATTTCGGTGAGGATATTTTTTACGTTTCTGAACGTATCGGTCCCGACCTCTTGGTGCGAATATTATATATATATATATATATATATATATATATATATATATATATATATATATATATATAATATAATATAACCTAACCTAATACAACCTGATCGCACGGTGCGAATATTTTCAAAGTTCCCCGCCGTGTCGCTTCCGACCTCTCGGCGCGAATATTTTCAAAGTCCCCGGTCGTGTCGGTCCCGACCGCTCGGCGCGAATATTTTCTAAGTTCCCCGCCGTGTCGCTTCCGACCGCTCGGCGCGAATATTTTCTAAGTTCCCCGCCGTGTCGCTTCCGACCGCTCGGCGCGAATATTTTCTAAGTTCCCGGTCATGTCGCTTCCGACCTCTCGGTGGGAATATTTTACAATTTCACGGTCATGTCGCTTCCGACCTCTCGGTGGGAATATTTTACAATTTCACGGTCATGTCGCTTCCGACCTCTCGGTAGGAATATTTTTCAAATCTCCGGACGCATCGCTTCCTACATTTCGGTGAGGATATTTTTTACGTTTCTGAACGTATCGGTCCCGACCTCTTGGTGCGAATATTATATATATATATATATATATATATATATATATATATATATATATATATAATATAATATAACCTAACCTAATACAACCTGATCGCACGGTGCGAATATTTTCAAAGTTCCCCGCCGTGTCGCTTCCGACCTCTCGGCGCGAATATTTTCAAAGTCCACGGTCGTGTCGGTCCCGACCGCTCGGCGCGAATATTTTCTAAGTTCCCCGCCGTGTCGCTTCCGACCGCTCGGCGCGAATATTTTCTAAGTTCCCCGCCGTGTCGCTTCCGACCGCTCGGCGCGAATATTTTCTAAGTTCCCGGTCATGTCGCTTCCGACCTCTCGGTGGGAATATTTTACAATTTCACGGTCATGTCGCTTCCGACCTCTCGGTGGGAATATTTTACAATTTCACGGTCATGTCGCTTCCGACCTCTCGGTAGGAATATTTTTCAAATCTCCGGACGCATCGCTTCCTACATTTCGGTGAGGATATTTTTTACGTTTCTGAACGTATCGGTCCCGACCTCTTGGTGCGAATATTATATATATATATATATATATATATATATATATATATATATATATATATATAACATAATATAACCTAACCTAATACAACCTGATCGCACGGTGCGAATATTTTCAAAGTTCCCCGCCGTGTCGCTTCCGACCTCTCGGCGCGAATATTTTCAAAGTCCCCGGTCGTGTCGGTCCCGACCGCTCGGCGCGAATATTTTCTAAGTTCCCCGCCGTGTCGCTTCCGACCGCTCGGCGCGAATATTTTCTAAGTTCCCCGCCGTGTCGCTTCCGACCGCTCGGCGCGAATATTTTCTAAGTTCCCGGTCATGTCGCTTCCGACCTCTCGGTGGGAATATTTTACAATTTCACGGTCATGTCGCTTCCGACCTCTCGGTGGGAATATTTTACAATTTCACGGTCATGTCGCTTCCGACCTCTCGGTAGGAATATTTTTCAAATCTCCGGACGCATCGCTTCCTACATTTCGGTGAGGATATTTTTTACGTTTCTGAACGTATCGGTCCCGACCTCTTGGTGCGAATATTATATATATATATATATATATATATATATATATATATATATATATATATATATATAACATAATATAACCTAACCTAATACAACCTGATCGCACGGTGCGAATATTTTCAAAGTTCCCCGCCGTGTCGCTTCCGACCTCTCGGCGCGAATATTTTCAAAGTCCCCGGTCGTGTCGGTCCCGACCGCTCGGCGCGAATATTTTCTAAGTTCCCCGCCGTGTCGCTTCCGACCGCTCGGCGCGAATATTTTCTAAGTTCCCCGCCGTGTCGCTTCCGACCGCTCGGCGCGAATATTTTCTAAGTTCCCGGTCATGTCGCTTCCGACCTCTCGGTGGGAATATTTTACAATTTCACGGTCATGTCGCTTCCGACCTCTCGGTGGTGGGAATATTTTACAATTTCACGGTCATGTCGCTTCCGACCTCTCGGTAGGAATATTTTTCAAATCTCCGGACGCATCGCTTCCTACATTTCGGTGAGGATATTTTTTACGTTTCTGAACGTATCGGTCCCGACCTCTTGGTGCGAATATTATATATATATATATATATATATATATATATATATATATATATATACATAATATAACCTAACCTAATACAACCTGATCGCACGGTGCGAATATTTTCAAAGTTCCCCGCCGTGTCGCTTCCGACCTCTCGGCGCGAATATTTTCAAAGTCCCCGGTCGTGTCGGTCCCGACCGCTCGGCGCGAATATTTTCTAAGTTCCCCGCCGTGTCGCTTCCGACCGCTCGGCGCGAATATTTTCTAAGTTCCCCGCCGTGTCGCTTCCGACCGCTCGGCGCGAATATTTTCTAAGTTCCCGGTCATGTCGCTTCCGACCTCTCGGTGGGAATATTTTACAATTTCACGGTCATGTCGCTTCCGACCTCTCGGTGGGAATATTTTACAATTTCACGGTCATGTCGCTTCCGACCTCTCGGTAGGAATATTTTTCAAATCTCCGGACGCATCGCTTCCTACATTTCGGTGAGGATATTTTTTACGTTTCTGAACGTATCGGTCCCGACCTCTTGGTGCGAATATTATATATATATATATATATATATATATATATATATATATATATATATATATATATATATATATAACATAATATAACCTAACCTAATACAACCTGATCGCACGGTGCGAATATTTTCAAAGTTCCCCGCCGTGTCGCTTCCGACCTCTCGGCGCGAATATTTTCAAAGTCCCCGGTCGTGTCGGTCCCGACCGCTCGGCGCGAATATTTTCTAAGTTCCCCGCCGTGTCGCTTCCGACCGCTCGGCGCGAATATTTTCTAAGTTCCCCGCCGTGTCGCTTCCGACCGCTCGGCGCGAATATTTTCTAAGTTCCCGGTCATGTCGCTTCCGACCTCTCGGTGGGAATTATTTTACAATTTCACGGTCATGTCGCTTCCGACCTCTCGGTGGGAATATTTTACAATTTCACGGTCATGTCGCTTCCGACCTCTCGGTAGGAATATTTTTCAAATCTCCGGACGCATCGCTTCCTACATTTCGGTGAGGATATTTTTTACGTTTCTGAACGTATCGGTCCCGACCTCTTGGTGCGAATATTATATATATATATATATATATATATATATATATATATATATATATATATATATATATAACATAATATAACCTAACCTAATACAACCTGATCGCACGGTGCGAATATTTTCAAAGTTCCCCGCCGTGTCGCTTCCGACCTCTCGGCGCGAATATTTTCAAAGTCCCCGGTCGTGTCGGTCCCGACCGCTCGGCGCGAATATTTTCTAAGTTCCCCGCCGTGTCGCTTCCGACCGCTCGGCGCGAATATTTTCTAAGTTCCCCGCCGTGTCGCTTCCGACCGCTCGGCGCGAATATTTTCTAAGTTCCCGGTCATGTCGCTTCCGACCTCTCGGTGGGAATATTTTACAATTTCACGGTCATGTCGCTTCCGACCTCTCGGTGGGAATATTTTACAATTTCACGGTCATGTCGCTTCCGACCTCTCGGTAGGAATATTTTTCAAATCTCCGGACGCATCGCTTCCTACATTTCGGTGAGGATATTTTTTACGTTTCTGAACGTATCGGTCCCGACCTCTTGGTGCGAATATATATATATATATATATATATATATATATATATATATATATATATATATATATATATATATAACATAATATAACCTAACCTAATACAACCTGATCGCACGGTGCGAATATTTTCAAAGTTCCCCGCCGTGTCGCTTCCGACCTCTCGGCGCGAATATTTTCAAAGTCCCCGGTCGTGTCGGTCCCGACCGCTCGGCGCGAATATTTTCTAAGTTCCCCGCCGTGTCGCTTCCGACCGCTCGGCGCGAATATTTTCTAAGTTCCCCGCCGTGTCGCTTCCGACCGCTCGGCGCGAATATTTTCTAAGTTCCCGGTCATGTCGCTTCCGACCTCTCGGTGGGAATATTTTACAACTTCACGGTCATGTCGCTTCCGACCTCTCGGTGGGAATATTTTACAATTTCACGGTCATGTCGCTTCCGACCTCTCGGTAGGAATATTTTTCAAATCTCCGGACGCATCGCTTCCTACATTTCGGTGAGGATATTTTTTACGTTTCTGAACGTATCGGTCCCGACCTCTTGGTGCGAATATTATATATATATATATATATATATATATATATATATATATATATATATATATATATATATATAACATAATATAACCTAACCTAATACAACCTGATCGCACGGTGCGAATATTTTCAAAGTTCCCCGCCGTGTCGCTTCCGACCTCTCGGCGCGAATATTTTCAAAGTCCCCGGTCGTGTCGGTCCCGACCGCTCGGCGCGAATATTTTCTAAGTTCCCCGCCGTGTCGCTTCCGACCGCTCGGCGCGAATATTTTCTAAGTTCCCCGCCGTGTCGCTTCCGACCGCTCGGCGCGAATATTTTCTAAGTTCCCGGTCATGTCGCTTCCGACCTCTCGGTGGGAATATTTTACAACTTCACGGTCATGTCGCTTCCGACCTCTCGGTGGGAATATTTTACAATTTCACGGTCATGTCGCTTCCGACCTCTCGGTAGGAATATTTTTCAAATCTCCGGACGCATCGCTTCCTACATTTCGGTGAGGATATTTTTTACGTTTCTGAACGTATCGGTCCCGACCTCTTGGTGCGAATATTATATATATATATATATATATATATATATATATATATATATATATATATATATATATAACATAATATAACCTAACCTAATACAACCTGATCGCACGGTGCGAATATTTTCAAAGTTCCCCGCCGTGTCGCTTCCGACCTCTCGGCGCGAATATTTTCAAAGTCCCCGGTCGTGTCGGTCCCGACCGCTCGGCGCGAATATTTTCTAAGTTCCCCGCCGTGTCGCTTCCGACCGCTCGGCGCGAATATTTTCTAAGTTCCCCGCCGTGTCGCTTCCGACCGCTCGGCGCGAATATTTTCTAAGTTCCCGGTCATGTCGCTTCCGACCTCTCGGTGGGAATATTTTACAATTTCACGGTCATGTCGCTTCCGACCTCTCGGTGGGAATATTTTACAATTTCACGGTCATGTCGCTTCCGACCTCTCGGTAGGAATATTTTTCAAATCTCCGGACGCATCGCTTCCTACATTTCGGTGAGGATATTTTTTACGTTTCTGAACGTATCGGTCCCGACCTCTTGGTGCGAATATTATATATATATATATATATATATATATATATATATATATATATATATAACATAATATAACCTAACCTAATACAACCTGATCGCACGGTGCGAATATTTTCAAAGTTCCCCGCCGTGTCGCTTCCGACCTCTCGGCGCGAATATTTTCAAAGTCCCCGGTCGTGTCGGTCCCGACCGCTCGGCGCGAATATTTTCTAAGTTCCCCGCCGTGTCGCTTCCGACCGCTCGGCGCGAATATTTTCTAAGTTCCCCGCCGTGTCGCTTCCGACCGCTCGGCGCGAATATTTTCTAAGTTCCCGGTCATGTCGCTTCCGACCTCTCGGTGGGAATATTTTACAATTTCACGGTCATGTCGCTTCCGACCTCTCGGTGGGAATATTTTACAATTTCACGGTCATGTCGCTTCCGACCTCTCGGTAGGAATATTTTTCAAATCTCCGGACGCATCGCTTCCTACATTTCGGTGAGGATATTTTTTACGTTTCTGAACGTATCGGTCCCGACCTCTTGGTGCGAATATTATATATATATATATATATATATATATATATATATATAACATAATATAACCTAACCTAATACAACCTGATCGCACGGTGCGAATATTTTCAAAGTTCCCCGCCGTGTCGCTTCCGACCTCTCGGCGCGAATATTTTCAAAGTCCCCGGTCGTGTCGGTCCCGACCGCTCGGCGCGAATATTTTCTAAGTTCCCCGCCGTGTCGCTTCCGACCGCTCGGCGCGAATATTTTCTAAGTTCCCCGCCGTGTCGCTTCCGACCGCTCGGCGCGAATATTTTCTAAGTTCCCGGTCATGTCGCTTCCGACCTCTCGGTGGGAATATTTTACAATTTCACGGTCATGTCGCTTCCGACCTCTCGGTGGGAATATTTTACAATTTCACGGTCATGTCGCTTCCGACCTCTCGGTAGGAATATTTTTCAAATCTCCGGACGCATCGCTTCCTACATTTCGGTGAGGATATTTTTTACGTTTCTGAACGTATCGGTCCCGACCTCTTGGTGCGAATATTATATATATATATATATATATATATATATATATATATATATATATATATATAACATAATATAACCTAACCTAATACAACCTGATCGCACGGTGCGAATATTTTCAAAGTTCCCCGCCGTGTCGCTTCCGACCTCTCGGCGCGAATATTTTCAAAGTCCCCGGTCGTGTCGGTCCCGACCGCTCGCGCGAATATTTTCTAAGTTCCCCGCCGTGTCGCTTCCGACCGCTCGGCGCGAATATTTTCTAAGTTCCCCGCCGTGTCGCTTCCGACCGCTCGGCGCGAATATTTTCTAAGTTCCCGGTCATGTCGCTTCCGACCTCTCGGTGGGAATATTTTACAATTTCACGGTCATGTCGCTTCCGACCTCTCGGTGGGAATATTTTACAATTTCACGGTCATGTCGCTTCCGACCTCTCGGTAGGAATATTTTTCAAATCTCCGGACGCATCGCTTCCTACATTTCGGTGAGGATATTTTTTACGTTTCTGAACGTATCGGTCCCGACCTCTTGGTGCGAATATTATATATATATATATATATATATATATATATATATATATATATATATATATATATATATATATATAACATAATATAACCTAACCTAATACAACCTGATCGCACGGTGCGAATATTTTCAAAGTTCCCCGCCGTGTCGCTTCCGACCTCTCGGCGCGAATATTTTCAAAGTCCCCGGTCGTGTCGGTCCCGACCGCTCGGCGCGAATATTTTCTAAGTTCCCCGCCGTGTCGCTTCCGACCGCTCGGCGCGAATATTTTCTAAGTTCCCCGCCGTGTCGCTTCCGACCGCTCGGCGCGAATATTTTCTAAGTTCCCGGTCATGTCGCTTCCGACCTCTCGGTGGGAATATTTTACAATTTCACGGTCATGTCGCTTCCGACCTCTCGGTGGGAATATTTTACAATTTCACGGTCATGTCGCTTCCGACCTCTCGGTAGGAATATTTTTCAAATCTCCGGACGCATCGCTTCCTACATTTCGGTGAGGATATTTTTTACGTTTCTGAACGTATCGGTCCCGACCTCTTGGTGCGAATATTATATATATATATATATATATATATATATATATATATATATATATATATAACATAATATAACCTAACCTAATACAACCTGATCGCACGGTGCGAATATTTTCAAAGTTCCCCGCCGTGTCGCTTCCGACCTCTCGGCGCGAATATTTTCAAAGTCCCCGGTCGTGTCGGTCCCGACCGCTCGGCGCGAATATTTTCTAAGTTCCCCGCCGTGTCGCTTCCGACCGCTCGGCGCGAATATTTTCTAAGTTCCCCGCCGTGTCGCTTCCGACCGCTCGGCGCGAATATTTTCTAAGTTCCCGGTCATGTCGCTTCCGACCTCTCGGTGGGAATATTTTACAATTTCACGGTCATGTCGCTTCCGACCTCTCGGTGGGAATATTTTACAATTTCACGGTCATGTCGCTTCCGACCTCTCGGTAGGAATATTTTTCAAATCTCCGGACGCATCGCTTCCTACATTTCGGTGAGGATATTTTTTACGTTTCTGAACGTATCGGTCCCGACCTCTTGGTGCGAATATTATATATATATATATATATATATATATATAACATAATATAACCTAACCTAATACAACCTGATCGCACGGTGCGAATATTTTCAAAGTTCCCCGCCGTGTCGCTTCCGACCTCTCGGCGCGAATATTTTCAAAGTCCCCGGTCGTGTCGGTCCCGACCGCTCGGCGCGAATATTTTCTAAGTTCCCCGCCGTGTCGCTTCCGACCGCTCGGCGCGAATATTTTCTAAGTTCCCCGCCGTGTCGCTTCCGACCGCTCGGCGCGAATATTTTCTAAGTTCCCGGTCATGTCGCTTCCGACCTCTCGGTGGGAATATTTTACAATTTCACGGTCATGTCGCTTCCGACCTCTCGGTGGGAATATTTTACAATTTCACGGTCATGTCGCTTCCGACCTCTCGGTAGGAATATTTTTCAAATCTCCGGACGCATCGCTTCCTACATTTCGGTGAGGATATTTTTTACGTTTCTGAACGTATCGGTCCCGACCTCTTGGTGCGAATATTATATATATATATATATATATATATATATATATATATATATAACATAATATAACCTAACCTAATACAACCTGATCGCACGGTGCGAATATTTTCAAAGTTCCCCGCCGTGTCGCTTCCGACCTCTCGGCGCGAATATTTTCAAAGTCCCCGGTCGTGTCGGTCCCGACCGCTCGGCGCGAATATTTTCTAAGTTCCCCGCCGTGTCGCTTCCGACCGCTCGGCGCGAATATTTTCTAAGTTCCCCGCCGTGTCGCTTCCGACCGCTCGGCGCGAATATTTTCTAAGTTCCCGGTCATGTCGCTTCCGACCTCTCGGTGGGAATATTTTACAATTTCACGGTCATGTCGCTTCCGACCTCTCGGTGGGAATATTTTACAATTTCACGGTCATGTCGCTTCCGACCTCTCGGTAGGAATATTTTTCAAATCTCCGGACGCATCGCTTCCTACATTTCGGTGAGGATATTTTTTACGTTTCTGAACGTATCGGTCCCGACCTCTTGGTGCGAATATTATATATATATATATATATATATATATATATATATATAACATAATATAACCTAACCTAATACAACCTGATCGCACGGTGCGAATATTTTCAAAGTTCCCCGCCGTGTCGCTTCCGACCTCTCGGCGCGAATATTTTCAAAGTCCCCGGTCGTGTCGGTCCCGACCGCTCGGCGCGAATATTTTCTAAGTTCCCCGCCGTGTCGCTTCCGACCGCTCGGCGCGAATATTTTCTAAGTTCCCCGCCGTGTCGCTTCCGACCGCTCGGCGCGAATATTTTCTAAGTTCCCGGTCATGTCGCTTCCGACCTCTCGGTGGGAATATTTTACAATTTCACGGTCATGTCGCTTCCGACCTCTCGGTGGGAATATTTTACAATTTCACGGTCATGTCGCTTCCGACCTCTCGGTAGGAATATTTTTCAAATCTCCGGACGCATCGCTTCCTACATTTCGGTGAGGATATTTTTTACGTTTCTGAACGTATCGGTCCCGACCTCTTGGTGCGAATATTATATATATATATATATATATATATATATATATATATATATATAACATAATATAACCTAACCTAATACAACCTGATCGCACGGTGCGAATATTTTCAAAGTTCCCCGCCGTGTCGCTTCCGACCTCTCGGCGCGAATATTTTCAAAGTCCCCGGTCGTGTCGGTCCCGACCGCTCGGCGCGAATATTTTCTAAGTTCCCCGCCGTGTCGCTTCCGACCGCTCGGCGCGAATATTTTCTAAGTTCCCCGCCGTGTCGCTTCCGACCGCTCGGCGCGAATATTTTCTAAGTTCCCGGTCATGTCGCTTCCGACCTCTCGGTGGGAATATTTTACAATTTCACGGTCATGTCGCTTCCGACCTCTCGGTGGGAATATTTTACAATTTCACGGTCATGTCGCTTCCGACCTCTCGGTAGGAATATTTTTCAAATCTCCGGACGCATCGCTTCCTACATTTCGGTGAGGATATTTTTTACGTTTCTGAACGTATCGGTCCCGACCTCTTGGTGCGAATATTATATATATATATATATATATATATATATATATATATATATATATATATATATATATATATATAACATAATATAACCTAACCTAATACAACCTGATCGCACGGTGCGAATATTTTCAAAGTTCCCCGCCGTGTCGCTTCCGACCTCTCGGCGCGAATATTTTCATAGTCCCCGGTCGTGTCGGTCCCGACCGCTCGGCGCGAATATTTTCTAAGTTCCCCGCCGTGTCGCTTCCGACCGCTCGGCGCGAATATTTTCTAAGTTCCCCGCCGTGTCGCTTCCGACCGCTCGGCGCGAATATTTTCTAAGTTCCCGGTCATGTCGCTTCCGACCTCTCGGTGGGAATATTTTACAATTTCACGGTCATGTCGCTTCCGACCTCTCGGTGGGAATATTTTACAATTTCACGGTCATGTCGCTTCCGACCTCTCGGTAGGAATATTTTTCAAATCTCCGGACGCATCGCTTCCTACATTTCGGTGAGGATATTTTTTACGTTTCTGAACGTATCGGTCCCGACCTCTTGGTGCGAATATTATATATATATATATATATATATATATATATATATATATATATATATATATAACATAATATAACCTAACCTAATACAACCTGATCGCACGGTGCGAATATTTTCAAAGTTCCCCGCCGTGTCGCTTCCGACCTCTCGGCGCGAATATTTTCAAAGTCCCCGGTCGTGTCGGTCCCGACCGCTCGGCGCGAATATTTTCTAAGTTCCCCGCCGTGTCGCTTCCGACCGCTCGGCGCGAATATTTTCTAAGTTCCCCGCCGTGTCGCTTCCGACCGCTCGGCGCGAATATTTTCTAAGTTCCCGGTCATGTCGCTTCCGACCTCTCGGTGGGAATATTTTACAATTTCACGGTCATGTCGCTTCCGACCTCTCGGTGGGAATATTTTACAATTTCACGGTCATTTCGCTTCCGACCTCTCGGTAGGAATATTTTTCAAATCTCCGGACGCATCGCTTCCTACATTTCGGTGAGGATATTTTTTACGTTTCTGAACGTATCGGTCCCGACCTCTTGGTGCGAATATTATATATATATATATATATATATATATATATATATATATATATATATATATATATAACATAATATAACCTAACCTAATACAACCTGATCGCACGGTGCGAATATTTTCAAAGTTCCCCGCCGTGTCGCTTCCGACCTCTCGGCGCGAATATTTTCAAAGTCCCCGGTCGTGTCGGTCCCGACCGCTCGGCGCGAATATTTTCTAAGTTCCCCGCCGTGTCGCTTCCGACCGCTCGGCGCGAATATTTTCTAAGTTCCCCGCCGTGTCGCTTCCGACCGCTCGGCGCGAATATTTTCTAAGTTCCCGGTCATGTCGCTTCCGACCTCTCGGTGGGAATATTTTACAATTTCACGGTCATGTCGCTTCCGACCTCTCGGTGGGAATATTTTACAATTTCACGGTCATGTCGCTTCCGACCTCTCGGTAGGAATATTTTTCAAATCTCCGGACGCATCGCTTCCTACATTTCGGTGAGGATATTTTTTACGTTTCTGAACGTATCGGTCCCGACCTCTTGGTGCGAATATTATATATATATATATATATATATATATATATATATATATATATATATATATATATAACATAATATAACCTAACCTAATACAACCTGATCGCACGGTGCGAATATTTTCAAAGTTCCCCGCCGTGTCGCTTCCGACCTCTCGGCGCGAATATTTTCAAAGTCCCCGGTCGTGTCGGTCCCGACCGCTCGGCGCGAATATTTTCTAAGTTCCCCGCCGTGTCGCTTCCGACCGCTCGGCGCGAATATTTTCTAAGTTCCCCGCCGTGTCGCTTCCGACCGCTCGGCGCGAATATTTTCTAAGTTCCCGGTCATGTCGCTTCCGACCTCTCGGTGGGAATATTTTACAATTTCACGGTCATGTCGCTTCCGACCTCTCGGTGGGAATATTTTACAATTTCACGGTCATGTCGCTTCCGACCTCTCGGTAGGAATATTTTTCAAATCTCCGGACGCATCGCTTCCTACATTTCGGTGAGGATATTTTTTACGTTTCTGAACGTATCGGTCCCGACCTCTTGGTGCGAATATTATATATATATATATATATATATATATATATATATATATATATATAACATAATATAACCTAACCTAATACAACCTGATCGCACGGTGCGAATATTTTCAAAGTTCCCCGCCGTGTCGCTTCCGACCTCTCGGCGCGAATATTTTCAAAGTCCCCGGTCGTGTCGGTCCCGACCGCTCGGCGCGAATATTTTCTAAGTTCCCCGCCGTGTCGCTTCCGACCGCTCGGCGCGAATATTTTCTAAGTTCCCCGCCGTGTCGCTTCCGACCGCTCGGCGCGAATATTTTCTAAGTTCCCGGTCATGTCGCTTCCGACCTCTCGGTGGGAATATTTTACAATTTCACGGTCATGTCGCTTCCGACCTCTCGGTGGGAATATTTTACAATTTCACGGTCATGTCGCTTCCGACCTCTCGGTAGGAATATTTTTCAAATCTCCGGACGCATCGCTTCCTACATTTCGGTGAGGATATTTTTTACGTTTCTGAACGTATCGGTCCCGACCTCTTGGTGCGAATATTATATATATATATATATATATATATATATATATATATATATATATAACATAATATAACCTAACCTAATACAACCTGATCGCACGGTGCGAATATTTTCAAAGTTCCCCGCCGTGTCGCTTCCGACCTCTCGGCGCGAATATTTTCAAAGTCCCCGGTCGTGTCGGTCCCGACCGCTCGGCGCGAATATTTTCTAAGTTCCCCGCCGTGTCGCTTCCGACCGCTCGGCGCGAATATTTTCTAAGTTCCCCGCCGTGTCGCTTCCGACCGCTCGGCGCGAATATTTTCTAAGTTCCCGGTCATGTCGCTTCCGACCTCTCGGTGGGAATATTTTACAATTTCACGGTCATGTCGCTTCCGACCTCTCGGTGGGAATATTTTACAATTTCACGGTCATGTCGCTTCCGACCTCTCGGTAGGAATATTTTTCAAATCTCCGGACGCATCGCTTCCTACATTTCGGTGAGGATATTTTTTACGTTTCTGAACGTATCGGTCCCGACCTCTTGGTGCGAATATTATATATATATATATATATATATATATATATATATATATATAACATAATATAACCTAACCTAATACAACCTGATCGCACGGTGCGAATATTTTCAAAGTTCCCCGCCGTGTCGCTTCCGACCTCTCGGCGCGAATATTTTCAAAGTCCCCGGTCGTGTCGGTCCCGACCGCTCGGCGCGAATATTTTCTAAGTTCCCCGCCGTGTCGCTTCCGACCGCTCGGCGCGAATATTTTCTAAGTTCCCCGCCGTGTCGCTTCCGACCGCTCGGCGCGAATATTTTCTAAGTTCCCGGTCATGTCGCTTCCGACCTCTCGGTGGGAATATTTTACAATTTCACGGTCATGTCGCTTCCGACCTCTCGGTGGGAATATTTTACAATTTCACGGTCATGTCGCTTCCGACCTCTCGGTAGGAATATTTTTCAAATCTCCGCGGACGCATCGCTTCCTACATTTCGGTGAGGATATTTTTTACGTTTCTGAACGTATCGGTCCCGACCTCTTGGTGCGAATATTATATATATATATATATATATATATATATATATATATATATATATATATATAACATAATATAACCTAACCTAATACAACCTGATCGCACGGTGCGAATATTTTCAAAGTTCCCCGCCGTGTCGCTTCCGACCTCTCGGCGCGAATATTTTCAAAGTCCCCGGTCGTGTCGGTCCCGACCGCTCGGCGCGAATATTTTCTAAGTTCCCCGCCGTGTCGCTTCCGACCGCTCGGCGCGAATATTTTCTAAGTTCCCCGCCGTGTCGCTTCCGACCGCTCGGCGCGAATATTTTCTAAGTTCCCGGTCATGTCGCTTCCGACCTCTCGGTGGGAATATTTTACAATTTCACGGTCATGTCGCTTCCGACCTCTCGGTGGGAATATTTTACAATTTCACGGTCATGTCGCTTCCGACCTCTCGGTAGGAATATTTTTCAAATCTCCGGACGCATCGCTTCCTACATTTCGGTGAGGATATTTTTTACGTTTCTGAACGTATCGGTCCCGACCTCTTGGTGCGAATATTATATATATATATATATATATAACATAATATAACCTAACCTAATACAACCTGATCGCACGGTGCGAATATTTTCAAAGTTCCCCGCCGTGTCGCTTCCGACCTCTCGGCGCGAATATTTTCAAAGTCCCCGGTCGTGTCGGTCCCGACCGCTCGGCGCGAATATTTTCTAAGTTCCCCGCCGTGTCGCTTCCGACCGCTCGGCGCGAATATTTTCTAAGTTCCCCGCCGTGTCGCTTCCGACCGCTCGGCGCGAATATTTTCTAAGTTCCCGGTCATGTCGCTTCCGACCTCTCGGTGGGAATATTTTACAATTTCACGGTCATGTCGCTTCCGACCTCTCGGTGGGAATATTTTACAATTTCACGGTCATGTCGCTTCCGACCTCTCGGTAGGAATATTTTTCAAATCTCCGGACGCATCGCTTCCTACATTTCGGTGAGGATATTTTTTACGTTTCTGAACGTATCGGTCCCGACCTCTTGGTGCGAATATTATATATATATATATATATATATATATATATATATATATATATATATATATATAACATAATATAACCTAACCTAATACAACCTGATCGCACGGTGCGAATATTTTCAAAGTTCCCCGCCGTGTCGCTTCCGACCTCTCGGCGCGAATATTTTCAAAGTCCCCGGTCGTGTCGGTCCCGACCGCTCGGCGCGAATATTTTCTAAGTTCCCCGCCGTGTCGCTTCCGACCGCTCGGCGCGAATATTTTCTAAGTTCCCCGCCGTGTCGCTTCCGACCGCTCGGCGCGAATATTTTCTAAGTTCCCGGTCATGTCGCTTCCGACCTCTCGGTGGGAATATTTTACAATTTCACGGTCATGTCGCTTCCGACCTCTCGGTGGGAATATTTTACAATTTCACGGTCATGTCGCTTCCGACCTCTCGGTAGGAATATTTTTCAAATCTCCGGACGCATCGCTTCCTACATTTCGGTGAGGATATTTTTTACGTTTCTGAACGTATCGGTCCCGACCTCTTGGTGCGAATATTATATATATATATATATATATATATATATATATATATATATATATATATATATATAACATAATATAACCTAACCTAATACAACCTGATCGCACGGTGCGAATATTTTCAAAGTTCCCCGCCGTGTCGCTTCCGACCTCTCGGCGCGAATATTTTCAAAGTCCCCGGTCGTGTCGGTCCCGACCGCTCGGCGCGAATATTTTCTAAGTTCCCCGCCGTGTCGCTTCCGACCGCTCGGCGCGAATATTTTCTAAGTTCCCCGCCGTGTCGCTTCCGACCGCTCGGCGCGAATATTTTCTAAGTTCCCGGTCATGTCGCTTCCGACCTCTCGGTGGGAATATTTTACAATTTCACGGTCATGTCGCTTCCGACCTCTCGGTGGGAATATTTTACAATTTCACGGTCATGTCGCTTCCGACCTCTCGGTAGGAATATTTTTCAAATCTCCGGACGCATCGCTTCCTACATTTCGGTGATGATATTTTTTACGTTTCTGAACGTATCGGTCCCGACCTCTTGGTGCGAATATATATATATATATATATATATATATATATATATATATATATATATATATATATATATATAACATAATATAACCTAACCTAATACAACCTGATCGCACGGTGCGAATATTTTCAAAGTTCCCCGCCGTGTCGCTTCCGACCTCTCGGCGCGAATATTTTCAAAGTCCCCGGTCGTGTCGGTCCCGACCGCTCGGCGCGAATATTTTCTAAGTTCCCCGCCGTGTCGCTTCCGACCGCTCGGCGCGAATATTTTCTAAGTTCCCCGCCGTGTCGCTTCCGACCGCTCGGCGCGAATATTTTCTAAGTTCCCGGTCATGTCGCTTCCGACCTCTCGGTGGGAATATTTTACAATTTCACGGTCATGTCGCTTCCGACCTCTCGGTGGGAATATTTTACAATTTCACGGTCATGTCGCTTCCGACCTCTCGGTAGGAATATTTTTCAAATCTCCGGACGCATCGCTTCCTACATTTCGGTGAGGATATTTTTTACGTTTCTGAACGTATCGGTCCCGACCTCTTGGTGCGATATATATATATATATATATATATATATATATATATATATATATATATATATATATATAACATAATATAACCTAACCTAATACAACCTGATCGCACGGTGCGAATATTTTCAAAGTTCCCCGCCGTGTCGCTTCCGACCTCTCGGCGCGAATATTTTCAAAGTCCCCGGTCGTGTCGGTCCCGACCGCTCGGCGCGTATTTTCTAAGTTCCCCGCCGTGTCGCTTCCGACCGCTCGGCGCGAATATTTTCTAAGTTCCCCGCCGTGTCGCTTCCGACCGCTCGGCGCGAATATTTTCTAAGTTCCCGGTCATGTCGCTTCCGACCTCTCGGTGGGAATATTTTACAATTTCACGGTCATGTCGCTTCCGACCTCTCGGTGGGAATATTTTACAATTTCACGGTCATGTCGCTTCCGACCTCTCGGTAGGAATATTTTTCAAATCTCCGGACGCATCGCTTCCTACATTTCGGTGAGGATATTTTTTACGTTTCTGAACGTATCGGTCCCGACCTCTTGGTGCGAATATTATATAT
Source organism: Xylocopa violacea (assembly GCA_963969225.1). Taxonomy (NCBI): domain Eukaryota; kingdom Metazoa; phylum Arthropoda; class Insecta; order Hymenoptera; family Apidae; genus Xylocopa; species Xylocopa violacea. Next base: position 246,778 of record CAXAJV010000595.1, read on the forward strand.
ATATATATATATATATATATATATATATATATATATATATATATATATATAACATAATATAACCTAACCTAATACAACCTGATCGCACGGTGCGAATATTTTCAAAGTTCCCCGCCGTGTCGCTTCCGACCTCTCGGCGCGAATATTTTCAAAGTCCCCGGTCGTGTCGGTCCCGACCGCTCGGCGCGAATATTTTCTAAGTTCCCCGCCGTGTCGCTTCCGACCGCTCGGCGCGAATATTTTCTAAGTTCCCCGCCGTGTCGCTTCCGACCGCTCGGCGCGAATATTTTCTAAGTTCCCGGTCATGTCGCTTCCGACCTCTCGGTGGGAATATTTTACAATTTCACGGTCATGTCGCTTCCGACCTCTCGGTGGGAATATTTTACAATTTCACGGTCATGTCGCTTCCGACCTCTCGGTAGGAATATTTTTCAAATCTCCGGACGCATCGCTTCCTACATTTCGGTGAGGATATTTTTTACGTTTCTGAACGTATCGGTCCCGACCTCTTGGTGCGAATATTATTATATATATATATATATATATATATATATATATATATATATATATATAATATAATATAACCTAACCTAATACAACCTGATCGCACGGTGCGAATATTTTCAAAGTTCCCCGCCGTGTCGCTTCCGACCTCTCGGCGCGAATATTTTCAAAGTCCCCGGTCGTGTCGGTCCCGTCCCGACCGCTCGGCGCGAATATTTTCTAAGTTCCCCGCCGTGTCGCTTCCGACCGCTCGGCGCGAATATTTTCTAAGTTCCCCGCCGTGTCGCTTCCGACCGCTCGGCGCGAATATTTTCTAAGTTCCCGGTCATGTCGCTTCCGACCTCTCGGTGGGAATATTTTACAATTTCACGGTCATGTCGCTTCCGACCTCTCGGTGGGAATATTTTACAATTTCACGGTCATGTCGCTTCCGACCTCTCGGTAGGAATATTTTTCAAATCTCCGGACGCATCGCTTCCTACATTTCGGTGAGGATATTTTTTACGTTTCTGAACGTATCGGTCCCGACCTCTTGGTGCGAATATTATATATATATATATATATATATATATATATATATATATATATATATATAACATAATATAACCTAACCTAATACAACCTGATCGCACGGTGCGAATATTTTCAAAGTTCCCCGCCGTGTCGCTTCCGACCTCTCGGCGCGAATATTTTCAAAGTCCCCGGTCGTGTCGGTCCCGACCGCTCGGCGCGAATATTTTCTAAGTTCCCCGCCGTGTCGCTTCCGACCGCTCGGCGCGAATATTTTCTAAGTTCCCCGCCGTGTCGCTTCCGACCGCTCGGCGCGAATATTTTCTAAGTTCCCGGTCATGTCGCTTCCGACCTCTCGGTGGGAATATTTTACAATTTCACGGTCATGTCGCTTCCGACCTCTCGGTGGGAATATTTTACAATTTCACGGTCATGTCGCTTCCGACCTCTCGGTAGGAATATTTTTCAAATCTCCGGACGCATCGCTTCCTACATTTCGGTGAGGATATTTTTTACGTTTCTGAACGTATCGGTCCCGACCTCTTGGTGCGAATATTATATATATATATATATATATATATATATATATATATATATATATATATATATAACATAATATAACCTAACCTAATACAACCTGATCGCACGGTGCGAATATTTTCAAAGTTCCCCGCCGTGTCGCTTCCGACCTCTCGGCGCGAATATATTCAAAGTCCCCGGTCGTGTCGGTCCCGACCGCTCGGCGCGAATATTTTCTAAGTTCCCCGCCGTGTCGCTTCCGACCGCTCGGCGCGAATATTTTCTAAGTTCCCCGCCGTGTCGCTTCCGACCGCTCGGCGCGAATATTTTCTAAGTTCCCGGTCATGTCGCTTCCGACCTCTCGGTGGGAATATTTTACAATTTCACGGTCATGTCGCTTCCGACCTCTCGGTGGGAATATTTTACAATTTCACGGTCATGTCGCTTCCGACCTCTCGGTAGGAATATTTTTCAAATCTCCGGACGCATCGCTTCCTACATTTCGGTGAGGATATTTTTTACGTTTCTGAACGTATCGGTCCCGACCTCTTGGTGCGAATATTATATATATATATATATATATATAACATAATATAACCTAACCTAATACAACCTGATCGCACGGTGCGAATATTTTCAAAGTTCCCCGCCGTGTCGCTTCCGACCTCTCGGCGCGAATATTTTCAAAGTCCCCGGTCGTGTCGGTCCCGACCGCTCGGCGCGAATATTTTCTAAGTTCCCCGCCGTGTCGCTTCCGACCGCTCGGCGCGAATATTTTCTAAGTTCCCCGCCGTGTCGCTTCCGACCGCTCGGCGCGAATATTTTCTAAGTTCCCGGTCATGTCGCTTCCGACCTCTCGGTGGGAATATTTTACAATTTCACGGTCATGTCGCTTCCGACCTCTCGGTGGGAATATTTTACAATTTCACGGTCATGTCGCTTCCGACCTCTCGGTAGGAATATTTTTCAAATCTCCGGACGCATCGCTTCCTACATTTCGGTGAGGATATTTTTTACGTTTCTGAACGTATCGGTCCCGACCTCTTGGTGCGAATATTATATATATATATATATATATATATATATATATATATATATATATATATAACATAATATAACCTAACCTAATACAACCTGATCGCACGGTGCGAATATTTTCAAAGTTCCCCGCCGTGTCGCTTCCGACCTCTCGGCGCGAATATTTTCAAAGTCCCCGGTCGTGTCGGTCCCGACCGCTCGGCGCGAATATTTTCTAAGTTCCCCGCCGTGTCGCTTCCGACCGCTCGGCGCGAATATTTTCTAAGTTCCCCGCCGTGTCGCTTCCGACCGCTCGGCGCGAATATTTTCTAAGTTCCCGGTCATGTCGCTTCCGACCTCTCGGTGGGAATATTTTACAATTTCACGGTCATGTCGCTTCCGACCTCTCGGTGGGAATATTTTACAATTTCACGGTCATGTCGCTTCCGACCTCTCGGTAGGAATATTTTTCAAATCTCCGGACGCATCGCTTCCTACATTTCGGTGAGGATATTTTTTACGTTTCTGAACGTATCGGTCCCGACCTCTTGGTGCGAATATTATATATATATATATATATATATATATATATATATATATATATATATATATATATAACATAATATAACCTAACCTAATACAACCTGATCGCACGGTGCGAATATTTTCAAAGTTCCCCGCCGTGTCGCTTCCGACCTCTCGGCGCGAATATTTTCAAAGTCCCCGGTCGTGTCGGTCCCGACCGCTCGGCGCGAATATTTTCTAAGTTCCCCGCCGTGTCGCTTCCGACCGCTCGGCGCGAATATTTTCTAAGTTCCCGGTCATGTCGCTTCCGACCTCTCGGTGGGAATATTTTACAATTTCACGGTCATGTCGCTTCCGACCTCTCGGTGGGAATATTTTACAATTTCACGGTCATGTCGCTTCCGACCTCTCGGTAGGAATATTTTTCAAATCTCCGGACGCATCGCTTCCTACATTTCGGTGAGGATATTTTTTACGTTTCTGAACGTATCGGTCCCGACCTCTTGGTGCGAATATTATATATATATATATATATATATATATATATATATATATATATATATATATAACATAATATAACCTAACCTAATACAACCTGATCGCACGGTGCGAATATTTTCAAAGTTCCCCGCCGTGTCGCTTCCGACCTCTCGGCGCGAATATTTTCAAAGTCCCCGGTCGTGTCGGTCCCGACCGCTCGGCGCGAATATTTTCTAAGTTCCCCGCCGTGTCGCTTCCGACCGCTCGGCGCGAATATTTTCTAAGTTCCCCGCCGTGTCGCTTCCGACCGCTCGGCGCGAATATTTTCTAAGTTCCCGGTCATGTCGCTTCCGACCTCTCGGTGGGAATATTTTACAATTTCACGGTCATGTCGCTTCCGACCTCTCGGTGGGAATATTTTACAATTTCACGGTCATGTCGCTTCCGACCTCTCGGTAGGAATATTTTTCAAATCTCCGGACGCATCGCTTCCTACATTTCGGTGAGGATATTTTTTACGTTTCTGAACGTATCGGTCCCGACCTCTTGGTGCGAATATTATATATATATATATATATATATATATATATATATATATATATATATATATATATACATAATATAACCTAACCTAATACAACCTGATCGCACGGTGCGAATATTTTCAAAGTTCCCCGCCGTGTCGCTTCCGACCTCCCGGCGCGAATATTTTCAAAGTCCCCGGTCGTGTCGGTCCCGACCGCTCGGCGCGAATATTTTCTAAGTTCCCCGCCGTGTCGCTTCCGACCGCTCGGCGCGAATATTTTCTAAGTTCCCCGCCGTGTCGCTTCCGACCGCTCGGCGCGAATATTTTCTAAGTTCCCGGTCATGTCGCTTCCGACCTCTCGGTGGGAATATTTTACAATTTCACGGTCATGTCGCTTCCGACCTCTCGGTGGGAATATTTTACAATTTCACGGTCATGTCGCTTCCGACCTCTCGGTAGGAATATTTTTCAAATCTCCGGACGCATCGCTTCCTACATTTCGGTGAGGATATTTTTTACGTTTCTGAACGTATCGGTCCCGACCTCTTGGTGCGAATATTATATATATATATATATATATATATATATATATATATATATATATATATATATATATAACATAATATAACCTAACCTAATACAACCTGATCGCACGGTGCGAATATTTTCAAAGTTCCCCGCCGTGTCGCTTCCGACCTCTCGGCGCGAATATTTTCAAAGTCCCCGGTCGTGTCGGTCCCGACCGCTCGGCGCGAATATTTTCTAAGTTCCCCGCCGTGTCGCTTCCGACCGCTCGGCGCGAATATTTTCTAAGTTCCCCGCCGTGTCGCTTCCGACCGCTCGGCGCGAATATTTTCTAAGTTCCCGGTCATGTCGCTTCCGACCTCTCGGTGGGAATATTTTACAATTTCACGGTCATGTCGCTTCCGACCTCTCGGTGGGAATATTTTACAATTTCACGGTCATGTCGCTTCCGACCTCTCGGTAGGAATATTTTTCAAATCTCCGGACGCATCGCTTCCTACATTTCGGTGAGGATATTTTTTACGTTTCTGAACGTATCGGTCCCGACCTCTTGGTGCGAATATATATATATATATATATATATATATATATATATATATATATATATATATATATATATAACATAATATAACCTAACCTAATACAACCTGATCGCACGGTGCGAATATTTTCAAAGTTCCCCGCCGTGTCGCTTCCGACCTCTCGGCGCGAATATTTTCAAAGTCCCCGGTCGTGTCGGTCCCGACCGCTCGGCGCGAATATTTTCTAAGTTCCCCGCCGTGTCGCTTCCGACCGCTCGGCGCGAATATTTTCTAAGTTCCCCGCCGTGTCGCTTCCGACCGCTCGGCGCGAATATTTTCTAAGTTCCCGGTCATGTCGCTTCCGACCTCTCGGTGGGAATATTTTACAATTTCACGGTCATGTCGCTTCCGACCTCTCGGTGGGAATATTTTACAATTTCACGGTCATGTCGCTTCCGACCTCTCGGTAGGAATATTTTTCAAATCTCCGGACGCATCGCTTCCTACATTTCGGTGAGGATATTTTTTACGTTTCTGAACGTATCGGTCCCGACCTCTTGGTGCGAATATTATATATATATATATATATATATATA
>CAXAJV010000595.1:260000-282500 GCA_963969225.1 Xylocopa violacea
GTCGCTTCCGACCTCTCGGTGGGAATATTTTACAATTTCACGGTCATGTCGCTTCCGACCTCTCGGTAGGAATATTTTTCAAATCTCCGGACGCATCGCTTCCTACATTTCGGTGAGGATATTTTTTACGTTTCTGAACGTATCGGTCCCGACCTCTTGGTGCGAATATTATATATATATATATATATATATATATATATATATATATATATATATAACATAATATAACCTAACCTAATACAACCTGATCGCACGGTGCGAATATTTTCAAAGTTCCCCGCCGTGTCGCTTCCGACCTCTCGGCGCGAATATTTTCAAAGTCCCCGGTCGTGTCGGTCCCGACCGCTCGGCGCGAATATTTTCTAAGTTCCCCGCCGTGTCGCTTCCGACCGCTCGGCGCGAATATTTTCTAAGTTCCCCGCCGTGTCGCTTCCGACCGCTCGGCGCGAATATTTTCTAAGTTCCCGGTCATGTCGCTTCCGACCTCTCGGTGGGAATATTTTACAATTTCACGGTCATGTCGCTTCCGACCTCTCGGTGGGAATATTTTACAATTTCACGGTCATGTCGCTTCCGACCTCTCGGTAGGAATATTTTTCAAATCTCCGGACGCATCGCTTCCTACATTTCGGTGAGGATATTTTTTACGTTTCTGAACGTATCGGTCCCGACCTCTTGGTGCGAATATTATATATATATATATATATATATATATATATATATATATAACATAATATAACCTAACCTAATACAACCTGATCGCACGGTGCGAATATTTTCAAAGTTCCCCGCCGTGTCGCTTCCGACCTCCCGGCGCGAATATTTTCAAAGTCCCCGGTCGTGTCGGTCCCGACCGCTCGGCGCGAATATTTTCTAAGTTCCCCGCCGTGTCGCTTCCGACCGCTCGGCGCGAATATTTTCTAAGTTCCCCGCCGTGTCGCTTCCGACCGCTCGGCGCGAATATTTTCTAAGTTCCCGGTCATGTCGCTTCCGACCTCTCGGTGGGAATATTTTACAATTTCACGGTCATGTCGCTTCCGACCTCTCGGTGGGAATATTTTACAATTTCACGGTCATGTCGCTTCCGACCTCTCGGTAGGAATATTTTTCAAATCTCCGGACGCATCGCTTCCTACATTTCGGTGAGGATATTTTTTACGTTTCTGAACGTATCGGTCCCGACCTCTTGGTGCGAATATTATATATATATATATATATATATATATATATATATATATATATATATATATAACATAATATAACCTAACCTAATACAACCTGATCGCACGGTGCGAATATTTTCAAAGTTCCCCGCCGTGTCGCTTCCGACCTCTCGGCGCGAATATTTTCAAAGTCCCCGGTCGTGTCGGTCCCGACCGCTCGGGGCGAATATTTTCTAAGTTCCCCGCCGTGTCGCTTCCGACCGCTCGGCGCGAATATTTTCTAAGTTCCCCGCCGTGTCGCTTCCGACCGCTCGGCGCGAATATTTTCTAAGTTCCCGGTCATGTCGCTTCCGACCTCTCGGTGGGAATATTTTACAATTTCACGGTCATGTCGCTTCCGACCTCTCGGTGGGAATATTTTACAATTTCACGGTCATGTCGCTTCCGACCTCTCGGTAGGAATATTTTTCAAATCTCCGGACGCATCGCTTCCTACATTTCGGTGAGGATATTTTTTACGTTTCTGAACGTATCGGTCCCGACCTCTTGGTGCGAATATTATATATATATATATATATATATATATATATATATATATATATATATAACATAATATAACCTAACCTAATACAACCTGATCGCACGGTGCGAATATTTTCAAAGTTCCCCGCCGTGTCGCTTCCGACCTCTCGGCGCGAATATTTTCAAAGTCCCCGGTCGTGTCGGTCCCGACCGCTCGGCGCGAATATTTTCTAAGTTCCCCGCCGTGTCGCTTCCGACCGCTCGGCGCGAATATTTTCTAAGTTCCCCGCCGTGTCGCTTCCGACCGCTCGGCGCGAATATTTTCTAAGTTCCCGGTCATGTCGCTTCCGACCTCTCGGTGGGAATATTTTACAATTTCACGGTCATGTCGCTTCCGACCTCTCGGTGGGAATATTTTACAATTTCACGGTCATGTCGCTTCCGACCTCTCGGTAGGAATATTTTTCAAATCTCCGGACGCATCGCTGCCTACATTTCGGTGAGGATATTTTTTACGTTTCTGAACGTATCGGTCCCGACCTCTTGGTGCGAATATTATATATATATATATATATATATATATATAACATAATATAACCTAACCTAATACAACCTGATCGCACGGTGCGAATATTTTCAAAGTTCCCCGCCGTGTCACTTCCGACCTCTCGGCGCGAATATTTTCAAAGTCCCCGGTCGTGTCGGTCCCGACCGCTCGGCGCGAATATTTTCTAAGTTCCCCGCCGTGTCGCTTCCGACCGCTCGGCGCGAATATTTTCTAAGTTCCCCGCCGTGTCGCTTCCGACCGCTCGGCGCGAATATTTTCTAAGTTCCCGGTCATGTCGCTTCCGACCTCTCGGTGGGAATATTTTACAATTTCACGGTCATGTCGCTTCCGACCTCTCGGTGGGAATATTTTACAATTTCACGGTCATGTCGCTTCCGACCTCTCGGTAGGAATATTTTTCAAATCTCCGGACGCATCGCTTCCTACATTTCGGTGAGGATATTTTTTACGTTTCTGAACGTATCGGTCCCGACCTCTTGGTGCGAATATTATATATATATATATATATATATATATATATATATATATATATATATATATATATATATAACATAATATAACCTAACCTAATACAACCTGATCGCACGGTGCGAATATTTTCAAAGTTCCCCGCCGTGTCGCTTCCGACCTCTCGGCGCGAATATTTTCAAAGTCCCCGGTCGTGTCGGTCCCGACCGCTCGGCGCGAATATTTTCTAAGTTCCCCGCCGTGTCGCTTCCGACCGCTCGGCGCGAATATTTTCTAAGTTCCCCGCCGTGTCGCTTCCGACCGCTCGGCGCGAATATTTTCTAAGTTCCCGGTCATGTCGCTTCCGACCTCTCGGTGGGAATATTTTACAATTTCACGGTCATGTCGCTTCCGACCTCTCGGTGGGAATATTTTACAATTTCACGGTCATGTCGCTTCCGACCTCTCGGTAGGAATATTTTTCAAATCTCCGGACGCATCGCTTCCTACATTTCGGTGAGGATATTTTTTACGTTTCTGAACGTATCGGTCCCGACCTCTTGGTGCGAATATTATATATATATATATATATATATATATATATATATATATATAACATAATATAACCTAACCTAATACAACCTGATCGCACGGTGCGAATATTTTCAAAGTTCCCCGCCGTGTCGCTTCCGACCTCTCGGCGCGAATATTTTCAAAGTCCCCGGTCGTGTCGGTCCCGACCGCTCGGCGCGAATATTTTCTAAGTTCCCCGCCGTGTCGCTTCCGACCGCTCGGCGCGAATATTTTCTAAGTTCCCCGCCGTGTCGCTTCCGACCGCTCGGCGCGAATATTTTCTAAGTTCCCGGTCATGTCGCTTCCGACCTCTCGGTGGGAATATTTTACAATTTCACGGTCATGTCGCTTCCGACCTCTCGGTGGGAATATTTTACAATTTCACGGTCATGTCGCTTCCGACCTCTCGGTAGGAATATTTTTCAAATCTCCGGACGCATCGCTGCCTACATTTCGGTGAGGATATTTTTTACGTTTCTGAACGTATCGGTCCCGACCTCTTGGTGCGAATATTATATATATATATATATATATATATATATATAACATAATATAACCTAACCTAATACAACCTGATCGCACGGTGCGAATATTTTCAAAGTTCCCCGCCGTGTCACTTCCGACCTCTCGGCGCGAATATTTTCAAAGTCCCCGGTCGTGTCGGTCCCGACCGCTCGGCGCGAATATTTTCTAAGTTCCCCGCCGTGTCGCTTCCGACCGCTCGGCGCGAATATTTTCTAAGTTCCCCGCCGTGTCGCTTCCGACCGCTCGGCGCGAATATTTTCTAAGTTCCCGGTCATGTCGCTTCCGACCTCTCGGTGGGAATATTTTACAATTTCACGGTCATGTCGCTTCCGACCTCTCGGTGGGAATATTTTACAATTTCACGGTCATGTCGCTTCCGACCTCTCGGTAGGAATATTTTTCAAATCTCCGGACGCATCGCTTCCTACATTTCGGTGAGGATATTTTTTACGTTTCTGAACGTATCGGTCCCGACCTCTTGGTGCGAATATTATATATATATATATATATATATATATATATATATATATATATATATATATAACATAATATAACCTAACCTAATACAACCTGATCGCACGGTGCGAATATTTTCAAAGTTCCCCGCCGTGTCGCTTCCGACCTCTCGGCGCGAATATTTTCAAAGTCCCCGGTCGTGTCGGTCCCGACCGCTCGGCGCGAATATTTTCTAAGTTCCCCGCCGTGTCGCTTCCGACCGCTCGGCGCGAATATTTTCTAAGTTCCCCGCCGTGTCGCTTCCGACCGCTCGGCGCGAATATTTTCTAAGTTCCCGGTCATGTCGCTTCCGACCTCTCGGTGGGAATATTTTACAATTTCACGGTCATGTCGCTTCCGACCTCTCGGTGGGAATATTTTACAATTTCACGGTCATGTCGCTTCCGACCTCTCGGTAGGAATATTTTTCAAATCTCCGGACGCATCGCTTCCTACATTTCGGTGAGGATATTTTTTACGTTTCTGAACGTATCGGTCCCGACCTCTTGGTGCGAATATTATATATATATATATATATATATATATATATATATATATATAATATAATATAACCTAACCTAATACAACCTGATCGCACGGTGCGAATATTTTCAAAGTTCCCCGCCGTGTCGCTTCCGACCTCTCGGCGCGAATATTTTCAAAGTCCCCGGTCGTGTCGGTCCCGACCGCTCGGCGCGAATATTTTCTAAGTTCCCCGCCGTGTCGCTTCCGACCGCTCGGCGCGAATATTTTCTAAGTTCCCCGCCGTGTCGCTTCCGACCGCTCGGCGCGAATATTTTCTAAGTTCCCGGTCATGTCGCTTCCGACCTCTCGGTGGGAATATTTTACAATTTCACGGTCATGTCGCTTCCGACCTCTCGGTGGGAATATTTTACAATTTCACGGTCATGTCGCTTCCGACCTCTCGGTAGGAATATTTTTCAAATCTCCGGACGCATCGCTTCCTACATTTCGGTGAGGATATTTTTTACGTTTCTGAACGTATCGGTCCCGACCTCTTGGTGCGAATATTATATATATATATATATATATATATATATATATATATATATATATATATATAACATAATATAACCTAACCTAATACAACCTGATCGCACGGTGCGAATATTTTCAAAGTTCCCCGCCGTGTCGCTTCCGACCTCTCGGCGCGAATATTTTCAAAGTCCCCGGTCGTGTCGGTCCCGACCGCTCGGCGCGAATATTTTCTAAGTTCCCCGCCGTGTCGCTTCCGACCGCTCGGCGCGAATATTTTCTAAGTTCCCCGCCGTGTCGCTTCCGACCGCTCGGCGCGAATATTTTCTAAGTTCCCGGTCATGTCGCTTCCGACCTCTCGGTGGGAATATTTTACAATTTCACGGTCATGTCGCTTCCGACCTCTCGGTGGGAATATTTTACAATTTCACGGTCATGTCGCTTCCGACCTCTCGGTAGGAATATTTTTCAAATCTCCGGACGCATCGCTTCCTACATTTCGGTGAGGATATTTTTTACGTTTCTGAACGTATCGGTCCCGACCTCTTGGTGCGAATATTATATATATATATATATATATATATATATATATATATATATATATATATATATATAACATAATATAACCTAACCTAATACAACCTGATCGCACGGTGCGAATATTTTCAAAGTTCCCCGCCGTGTCGCTTCCGACCTCTCGGCGCGAATATATTCAAAGTCCCCGGTCGTGTCGGTCCCGACCGCTCGGCGCGAATATTTTCTAAGTTCCCCGCCGTGTCGCTTCCGACCGCTCGGCGCGAATATTTTCTAAGTTCCCCGCCGTGTCGCTTCCGACCGCTCGGCGCGAATATTTTCTAAGTTCCCGGTCATGTCGCTTCCGACCTCTCGGTGGGAATATTTTACAATTTCACGGTCATGTCGCTTCCGACCTCTCGGTGGGAATATTTTACAATTTCACGGTCATGTCGCTTCCGACCTCTCGGTAGGAATATTTTTCAAATCTCCGGACGCATCGCTTCCTACATTTCGGTGAGGATATTTTTTACGTTTCTGAACGTATCGGTCCCGACCTCTTGGTGCGAATATTATATATATATATATATATATATAACATAATATAACCTAACCTAATACAACCTGATCGCACGGTGCGAATATTTTCAAAGTTCCCCGCCGTGTCGCTTCCGACCTCTCGGCGCGAATATTTTCAAAGTCCCCGGTCGTGTCGGTCCCGACCGCTCGGCGCGAATATTTTCTAAGTTCCCCGCCGTGTCGCTTCCGACCGCTCGGCGCGAATATTTTCTAAGTTCCCCGCCGTGTCGCTTCCGACCGCTCGGCGCGAATATTTTCTAAGTTCCCGGTCATGTCGCTTCCGACCTCTCGGTGGGAATATTTTACAATTTCACGGTCATGTCGCTTCCGACCTCTCGGTGGGAATATTTTACAATTTCACGGTCATGTCGCTTCCGACCTCTCGGTAGGAATATTTTTCAAATCTCCGGACGCATCGCTTCCTACATTTCGGTGAGGATATTTTTTACGTTTCTGAACGTATCGGTCCCGACCTCTTGGTGCGAATATTATATATATATATATATATATATATATATATATATATATATATATATATAACATAATATAACCTAACCTAATACAACCTGATCGCACGGTGCGAATATTTTCAAAGTTCCCCGCCGTGTCGCTTCCGACCTCTCGGCGCGAATATTTTCAAAGTCCCCGGTCGTGTCGGTCCCGACCGCTCGGCGCGAATATTTTCTAAGTTCCCCGCCGTGTCGCTTCCGACCGCTCGGCGCGAATATTTTCTAAGTTCCCCGCCGTGTCGCTTCCGACCGCTCGGCGCGAATATTTTCTAAGTTCCCGGTCATGTCGCTTCCGACCTCTCGGTGGGAATATTTTACAATTTCACGGTCATGTCGCTTCCGACCTCTCGGTGGGAATATTTTACAATTTCACGGTCATGTCGCTTCCGACCTCTCGGTAGGAATATTTTTCAAATCTCCGGACGCATCGCTTCCTACATTTCGGTGAGGATATTTTTTACGTTTCTGAACGTATCGGTCCCGACCTCTTGGTGCGAATATTATATATATATATATATATATATATAACATAATATAACCTAACCTAATACAACCTGATCGCACGGTGCGAATATTTTCAAAGTTCCCCGCCGTGTCGCTTCCGACCTCTCGGCGCGAATATTTTCAAAGTCCCCGGTCGTGTCGGTCCCGACCGCTCGGCGCGAATATTTTCTAAGTTCCCCGCCGTGTCGCTTCCGACCGCTCGGCGCGAATATTTTCTAAGTTCCCCGCCGTGTCGCTTCCGACCGCTCGGCGCGAATATTTTCTAAGTTCCCGGTCATGTCGCTTCCGACCTCTCGGTGGGAATATTTTACAATTTCACGGTCATGTCGCTTCCGACCTCTCGGTGGGAATATTTTACAATTTCACGGTCATGTCGCTTCCGACCTCTCGGTAGGAATATTTTTCAAATCTCCGGACGCATCGCTTCCTACATTTCGGTGAGGATATTTTTTACGTTTCTGAACGTATCGGTCCCGACCTCTTGGTGCGAATATTATATATATATATATATATATATATATATATATATATATATATAACATAATATAACCTAACCTAATACAACCTGATCGCACGGTGCGAATATTTTCAAAGTTCCCCGCCGTGTCGCTTCCGACCTCTCGGCGCGAATATTTTCAAAGTCCCCGGTCGTGTCGGTCCCGACCGCTCGGCGCGAATATTTTCTAAGTTCCCCGCCGTGTCGCTTCCGACCGCTCGGCGCGAATATTTTCTAAGTTCCCGGTCATGTCGCTTCCGACCTCTCGGTGGGAATATTTTACAATTTCACGGTCATGTCGCTTCCGACCTCTCGGTGGGAATATTTTACAATTTCACGGTCATGTCGCTTCCGACCTCTCGGTAGGAATATTTTTCAAATCTCCGGACGCATCGCTTCCTACATTTCGGTGAGGATATTTTTTACGTTTCTGAACGTATCGGTCCCGACCTCTTGGTGCGAATATTATATATATATATATATATATATATATATATATATATATATATATATATATAACATAATATAACCTAACCTAATACAACCTGATCGCACGGTGCGAATATTTTCAAAGTTCCCCGCCGTGTCGCTTCCGACCTCTCGGCGCGAATATTTTCAAAGTCCCCGGTCGTGTCGGTCCCGACCGCTCGGCGCGAATATTTTCTAAGTTCCCCGCCGTGTCGCTTCCGACCGCTCGGCGCGAATATTTTCTAAGTTCCCCGCCGTGTCGCTTCCGACCGCTCGGCGCGAATATTTTCTAAGTTCCCGGTCATGTCGCTTCCGACCTCTCGGTGGGAATATTTTACAATTTCACGGTCATGTCGCTTCCGACCTCTCGGTGGGAATATTTTACAATTTCACGGTCATGTCGCTTCCGACCTCTCGGTAGGAATATTTTTCAAATCTCCGGACGCATCGCTTCCTACATTTCGGTGAGGATATTTTTTACGTTTCTGAACGTATCGGTCCCGACCTCTTGGTGCGAATATTATATATATATATATATATATATATATATATATATATATATATATATATATATATAACATAATATAACCTAACCTAATACAACCTGATCGCACGGTGCGAATATTTTCAAAGTTCCCCGCCGTGTCGCTTCCGACCTCCCGGCGCGAATATTTTCAAAGTCCCCGGTCGTGTCGGTCCCGACCGCTCGGCGCGAATATTTTCTAAGTTCCCCGCCGTGTCGCTTCCGACCGCTCGGCGCGAATATTTTCTAAGTTCCCCGCCGTGTCGCTTCCGACCGCTCGGCGCGAATATTTTCTAAGTTCCCGGTCATGTCGCTTCCGACCTCTCGGTGGGAATATTTTACAATTTCACGGTCATGTCGCTTCCGACCTCTCGGTGGGAATATTTTACAATTTCACGGTCATGTCGCTTCCGACCTCTCGGTAGGAATATTTTTCAAATCTCCGGACGCATCGCTTCCTACATTTCGGTGAGGATATTTTTTACGTTTCTGAACGTATCGGTCCCGACCTCTTGGTGCGAATATTATATATATATATATATATATATATATATATATATATATATATATATATATAACATAATATAACCTAACCTAATACAACCTGATCGCACGGTGCGAATATTTTCAAAGTTCCCCGCCGTGTCGCTTCCGACCTCTCGGCGCGAATATTTTCAAAGTCCCCGGTCGTGTCGGTCCCGACCGCTCGGCGCGAATATTTTCTAAGTTCCCCGCCGTGTCGCTTCCGACCGCTCGGCGCGAATATTTTCTAAGTTCCCCGCCGTGTCGCTTCCGACCGCTCGGCGCGAATATTTTCTAAGTTCCCGGTCATGTCGCTTCCGACCTCTCGGTGGGAATATTTTACAATTTCACGGTCATGTCGCTTCCGACCTCTCGGTGGGAATATTTTACAATTTCACGGTCATGTCGCTTCCGACCTCTCGGTAGGAATATTTTTCAAATCTCCGGACGCATCGCTTCCTACATTTCGGTGAGGATATTTTTTACGTTTCTGAACGTATCGGTCCCGACCTCTTGGTGCGAATATTATATATATATATATATATATATATATATATATATATATATATATATATAACATAATATAACCTAACCTAATACAACCTGATCGCACGGTGCGAATATTTTCAAAGTTCCCCGCCGTGTCGCTTCCGACCTCTCGGCGCGAATATTTTCAAAGTCCCCGGTCGTGTCGGTCCCGACCGCTCGGCGCGAATATTTTCTAAGTTCCCCGCCGTGTCGCTTCCGACCGCTCGGCGCGAATATTTTCTAAGTTCCCCGCCGTGTCGCTTCCGACCGCTCGGCGCGAATATTTTCTAAGTTCCCGGTCATGTCGTTTCCGACCTCTCGGTGGGAATATTTTACAATTTCACGGTCATGTCGCTTCCGACCTCTCGGTGGGAATATTTTACAATTTCACGGTCATGTCGCTTCCGACCTCTCGGTAGGAATATTTTTCAAATCTCCGGACGCATCGCTTCCTACATTTCGGTGAGGATATTTTTTACGTTTCTGAACGTATCGGTCCCGACCTCTTGGTGCGAATATTATATATATATATATATATATATATATATATATATATATATATATATAATATAATATAACCTAACCTAATACAACCTGATCGCACGGTGCGAATATTTTCAAAGTTCCCCGCCGTGTCGCTTCCGACCTCTCGGCGCGAATATTTTCAAAGTCCCCGGTCGTGTCGGTCCCGACCGCTCGGCGCGAATATTTTCTAAGTTCCCCGCCGTGTCGCTTCCGACCGCTCGGCGCGAATATTTTCTAAGTTCCCCGCCGTGTCGCTTCCGACCGCTCGGCGCGAATATTTTCTAAGTTCCCGGTCATGTCGCTTCCGACCTCTCGGTGGGAATATTTTACAATTTCACGGTCATGTCGCTTCCGACCTCTCGGTGGGAATATTTTACAATTTCACGGTCATGTCGCTTCCGACCTCTCGGTAGGAATATTTTTCAAATCTCCGGACGCATCGCTTCCTACATTTCGGTGAGGATATTTTTTACGTTTCTGAACGTATCGGTCCCGACCTCTTGGTGCGAATATTATATATATATATATATATATATATATATATATATATATATATATATATATATATAACATAATATAACCTAACCTAATACAACCTGATCGCACGGTGCGAATATTTTCAAAGTTCCCCGCCGTGTCGCTTCCGACCTCTCGGCGCGAATATTTTCAAAGTCCCCGGTCGTGTCGGTCCCGACCGCTCGGCGCGAATATTTTCTAAGTTCCCCGCCGTGTCGCTTCCGACCGCTCGGCGCGAATATTTTCTAAGTTCCCCGCCGTGTCGCTTCCGACCGCTCGGCGCGAATATTTTCTAAGTTCCCGGTCATGTCGCTTCCGACCTCTCGGTGGGAATATTTTACAATTTCACGGTCATGTCGCTTCCGACCTCTCGGTGGGAATATTTTACAATTTCACGGTCATGTCGCTTCCGACCTCTCGGTAGGAATATTTTTCAAATCTCCGGACGCATCGCTTCCTACATTTCGGTGAGGATATTTTTTACGTTTCTGAACGTATCGGTCCCGACCTCTTGGTGCGAATATTATATATATATATATATATATATATATATATATATATATATATATATATAACATAATATAACCTAACCTAATACAACCTGATCGCACGGTGCGAATATTTTCAAAGTTCCCCGCCGTGTCGCTTCCGACCTCTCGGCGCGAATATTTTCAAAGTCCCCGGTCGTGTCGGTCCCGACCGCTCGGCGCGAATATTTTCTAAGTTCCCCGCCGTGTCGCTTCCGACCGCTCGGCGCGAATATTTTCTAAGTTCCCCGCCGTGTCGCTTCCGACCGCTCGGCGCGAATATTTTCTAAGTTCCCGGTCATGTCGCTTCCGACCTCTCGGTGGGAATATTTTACAATTTCACGGTCATGTCGCTTCCGACCTCTCGGTGGGAATATTTTACAATTTCACGGTCATGTCGCTTCCGACCTCTCGGTAGGAATATTTTTCAAATCTCCGGACGCATCGCTTCCTACATTTCGGTGAGGATATTTTTTACGTTTCTGAACGTATCGGTCCCGACCTCTTGGTGCGAATATTATATATATATATATATATATATATATATATATATATATATATATAACATAATATAACCTAACCTAATACAACCTGATCGCACGGTGCGAATATTTTCAAAGTTCCCCGCCGTGTCGCTTCCGACCTCTCGGCGCGAATATTTTCAAAGTCCCCGGTCGTGTCGGTCCCGACCGCTCGGCGCGAATATTTTCTAAGTTCCCCGCCGTGTCGCTTCCGACCGCTCGGCGCGAATATTTTCTAAGTTCCCCGCCGTGTCGCTTCCGACCGCTCGGCGCGAATATTTTCTAAGTTCCCGGTCATGTCGCTTCCGACCTCTCGGTGGGAATATTTTACAATTTCACGGTCATGTCGCTTCCGACCTCTCGGTGGGAATATTTTACAATTTCACGGTCATGTCGCTTCCGACCTCTCGGTAGGAATATTTTTCAAATCTCCGGACGCATCGCTTCCTACATTTCGGTGAGGATATTTTTTACGTTTCTGAACGTATCGGTCCCGACCTCTTGGTGCGAATATTATATATATATATATATATATATATATATATATATATATATATATATAACATAATATAACCTAACCTAATACAACCTGATCGCACGGTGCGAATATTTTCAAAGTTCCCCGCCGTGTCGCTTCCGACCTCTCGGCGCGAATATTTTCAAAGTCCCCGGTCGTGTCGGTCCCGACCGCTCGGCGCGAATATTTTCTAAGTTCCCCGCCGTGTCGCTTCCGACCGCTCGGCGCGAATATTTTCTAAGTTCCCGGTCATGTCGCTTCCGACCTCTCGGTGGGAATATTTTACAATTTCACGGTCATGTCGCTTCCGACCTCTCGGTGGGAATATTTTACAATTTCACGGTCATGTCGCTTCCGACCTCTCGGTAGGAATATTTTTCAAATCTCCGGACGCATCGCTTCCTACATTTCGGTGAGGATATTTTTTACGTTTCTGAACGTATCGGTCCCGACCTCTTGGTGCGAATATTATATATATATATATATATATATATATATATATATATATATATATATATATATAACATAATATAACCTAACCTAATACAACCTGATCGCACGGTGCGAATATTTTCAAAGTTCCCCGCCGTGTCGCTTCCGACCTCTCGGCGCGAATATTTTCAAAGTCCCCGGTCGTGTCGGTCCCGACCGCTCGGCGCGAATATTTTCTAAGTTCCCCGCCGTGTCGCTTCCGACCGCTCGGCGCGAATATTTTCTAAGTTCCCCGCCGTGTCGCTTCCGACCGCTCGGCGCGAATATTTTCTAAGTTCCCGGTCATGTCGCTTCCGACCTCTCGGTGGGAATATTTTACAATTTCACGGTCATGTCGCTTCCGACCTCTCGGTGGGAATATTTTACAATTTCACGGTCATGTCGCTTCCGACCTCTCGGTAGGAATATTTTTCAAATCTCCGGACGCATCGCTTCCTACATTTCGGTGAGGATATTTTTTACGTTTCTGAACGTATCGGTCCCGACCTCTTGGTGCGAATATTATATATATATATATATATATATATATATATATATATATATAACATAATATAACCTAACCTAATACAACCTGATCGCACGGTGCGAATATTTTCAAAGTTCCCCGCCGTGTCGCTTCCGACCTCCCGGCGCGAATATTTTCAAAGTCCCCGGTCGTGTCGGTCCCGACCGCTCGGCGCGAATATTTTCTAAGTTCCCCGCCGTGTCGCTTCCGACCGCTCGGCGCGAATATTTTCTAAGTTCCCCGCCGTGTCGCTTCCGACCGCTCGGCGCGAATATTTTCTAAGTTCCCGGTCATGTCGCTTCCGACCTCTCGGTGGGAATATTTTACAATTTCACGGTCATGTCGCTTCCGACCTCTCGGTGGGAATATTTTACAATTTCACGGTCATGTCGCTTCCGACCTCTCGGTAGGAATATTTTTCAAATCTCCGGACGCATCGCTTCCTACATTTCGGTGAGGATATTTTTTACGTTTCTGAACGTATCGGTCCCGACCTCTTGGTGCGAATATTATATATATATATATATATATATATATATATATATATATATATATATATATATAACATAATATAACCTAACCTAATACAACCTGATCGCACGGTGCGAATATTTTCAAAGTTCCCCGCCGTGTCGCTTCCGACCTCTCGGCGCGAATATTTTCAAAGTCCCCGGTCGTGTCGGTCCCGACCGCTCGGCGCGAATATTTTCTAAGTTCCCCGCCGTGTCGCTTCCGACCGCTCGGCGCGAATATTTTCTAAGTTCCCCGCCGTGTCGCTTCCGACCGCTCGGCGCGAATATTTTCTAAGTTCCCGGTCATGTCGCTTCCGACCTCTCGGTGGGAATATTTTACAATTTCACGGTCATGTCGCTTCCGACCTCTCGGTGGGAATATTTTACAATTTCACGGTCATGTCGCTTCCGACCTCTCGGTAGGAATATTTTTCAAATCTCCGGACGCATCGCTTCCTACATTTCGGTGAGGATATTTTTTACGTTTCTGAACGTATCGGTCCCGACCTCTTGGTGCGAATATTATATATATATATATATATATATATATATATATATATATATATATATATATATATATATATATATATATAACATAATATAACCTAACCTAATACAACCTGATCGCACGGTGCGAATATTTTCAAAGTTCCCCGCCGTGTCGCTTCCGACCTCTCGGCGCGAATATTTTCAAAGTCCCCGGTCGTGTCGGTCCCGACCGCTCGGCGCGAATATTTTCTAAGTTCCCCGCCGTGTCGCTTCCGACCGCTCGGCGCGAATATTTTCTAAGTTCCCCGCCGTGTCGCTTCCGACCTCTCGGCGCGAATATTTTCAAAGTCCCCGGTCGTGTCGGTCCCGACCGCTCGGCGCGAATATTTTCTAAGTTCCCCGCCGTGTCGCTTCCGACCGCTCGGCGCGAATATTTTCTAAGTTCCCCGCCGTGTCGCTTCCGACCGCTCGGCGCGAATATTTTCTAAGTTCCCGGTCATGTCGCTTCCGACCTCTCGGTGGGAATATTTTACAATTTCACGGTCATGTCGCTTCCGACCTCTCGGTGGGAATATTTTACAATTTCACGGTCATGTCGCTTCCGACCTCTCGGTAGGAATATTTTTCAAATCTCCGGACGCATCGCTTCCTACATTTCGGTGAGGATATTTTTTACGTTTCTGAACGTATCGGTCCCGACCTCTTGGTGCGAATATTATATATATATATATATATATATATATATATATATATATATATATATATATATAAAACATAATATAACCTAACCTAATACAACCTGATCGCACGGTGCGAATATTTTCAAAGTTCCCCGCCGTGTCGCTTCCGACCTCTCGGCGCGAATATTTTCAAAGTCCCCGGTCGTGTCGGTCCCGACCGCTCGGCGCGAATATTTTCTAAGTTCCCCGCCGTGTCGCTTCCGACCGCTCGGCGCGAATATTTTCTAAGTTCCCCGCCGTGTCGCTTCCGACCGCTCGGCGCGAATATTTTCTAAGTTCCCGGTCATGTCGCTTCCGACCTCTCGGTGGGAATATTTTACAATTTCACGGTCATGTCGCTTCCGACCTCTCGGTGGGAATATTTTACAATTTCACGGTCATGTCGCTTCCGACCTCTCGGTAGGAATATTTTTCAAATCTCCGGACGCATCGCTTCCTACATTTCGGTGAGGATATTTTTTACGTTTCTGAACGTATCGGTCCCGACCTTGGTGCGAATATTATATATATATATATATATATATATATATATATATATATATATATAACATAATATAACCTAACCTAATACAACCTGATCGCACGG
Source organism: Xylocopa violacea (assembly GCA_963969225.1). Lineage (NCBI taxonomy): Eukaryota > Metazoa > Arthropoda > Insecta > Hymenoptera > Apidae > Xylocopa > Xylocopa violacea. Next base: position 275,862 of record CAXAJV010000595.1, read on the forward strand.
TGCGAATATTTTCAAAGTTCCCCGCCGTGTCGCTTCCGACCTCTCGGCGCGAATATTTTCAAAGTCCCCGGTCGTGTCGGTCCCGACCGCTCGGCGCGAATATTTTCTAAGTTCCCCGCCGTGTCGCTTCCGACCGCTCGGCGCGAATATTTTCTAAGTTCCCCGCCGTGTCGCTTCCGACCGCTCGGCGCGAATATTTTCTAAGTTCCCGGTCATGTCGCTTCCGACCTCTCGGTGGGAATATTTTACAATTTCACGGTCATGTCGCTTCCGACCTCTCGGTGGGAATATTTTACAATTTCACGGTCATGTCGCTTCCGACCTCTCGGTAGGAATATTTTTCAAATCTCCGGACGCATCGCTTCCTACATTTCGGTGAGGATATTTTTTACGTTTCTGAACGTATCGGTCCCGACCTCTTGGTGCGAATATTATATATATATATATATATATATATATATATATATATATATATATATATATATATATGTATATATATAACATAATATAACCTAACCTAATACAACCTGATCGCACGGTGCGAATATTTTCAAAGTTCCCCGCCGTGTCGCTTCCGACCTCTCGGCGCGAATATTTTCAAAGTCCCCGGTCGTGTCGGTCCCGACCGCTCGGCGCGAATATTTTCTAAGTTCCCCGCCGTGTCGCTTCCGACCGCTCGGCGCGAATATTTTCTAAGTTCCCCGCCGTGTCGCTTCCGACCGCTCGGCGCGAATATTTTCTAAGTTCCCGGTCATGTCGCTTCCGACCTCTCGGTGGGAATATTTTACAATTTCACGGTCATGTCGCTTCCGACCTCTCGGTGGGAATATTTTACAATTTCACGGTCATGTCGCTTCCGACCTCTCGGTAGGAATATTTTTCAAATCTCCGGACGCATCGCTTCCTACATTTCGGTGAGGATATTTTTTACGTTTCTGAACGTATCGGTCCCGACCTCTTGGTGCGAATATTATATATATATATATATATATATATATATATATATATATATATATATATATATATAATATAATATAACCTAACCTAATACAACCTGATCGCACGGTGCGAATATTTTCAAAGTTCCCCGCCGTGTCGCTTCCGACCTCTCGGCGCGAATATTTTCAAAGTCCCCGGTCGTGTCGGTCCCGACCGCTCGGCGCGAATATTTTCTAAGTTCCCCGCCGTGTCGCTTCCGACCGCTCGGCGCGAATATTTTCTAAGTTCCCCGCCGTGTCGCTTCCGACCGCTCGGCGCGAATATTTTCTAAGTTCCCGGTCATGTCGCTTCCGACCTCTCGGTGGGAATATTTTACAATTTCACGGTCATGTCGCTTCCGACCTCTCGGTGGGAATATTTTACAATTTCACGGTCATGTCGCTTCCGACCTCTCGGTAGGAATATTTTTCAAATCTCCGGACGCATCGCTTCCTACATTTCGGTGAGGATATTTTTTACGTTTCTGAACGTATCGGTCCCGACCTCTTGGTGCGAATATTATATATATATATATATATATATATATATATATATATATATATATATATATATATATATATAACATAATATAACCTAACCTAATACAACCTGATCGCACGGTGCGAATATTTTCAAAGTTCCCCGCCGTGTCGCTTCCGACCTCTCGGCGCGAATATTTTCAAAGTCCCCGGTCGTGTCGGTCCCGACCGCTCGGGGCGAATATTTTCTAAGTTCCCCGCCGTGTCGCTTCCGACCGCTCGGCGCGAATATTTTCTAAGTTCCCCGCCGTGTCGCTTCCGACCGCTCGGCGCGAATATTTTCTAAGTTCCCGGTCATGTCGCTTCCGACCTCTCGGTGGGAATATTTTACAATTTCACGGTCATGTCGCTTCCGACCTCTCGGTGGGAATATTTTACAATTTCACGGTCATGTCGCTTCCGACCTCTCGGTAGGAATATTTTTCAAATCTCCGGACGCATCGCTTCCTACATTTCGGTGAGGATATTTTTTACGTTTCTGAACGTATCGGTCCCGACCTCTTGGTGCGAATATTATATATATATATATATATATATATATATATATATATATATATATATATATATATATAACATAATATAACCTAACCTAATACAACCTGATCGCACGGTGCGAATATTTTCAAAGTTCCCCGCCGTGTCGCTTCCGACCTCTCGGCGCGAATATTTTCAAAGTCCCCGGTCGTGTCGGTCCCGACCGCTCGGCGCGAATATTTTCTAAGTTCCCCGCCGTGTCGCTTCCGACCGCTCGGCGCGAATATTTTCTAAGTTCCCCGCCGTGTCGCTTCCGACCGCTCGGCGCGAATATTTTCTAAGTTCCCGGTCATGTCGCTTCCGACCTCTCGGTGGGAATATTTTACAATTTCACGGTCATGTCGCTTCCGACCTCTCGGTGGGAATATTTTACAATTTCACGGTCATGTCGCTTCCGACCTCTCGGTAGGAATATTTTTCAAATCTCCGGACGCATCGCTTCCTACATTTCGGTGAGGATATTTTTTACGTTTCTGAACGTATCGGTCCCGACCTCTTGGTGCGAATATTATATATATATATATATATATATATATATATATATATATAACATAATATAACCTAACCTAATACAACCTGATCGCACGGTGCGAATATTTTCAAAGTTCCCCGCCGTGTCGCTTCCGACCTCTCGGCGCGAATATTTTCAAAGTCCCCGGTCGTGTCGGTCCCGACCGCTCGGGGCGAATATTTTCTAAGTTCCCCGCCGTGTCGCTTCCGACCGCTCGGCGCGAATATTTTCTAAGTTCCCCGCCGTGTCGCTTCCGACCGCTCGGCGCGAATATTTTCTAAGTTCCCGGTCATGTCGCTTCCGACCTCTCGGTGGGAATATTTTACAATTTCACGGTCATGTCGCTTCCGACCTCTCGGTGGGAATATTTTACAATTTCACGGTCATGTCGCTTCCGACCTCTCGGTAGGAATATTTTTCAAATCTCCGGACGCATCGCTTCCTACATTTCGGTGAGGATATTTTTTACGTTTCTGAACGTATCGGTCCCGACCTCTTGGTGCGAATATATATATATATATATATATATATATATATATATATATATATATATATATATAATATAATATAACCTAACCTAATACAACCTGATCGCACGGTGCGAATATTTTCAAAGTTCCCCGCCGTGTCGCTTCCGACCTCTCGGCGCGAATATTTTCAAAGTCCCCGGTCGTGTCGGTCCCGACCGCTCGGCGCGAATATTTTCTAAGTTCCCCGCCGTGTCGCTTCCGACCGCTCGGCGCGAATATTTTCTAAGTTCCCCGCCGTGTCGCTTCCGACCGCTCGGCGCGAATATTTTCTAAGTTCCCGGTCATGTCGCTTCCGACCTCTCGGTGGGAATATTTTACAATTTCACGGTCATGTCGCTTCCGACCTCTCGGTGGGAATATTTTACAATTTCACGGTCATGTCGCTTCCGACCTCTCGGTAGGAATATTTTTCAAATCTCCGGACGCATCGCTTCCTACATTTCGGTGAGGATATTTTTTACGTTTCTGAACGTATCGGTCCCGACCTCTTGGTGCGAATATTATATATATATATATATATATATATATATATATATATATATATATATATATATATATAACATAATATAACCTAACCTAATACAACCTGATCGCACGGTGCGAATATTTTCAAAGTTCCCCGCCGTGTCGCTTCCGACCTCTCGGCGCGAATATTTTCAAAGTCCCCGGTCGTGTCGGTCCCGACCGCTCGGGGCGAATATTTTCTAAGTTCCCCGCCGTGTCGCTTCCGACCGCTCGGCGCGAATATTTTCTAAGTTCCCCGCCGTGTCGCTTCCGACCGCTCGGCGCGAATATTTTCTAAGTTCCCGGTCATGTCGCTTCCGACCTCTCGGTGGGAATATTTTACAATTTCACGGTCATGTCGCTTCCGACCTCTCGGTGGGAATATTTTACAATTTCACGGTCATGTCGCTTCCGACCTCTCGGTAGGAATATTTTTCAAATCTCCGGACGCATCGCTTCCTACATTTCGGTGAGGATATTTTTTACGTTTCTGAACGTATCGGTCCCGACCTCTTGGTGCGAATATTATATATATATATATATATATATATATATATATATATATATATATATAACATAATATAACCTAACCTAATACAACCTGATCGCACGGTGCGAATATTTTCAAAGTTCCCCGCCGTGTCGCTTCCGACCTCTCGGCGCGAATATTTTCAAAGTCCCCGGTCGTGTCGGTCCCGACCGCTCGGCGCGAATATTTTCTAAGTTCCCCGCCGTGTCGCTTCCGACCGCTCGGCGCGAATATTTTCTAAGTTCCCCGCCGTGTCGCTTCCGACCGCTCGGCGCGAATATTTTCTAAGTTCCCGGTCATGTCGCTTCCGACCTCTCGGTGGGAATATTTTACAATTTCACGGTCATGTCGCTTCCGACCTCTCGGTGGGAATATTTTACAATTTCACGGTCATGTCGCTTCCGACCTCTCGGTAGGAATATTTTTCAAATCTCCGGACGCATCGCTTCCTACATTTCGGTGAGGATATTTTTTACGTTTCTGAACGTATCGGTCCCGACCTCTTGGTGCGAATATTATATATATATATATATATATATATATATATATATATATATATATATAACATAATATAACCTAACCTAATACAACCTGATCGCACGGTGCGAATATTTTCAAAGTTCCCCGCCGTGTCGCTTCCGACCTCTCGGCGCGAATATTTTCAAAGTCCCCGGTCGTGTCGGTCCCGACCGCTCGGCGCGAATATTTTCTAAGTTCCCCGCCGTGTCGCTTCCGACCGCTCGGCGCGAATATTTTCTAAGTTCCCCGCCGTGTCGCTTCCGACCGCTCGGCGCGAATATTTTCTAAGTTCCCGGTCATGTCGCTTCCGACCTCTCGGTGGGAATATTTTACAATTTCACGGTCATGTCGCTTCCGACCTCTCGGTGGGAATATTTTACAATTTCACGGTCATGTCGCTTCCGACCTCTCGGTAGGAATATTTTTCAAATCTCCGGACGCATCGCTTCCTACATTTCGGTGAGGATATTTTTTACGTTTCTGAACGTATCGGTCCCGACCTCTTGGTGCGAATATTATATATATATATATATATATATATATATATATATATATATATATATATATACATAATATAACCTAACCTAATACAACCTATCGCACGGTGCGAATATTTTCAAAGTTCCCCGCCGTGTCGCTTCCGACCTCTCGGCGCGAATATTTTCAAAGTCCCCGGTCGTGTCGGTCCCGACCGCTCGGCGCGAATATTTTCTAAGTTCCCCGCCGTGTCGCTTCCGACCGCTCGGCGCGAATATTTTCTAAGTTCCCCGCCGTGTCGCTTCCGACCGCTCGGCGCGAATATTTTCTAAGTTCCCGGTCATGTCGCTTCCGACCTCTCGGTGGGAATATTTTACAATTTCACGGTCATGTCGCTTCCGACCTCTCGGTGGGAATATTTTACAATTTCACGGTCATGTCGCTTCCGACCTCTCGGTAGGAATATTTTTCAAATCTCCGGACGCATCGCTTCCTACATTTCGGTGATGATATTTTTTACGTTTCTGAACGTATCGGTCCCGACCTCTTGGTGCGAATATTATATATATATATATATATATATATATATATATATATAACATAATATAACCTAACCTAATACAACCTGATCGCACGGTGCGAATATTTTCAAAGTTCCCCGCCGTGTCGCTTCCGACCTCTCGGCGCGAATATTTTCAAAGTCCCCGGTCGTGTCGGTCCCGACCGCTCGGCGCGAATATTTTCTAAGTTCCCCGCCGTGTCGCTTCCGACCGCTCGGCGCGAATATTTTCTAAGTTCCCCGCCGTGTCGCTTCCGACCGCTCGGCGCGAATATTTTCTAAGTTCCCGGTCATGTCGCTTCCGACCTCTCGGTGGGAATATTTTACAATTTCACGGTCATGTCGCTTCCGACCTCTCGGTGGGAATATTTTACAATTTCACGGTCATGTCGCTTCCGACCTCTCGGTAGGAATATTTTTCAAATCTCCGGACGCATCGCTTCCTACATTTCGGTGAGGATATTTTTTACGTTTCTGAACGTATCGGTCCCGACCTCTTGGTGCGAATATTATATATATATATATATATATATATATATATATATATATATATATATATATATATATAACATAATATAACCTAACCTAATACAACCTGATCGCACGGTGCGAATATTTTCAAAGTTCCCCGCCGTGTCGCTTCCGACCTCTCGGCGCGAATATTTTCAAAGTCCCCGGTCGTGTCGGTCCCGACCGCTCGGCGCGAATATTTTCTAAGTTCCCCGCCGTGTCGCTTCCGACCGCTCGGCGCGAATATTTTCTAAGTTCCCCGCCGTGTCGCTTCCGACCGCTCGGCGCGAATATTTTCTAAGTTCCCGGTCATGTCGCTTCCGACCTCTCGGTGGGAATATTTTACAATTTCACGGTCATGTCGCTTCCGACCTCTCGGTGGGAATATTTTACAATTTCACGGTCATGTCGCTTCCGACCTCTCGGTAGGAATATTTTTCAAATCTCCG
>CAXAJV010000595.1:287500-320000 GCA_963969225.1 Xylocopa violacea
AGTTTCCCGGTCATGTCGCTTCCGACCTCTCGGTGGGAATATTTTACAATTTCACGGTCATGTCGCTTCCGACCTCTCGGTGGGAATATTTTTACAATTTCACGGTCATGTCGCTTCCGACCTCTCGGTAGGAATATTTTTCAAATCTCCGGACGCATCGCTTCCTACATTTCGGTGAGGATATTTTTTACGTTTCTGAACGTATCGGTCCCGACCTCTTGGTGCGAATATTATATATATATATATATATATATATATATATATATATATATATATATATATATATATAACATAATATAACCTAACCTAATACAACCTGATCGCACGGTGCGAATATTTTCAAAGTTCCCCGCCGTGTCGCTTCCGACCTCTCGGCGCGAATATTTTCAAAGTCCCCGGTCGTGTCGGTCCCGACCGCCTCGGGCGAATATTTTCTAAGTTCCCCGCCGTGTCGCTTCCGACCGCTCGGCGCGAATATTTCTAAGTTCCCCCGCCGTGTCGCTTCCGACCGCTCGGCGCGAATATTTTCTAAGTTCCCCGTTCATGTCGCTTCCGACCTCTCGGTGGGAATATTTTACAATTTCACTGTCATGTCGCTTCCGACCTCTCGGTGGGAATATTTATACAATTCTTCACGGTCATGTCGCTTCCGACCTCTCGGTAGGAATATTTTTCAAATCTCCGGACGCATCGCTTCCTACATTTCGGTGAGGATATTTTTTACGTTTCTGAACGTATCGGTCCCGACCTCTTGGTGCGAATATTATATATATATATATATATATATATATATATATATATATATATATATATATATATAACATAATATAACCTAACCTAATACAACCTGATCGCACGGTGCGAATATTTTCAAAGTTCCCCGCCGTGTCGCTTCCGACCTCTCGGCGCGAATATTTTCAAAGTCCCCGGTCGTGTCGGTCCCGACCGCTCGGCGCGAATATTTTCTAAGTTCCCCCCCGCCGTGTCGCTTCCGACCGCTCGGCGCGAATATTTTCTAAGTTCCCCGCCGTGTCGCTTCCCGACCGCTCGGCGCGAATATTTCTAAGTTCCCGGTCATGTCGCTTCCGACCTCTCGGTGGAATATTTTTACAATTTCACGGTCATGTCGCTTCCGACCTCTCGGTGGAATATTTTACAATTCCCGGTCATGTCTTCCGACCTCTCGGTAGGAATATTTTTCAAATCTCCGGACGCATCGCTTCCTACATTTCGGTGAGGATATTTTTTTTACGTTTCTGAACGTATCGTCCCGACCTCTTGGTGCGAATATTATATATATATATATTATATATATATATATCTATATTTATATATATAACATAATATAACCTAACCTAATACAACCTGATCGCACGGTGCGAATATTTTCAAAGTTCCCCCCCGCCGTGTCGCTTCCCGACCTCTCGGCGCGAATATTTTCAAAGTCCCCGGTCGTGTCGGTCCCGACCGCTCGGCGCGAATATTTTCTATGTTCCCCCCGCCGTGTCGCTTCCGACCGCTCGGCGCGAATATTTTCTAAGTTCCCCGCCGTGTCGCTTCCGACCGCTCGGCGCGAATATTTTCTAAGTTCCCGGTCATGTCGCTTCCGAACCTCTCGGTGGGAAACTCTGAGTTAGATCTATCTCTTTTTTTTTTCGGTGGGAATATTTTACAATTTCACGGTCATGTCGCTTCCGACCTCTCGGTAGGAATATTTTTCAAATCTCCGGACGCATCGCTTCCTACATTTCGGTGAGGATATTTTTTACGTTTCTGAACGTATCGGTCCCGACCTCTTGGTGCGAATATTATATATATATATATATATATATATATATATATATATATATATATATATATATAACATAATATAACCTAACCTAATACAACCTGATCGCACGGTGCGAATATTTTCAAAGTTCCCCGCCGTGTCGCTTCCGACCTCTCGGCGCGAATATTTTCAAAGTCCCCGGTCGTGTCGGTCCCGACCGCTCGGCGCGAATATTTTCTAAGTTCCCCGCCGTGTCGCTTCCGACCGCTCGGCGCGAATATTTTCTAAGTTCCCCGCCGTGTCGCTTCCGACCGCTCGGCGCGAATATTTTCTAAGTTCCCGGTCATGTCGCTTCCGACCTCTCGGTGGGAATATTTTACAATTTCACGGTCATGTCGCTTCCGACCTCTCGGTGGGAATATTTTACAATTTCACGGTCATGTCGCTTCCGACCTCTCGGTAGGAATATTTTTCAAATCTCCGGACGCATCGCTTCCTACATTTCGGTGAGGATATTTTTTACGTTTCTGAACGTATCGGTCCCGACCTCTTGGTGCGAATATTATATATATATATAACATAATATAACCTAACCTAATACAACCTGATCGCACGGTGCGAATATTTTCAAAGTTCCCCGCCGTGTCGCTTCCGACCTCTCGGCGCGAATATTTTCTAAGTTCCCCGCCGTGTCGCTTCCGACCGCTCGGCGCGAATATTTTCTAAGTTCCCCGCCGTGTCGCTTCCGACCGCTCGGCGCGAATATTTTCTAAGTTCCCGGTCATGTCGCTTCCGACCTCTCGGTGGGAATATTTTACAATTTCACGGTCATGTCGCTTCCGACCTCTCGGTGGGAATATTTTACAATTTCACGGTCATGTCGCTTCCGACCTCTCGGTAGGAATATTTTTCAAATCTCCGGACGCATCGCTTCCTACATTTCGGTGAGGATATTTTTTACGTTTCTGAACGTATCGGTCCCGACCTCTTGGTGCGAATATTATATATATATATATATATATATATATATATATATATATATATATATAACATAATATAACCTAACCTAATACAACCTGATCGCACGGTGCGAATATTTTCAAAGTTCCCCGCCGTGTCGCTTCCGACCTCTCGGCGCGAATATTTTCAAAGTCCCCGGTCGTGTCGGTCCCGACCGCTCGGCGCGAATATTTTCTAAGTTCCCCGCCGTGTCGCTTCCGACCGCTCGGCGCGAATATTTTCTAAGTTCCCCGCCGTGTCGCTTCCGACCGCTCGGCGCGAATATTTTCTAAGTTCCCGGTCATGTCGCTTCCGACCTCTCGGTGGGAATATTTTACAATTTCACGGTCATGTCGCTTCCGACCTCTCGGTGGGAATATTTTACAATTTCACGGTCATGTCGCTTCCGACCTCTCGGTAGGAATATTTTTCAAATCTCCGGACGCATCGCTTCCTACATTTCGGTGAGGATATTTTTTACGTTTCTGAACGTATCGGTCCCGACCTCTTGGTGCGAATATTATATATATATATAACATAATATAACCTAACCTAATACAACCTGATCGCACGGTGCGAATATTTTCAAAGTTCCCCGCCGTGTCGCTTCCGACCTCTCGGCGCGAATATTTTCTAAGTTCCCCGCCGTGTCGCTTCCGACCGCTCGGCGCGAATATTTTCTAAGTTCCCCGCCGTGTCGCTTCCGACCGCTCGGCGCGAATATTTTCTAAGTTCCCGGTCATGTCGCTTCCGACCTCTCGGTGGGAATATTTTACAATTTCACGGTCATGTCGCTTCCGACCTCTCGGTGGGAATATTTTACAATTTCACGGTCATGTCGCTTCCGACCTCTCGGTAGGAATATTTTTCAAATCTCCGGACGCATCGCTTCCTACATTTCGGTGAGGATATTTTTTACGTTTCTGAACGTATCGGTCCCGACCTCTTGGTGCGAATATTATATATATATATATATATATATATATATATATATATATATATATATATATATATATAACATAATATAACCTAACCTAATACAACCTGATCGCACGGTGCGAATATTTTCAAAGTTCCCCGCCGTGTCGCTTCCGACCTCTCGGCGCGAATATTTTCAAAGTCCCCGGTCGTGTCGGTCCCGACCGCTCGGCGCGAATATTTTCTAAGTTCCCCGCCGTGTCGCTTCCGACCGCTCGGCGCGAATATTTTCTAAGTTCCCCGCCGTGTCGCTTCCGACCGCTCGGCGCGAATATTTTCTAAGTTCCCCGCCGTGTCGCTTCCGACCGCTCGGCGCGAATATTTTCTAAGTTCCCGGTCATGTCGCTTCCGACCTCTCGGTGGGAATATTTTACAATTTCACGGTCATGTCGCTTCCGACCTCTCGGTGGGAATATTTTACAATTTCACGGTCATGTCGCTTCCGACCTCTCGGTAGGAATATTTTTCAAATCTCCGGACGCATCGCTTCCTACATTTCGGTGAGGATATTTTTTACGTTTCTGAACGTATCGGTCCCGACCTCTTGGTGCGAATATTATATATATATATATATATATATATATATATATATATATATATATATATATATATATATATAACATAATATAACCTAACCTAATACAACCTGATCGCACGGTGCGAATATTTTCAAAGTTCCCCGCCGTGTCGCTTCCGACCGCTCGGCGCGAATATTTTCTAAGTTCCCCGCCGTGTCGCTTCCGACCGCTCGGCGCGAATATTTTCTAAGTTCCCGGTCATGTCGCTTCCGACCTCTCGGTGGGAATATTTTACAATTTCACGGTCATGTCGCTTCCGACCTCTCGGTGGGAATATTTTACAATTTCACGGTCATGTCGCTTCCGACCTCTCGGTAGGAATATTTTTCAAATCTCCGGACGCATCGCTTCCTACATTTCGGTGAGGATATTTTTTACGTTTCTGAACGTATCGGTCCCGACCTCTTGGTGCGAATATTATATATATATATATATATATATATATATATATATATATATATATATATATATATATATAACATAATATAACCTAACCTAATACAACCTGATCGCACGGTGCGAATATTTTCAAAGTTCCCCGCCGTGTCGCTTCCGACCTCTCGGCGCGAATATTTTCAAAGTCCCCGGTCGTGTCGGTCCCGACCGCTCGGCGCGAATATTTTCTAAGTTCCCCGCCGTGTCGCTTCCGACCGCTCGGCGCGAATATTTTCTAAGTTCCCCGCCGTGTCGCTTCCGACCGCTCGGCGCGAATATTTTCTAAGTTCCCGGTCATGTCGCTTCCGACCTCTCGGTGGGAATATTTTACAATTTCACGGTCATGTCGCTTCCGACCTCTCGGTGGGAATATTTTACAATTTCACGGTCATGTCGCTTCCGACCTCTCGGTAGGAATATTTTTCAAATCTCCGGACGCATCGCTTCCTACATTTCGGTGAGGATATTTTTTACGTTTCTGAACGTATCGGTCCCGACCTCTTGGTGCGAATATTATATATATATATATATATATATATATATATATAACATAATATAACCTAACCTAATACAACCTGATCGCACGGTGCGAATATTTTCAAAGTTCCCCGCCGTGTCGCTTCCGACCTCTCGGCGCGAATATTTTCAAAGTCCCCGGTCGTGTCGGTCCCGACCGCTCGGCGCGAATATTTTCTAAGTTCCCCGCCGTGTCGCTTCCGACCGCTCGGCGCGAATATTTTCTAAGTTCCCCGCCGTGTCGCTTCCGACCGCTCGGCGCGAATATTTTCTAAGTTCCCGGTCATGTCGCTTCCGACCTCTCGGTGGGAATATTTTACAATTTCACGGTCATGTCGCTTCCGACCTCTCGGTGGGAATATTTTACAATTTCACGGTCATGTCGCTTCCGACCTCTCGGTAGGAATATTTTTCAAATCTCCGGACGCATCGCTTCCTACATTTCGGTGAGGATATTTTTTACGTTTCTGAACGTATCGGTCCCGACCTCTTGGTGCGAATATTATATATATATATATATATATATATATATATATATATATATATATATATATATATAACATAATATAACCTAACCTAATACAACCTGATCGCACGGTGCGAATATTTTCAAAGTTCCCCGCCGTGTCGCTTCCGACCTCTCGGCGCGAATATTTTCAAAGTCCCCGGTCGTGTCGGTCCCGACCGCTCGGCGCGAATATTTTCTAAGTTCCCCGCCGTGTCGCTTCCGACCGCTCGGCGCGAATATTTTCTAAGTTCCCCGCCGTGTCGCTTCCGACCGCTCGGCGCGAATATTTTCTAAGTTCCCGGTCATGTCGCTTCCGACCTCTCGGTGGGAATATTTTACAATTTCACGGTCATGTCGCTTCCGACCTCTCGGTGGGAATATTTTACAATTTCACGGTCATGTCGCTTCCGACCTCTCGGTAGGAATATTTTTCAAATCTCCGGACGCATCGCTTCCTACATTTCGGTGATGATATTTTTTACGTTTCTGAACGTATCGGTCCCGACCTCTTGGTGCGAATATTATATATATATATATATATATATATATATATATATATATATATATATAACATAATATAACCTAACCTAATACAACCTGATCGCACGGTGCGAATATTTTCAAAGTTCCCCGCCGTGTCGCTTCCGACCTCTCGGCGCGAATATTTTCAAAGTCCCCGGTCGTGTCGGTCCCGACCGCTCGGCGCGAATATTTTCTAAGTTCCCCGCCGTGTCGCTTCCGACCGCTCGGCGCGAATATTTTCTAAGTTCCCCGCCGTGTCGCTTCCGACCGCTCGGCGCGAATATTTTCTAAGTTCCCGGTCATGTCGCTTCCGACCTCTCGGTGGGAATATTTTACAATTTCACGGTCATGTCGCTTCCGACCTCTCGGTGGGAATATTTTACAATTTCACGGTCATGTCGCTTCCGACCTCTCGGTAGGAATATTTTTCAAATCTCCGGACGCATCGCTTCCTACATTTCGGTGAGGATATTTTTTACGTTTCTGAACGTATCGGTCCCGACCTCTTGGTGCGAATATATATATATATATATATATATATATATATATATATATATATATATATATATATATATATATATATATATAACATAATATAACCTAACCTAATACAACCTGATCGCACGGTGCGAATATTTTCAAAGTTCCCCGCCGTGTCGCTTCCGACCTCTCGGCGCGAATATTTTCAAAGTCCCCGGTCGTGTCGGTCCCGACCGCTCGGCGCGAATATTTTCTAAGTTCCCCGCCGTGTCGCTTCCGACCGCTCGGCGCGAATATTTTCTAAGTTCCCCGCCGTGTCGCTTCCGACCGCTCGGCGCGAATATTTTCTAAGTTCCCGGTCATGTCGCTTCCGACCTCTCGGTGGGAATATTTTACAATTTCACGGTCATGTCGCTTCCGACCTCTCGGTGGGAATATTTTACAATTTCACGGTCATGTCGCTTCCGACCTCTCGGTAGGAATATTTTTCAAATCTCCGGACGCATCGCTTCCTACATTTCGGTGAGGATATTTTTTACGTTTCTGAACGTATCGGTCCCGACCTCTTGGTGCGAATATTATATATATATATATATATATATATATATATATATATATAACATAATATAACCTAACCTAATACAACCTGATCGCACGGTGCGAATATTTTCAAAGTTCCCCGCCGTGTCGCTTCCGACCTCTCGGCGCGAATATTTTCAAAGTCCCCGGTCGTGTCGGTCCCGACCGCTCGGCGCGAATATTTTCTAAGTTCCCCGCCGTGTCGCTTCCGACCGCTCGGCGCGAATATTTTCTAAGTTCCCCGCCGTGTCGCTTCCGACCGCTCGGCGCGAATATTTTCTAAGTTCCCGGTCATGTCGCTTCCGACCTCTCGGTGGGAATATTTTACAATTTCACGGTCATGTCGCTTCCGACCTCTCGGTGGGAATATTTTACAATTTCACGGTCATGTCGCTTCCGACCTCTCGGTAGGAATATTTTTCAAATCTCCGGACGCATCGCTTCCTACATTTCGGTGAGGATATTTTTTACGTTTCTGAACGTATCGGTCCCGACCTCTTGGTGCGAATATTATATATATATATATATATATATATATATATATATATATATATATATATATAACATAATATAACCTAACCTAATACAACCTGATCGCACGGTGCGAATATTTTCAAAGTTCCCCGCCGTGTCGCTTCCGACCTCTCGGCGCGAATATTTTCAAAGTCCCCGGTCGTGTCGGTCCCGACCGCTCGGCGCGAATATTTTCTAAGTTCCCCGCCGTGTCGCTTCCGACCGCTCGGCGCGAATATTTTCTAAGTTCCCCGCCGTGTCGCTTCCGACCGCTCGGCGCGAATATTTTCTAAGTTCCCGGTCATGTCGCTTCCGACCTCTCGGTGGGAATATTTTACAATTTCACGGTCATGTCGCTTCCGACCTCTCGGTGGGAATATTTTACAATTTCACGGTCATGTCGCTTCCGACCTCTCGGTAGGAATATTTTTCAAATCTCCGGACGCATCGCTTCCTACATTTCGGTGAGGATATTTTTTACGTTTCTGAACGTATCGGTCCCGACCTCTTGGTGCGAATATTATATATATATATATATATATATATATATATATATATATATATATAACATAATATAACCTAACCTAATACAACCTGATCGCACGGTGCGAATATTTTCAAAGTTCCCCGCCGTGTCGCTTCCGACCTCTCGGCGCGAATATTTTCAAAGTCCCCGGTCGTGTCGGTCCCGACCGCTCGGCGCGAATATTTTCTAAGTTCCCCGCCGTGTCGCTTCCGACCGCTCGGCGCGAATATTTTCTAAGTTCCCCGCCGTGTCGCTTCCGACCGCTCGGCGCGAATATTTTCTAAGTTCCCGGTCATGTCGCTTCCGACCTCTCGGTGGGAATATTTTACAATTTCACGGTCATGTCGCTTCCGACCTCTCGGTGGGAATATTTTACAATTTCACGGTCATGTCGCTTCCGACCTCTCGGTAGGAATATTTTTCAAATCTCCGGACGCATCGCTTCCTACATTTCGGTGAGGATATTTTTTACGTTTCTGAACGTATCGGTCCCGACCTCTTGGTGCGAATATTATATATATATATATATATATATATATATATATATATATATATATATAACATAATATAACCTAACCTAATACAACCTGATCGCACGGTGCGAATATTTTCAAAGTTCCCCGCCGTGTCGCTTCCGACCTCTCGGCGCGAATATTTTCAAAGTCCCCGGTCGTGTCGGTCCCGACCGCTCGGCGCGAATATTTTCTAAGTTCCCCGCCGTGTCGCTTCCGACCGCTCGGCGCGAATATTTTCTAAGTTCCCCGCCGTGTCGCTTCCGACCGCTCGGCGCGAATATTTTCTAAGTTCCCGGTCATGTCGCTTCCGACCTCTCGGTGGGAATATTTTACAATTTCACGGTCATGTCGCTTCCGACCTCTCGGTGGGAATATTTTACAATTTCACGGTCATGTCGCTTCCGACCTCTCGGTAGGAATATTTTTCAAATCTCCGGACGCATCGCTTCCTACATTTCGGTGAGGATATTTTTTACGTTTCTGAACGTATCGGTCCCGACCTCTTGGTGCGAATATATATATATATATATATATATATATATATATATATATATATATATATATATATATATATATATATAACATAATATAACCTAACCTAATACAACCTGATCGCACGGTGCGAATATTTTCAAAGTTCCCCGCCGTGTCGCTTCCGACCTCTCGGCGCGAATATTTTCTAAGTTCCCCGCCGTGTCGCTTCCGACCGCTCGGCGCGAATATTTTCTAAGTTCCCCGCCGTGTCGCTTCCGACCGCTCGGCGCGAATATTTTCTAAGTTCCCGGTCATGTCGCTTCCGACCTCTCGGTGGGAATATTTTACAATTTCACGGTCATGTCGCTTCCGACCTCTCGGTGGGAATATTTTACAATTTCACGGTCATGTCGCTTCCGACCTCTCGGTAGGAATATTTTTCAAATCTCCGGACGCATCGCTTCCTACATTTCGGTGAGGATATTTTTTACGTTTCTGAACGTATCGGTCCCGACCTCTTGGTGCGAATATTATATATATATATATATATATATATATATATATATATATATATATATATATATATATAACATAATATAACCTAACCTAATACAACCTGATCGCACGGTGCGAATATTTTCAAAGTTCCCCGCCGTGTCGCTTCCGACCTCTCGGCGCGAATATTTTCAAAGTCCCCGGTCGTGTCGGTCCCGACCGCTCGGCGCGAATATTTTCTAAGTTCCCCGCCGTGTCGCTTCCGACCGCTCGGCGCGAATATTTTCTAAGTTCCCCGCCGTGTCGCTTCCGACCGCTCGGCGCGAATATTTTCTAAGTTCCCGGTCATGTCGCTTCCGACCTCTCGGTGGGAATATTTTACAATTTCACGGTCATGTCGCTTCCGACCTCTCGGTGGGAATATTTTACAATTTCACGGTCATGTCGCTTCCGACCTCTCGGTAGGAATATTTTTCAAATCTCCGGACGCATCGCTTCCTACATTTCGGTGAGGATATTTTTTACGTTTCTGAACGTATCGGTCCCGACCTCTTGGTGCGAATATTATATATATATATATATATATATATATATATATATATATATATATATATATATATATATATAACATAATATAACCTAACCTAATACAACCTGATCGCACGGTGCGAATATTTTCAAAGTTCCCCGCCGTGTCGCTTCCGACCGCTCGGCGCGATATTTTCTAAGTTCCCCGCCGTGTCGCTTCCGACCGCTCGGCGCGAATATTTTCTAAGTTCCCGGTCATGTCGCTTCCGACCTCTCGGTGGGAATATTTTACAATTTCACGGTCATGTCGCTTCCGACCTCTCGGTGGGAATATTTTACAATTTCACGGTCATGTCGCTTCCGACCTCTCGGTAGGAATATTTTTCAAATCTCCGGACGCATCGCTTCCTACATTTCGGTGAGGATATTTTTTACGTTTCTGAACGTATCGGTCCCGACCTCTTGGTGCGAATATTATATATATATATATATATATATATATATATATATATATATATATAACATAATATAACCTAACCTAATACAACCTGATCGCACGGTGCGAATATTTTCAAAGTTCCCCGCCGTGTCGCTTCCGACCTCTCGGCGCGAATATTTTCAAAGTCCCCGGTCGTGTCGGTCCCGACCGCTCGGCGCGAATATTTTCTAAGTTCCCCGCCGTGTCGCTTCCGACCGCTCGGCGCGAATATTTTCTAAGTTCCCCGCCGTGTCGCTTCCGACCGCTCGGCGCGAATATTTTCTAAGTTCCCGGTCATGTCGCTTCCGACCTCTCGGTGGGAATATTTTACAATTTCACGGTCATGTCGCTTCCGACCTCTCGGTGGGAATATTTTACAATTTCACGGTCATGTCGCTTCCGACCTCTCGGTAGGAATATTTTTCAAATCTCCGGACGCATCGCTTCCTACATTTCGGTGAGGATATTTTTTACGTTTCTGAACGTATCGGTCCCGACCTCTTGGTGCGAATATTATATATATATATATATATATATATATATATATATATATATATATAACATAATATAACCTAACCTAATACAACCTGATCGCACGGTGCGAATATTTTCAAAGTTCCCCGCCGTGTCGCTTCCGACCTCTCGGCGCGAATATTTTCAAAGTCCCCGGTCGTGTCGGTCCCGACCGCTCGGCGCGAATATTTTCTAAGTTCCCCGCCGTGTCGCTTCCGACCGCTCGGCGCGAATATTTTCTAAGTTCCCCGCCGTGTCGCTTCCGACCGCTCGGCGCGAATATTTTCTAAGTTCCCGGTCATGTCGCTTCCGACCTCTCGGTGGGAATATTTTACAATTTCACGGTCATGTCGCTTCCGACCTCTCGGTGGGAATATTTTACAATTTCACGGTCATGTCGCTTCCGACCTCTCGGTAGGAATATTTTTCAAATCTCCGGACGCATCGCTTCCTACATTTCGGTGAGGATATTTTTTACGTTTCTGAACGTATCGGTCCCGACCTCTTGGTGCGAATATTATATATATATATATATATATATATATATATATATATATATATATATATAACATAATATAACCTAACCTAATACAACCTGATCGCACGGTGCGAATATTTTCAAAGTTCCCCGCCGTGTCGCTTCCGACCTCTCGGCGCGAATATTTTCTAAGTTCCCCGCCGTGTCGCTTCCGACCGCTCGGCGCGAATATTTTCTAAGTTCCCCGCCGTGTCGCTTCCGACCGCTCGGCGCGAATATTTTCTAAGTTCCCGGTCATGTCGCTTCCGACCTCTCGGTGGGAATATTTTACAATTTCACGGTCATGTCGCTTCCGACCTCTCGGTGGGAATATTTTACAATTTCACGGTCATGTCGCTTCCGACCTCTCGGTAGGAATATTTTTCAAATCTCCGGACGCATCGCTTCCTACATTTCGGTGAGGATATTTTTTACGTTTCTGAACGTATCGGTCCCGACCTCTTGGTGCGAATATTATATATATATATATATATATATATATATATATATATATATATATATATATATATATATATATAACATAATATAACCTAACCTAATACAACCTGATCGCACGGTGCGAATATTTTCAAAGTTCCCCGCCGTGTCGCTTCCGACCTCTCGGCGCGAATATTTTCAAAGTCCCCGGTCGTGTCGGTCCCGACCGCTCGGCGCGAATATTTTCTAAGTTCCCCGCCGTGTCGCTTCCGACCGCTCGGCGCGAATATTTTCTAAGTTCCCCGCCGTGTCGCTTCCGACCGCTCGGCGCGAATATTTTCTAAGTTCCCGGTCATGTCGCTTCCGACCTCTCGGTGGGAATATTTTACAATTTCACGGTCATGTCGCTTCCGACCTCTCGGTGGGAATATTTTACAATTTCACGGTCATGTCGCTTCCGACCTCTCGGTAGGAATATTTTTCAAATCTCCGGACGCATCGCTTCCTACATTTCGGTGAGGATATTTTTTACGTTTCTGAACGTATCGGTCCCGACCTCTTGGTGCGAATATTATATATATATATATATATATATATATATATATATATATATATAACATAATATAACCTAACCTAATACAACCTGATCGCACGGTGCGAATATTTTCAAAGTTCCCCGCCGTGTCGCTTCCGACCTCTCGGCGCGAATATTTTCAAAGTCCCCGGTCGTGTCGGTCCCGACCGCTCGGCGCGAATATTTTCTAAGTTCCCCGCCGTGTCGCTTCCGACCGCTCGGCGCGAATATTTTCTAAGTTCCCCGCCGTGTCGCTTCCGACCGCTCGGCGCGAATATTTTCTAAGTTCCCGGTCATGTCGCTTCCGACCTCTCGGTGGGAATATTTTACAATTTCACGGTCATGTCGCTTCCGACCTCTCGGTGGGAATATTTTACAATTTCACGGTCATGTCGCTTCCGACCTCTCGGTAGGAATATTTTTCAAATCTCCGGACGCATCGCTTCCTACATTTCGGTGAGGATATTTTTTACGTTTCTGAACGTATCGGTCCCGACCTCTTGGTGCGAATATTATATATATATATATATATATATATATATATATATATATATATATATATATATATAACATAATATAACCTAACCTAATACAACCTGATCGCACGGTGCGAATATTTTCAAAGTTCCCCGCCGTGTCGCTTCCGACCTCTCGGCGCGAATATTTTCAAAGTCCCCGGTCGTGTCGGTCCCGACCGCTCGGCGCGAATATTTTCTAAGTTCCCCGCCGTGTCGCTTCCGACCGCTCGGCGCGAATATTTTCTAAGTTCCCCGCCGTGTCGCTTCCGACCGCTCGGCGCGAATATTTTCTAAGTTCCCGGTCATGTCGCTTCCGACCTCTCGGTGGGAATATTTTACAATTTCACGGTCATGTCGCTTCCGACCTCTCGGTGGGAATATTTTACAATTTCACGGTCATGTCGCTTCCGACCTCTCGGTAGGAATATTTTTCAAATCTCCGGACGCATCGCTTCCTACATTTCGGTGAGGATATTTTTTACGTTTCTGAACGTATCGGTCCCGACCTCTTGGTGCGAATATTATATATATATATATATATATAACATAATATAACCTAACCTAATACAACCTGATCGCACGGTGCGAATATTTTCAAAGTTCCCCGCCGTGTCGCTTCCGACCTCTCGGCGCGAATATTTTCAAAGTCCCCGGTCGTGTCGGTCCCGACCGCTCGGCGCGAATATTTTCTAAGTTCCCCGCCGTGTCGCTTCCGACCGCTCGGCGCGAATATTTTCTAAGTTCCCCGCCGTGTCGCTTCCGACCGCTCGGCGCGAATATTTTCTAAGTTCCCGGTCATGTCGCTTCCGACCTCTCGGTGGGAATATTTTACAATTTCACGGTCATGTCGCTTCCGACCTCTCGGTGGGAATATTTTACAATTTCACGGTCATGTCGCTTCCGACCTCTCGGTAGGAATATTTTTCAAATCTCCGGACGCATCGCTTCCTACATTTCGGTGAGGATATTTTTTACGTTTCTGAACGTATCGGTCCCGACCTCTTGGTGCGAATATTATATATATATATATATATATATATATATATATATATAACATAATATAACCTAACCTAATACAACCTGATCGCACGGTGCGAATATTTTCAAAGTTCCCCGCCGTGTCGCTTCCGACCTCTCGGCGCGAATATTTTCAAAGTCCCCGGTCGTGTCGGTCCCGACCGCTCGGCGCGAATATTTTCTAAGTTCCCCGCCGTGTCGCTTCCGACCGCTCGGCGCGAATATTTTCTAAGTTCCCCGCCGTGTCGCTTCCGACCGCTCGGCGCGAATATTTTCTAAGTTCCCGGTCATGTCGTAATCATGTCGACCTCTCGGTGGGAATATTTTACAATTTCACGGTCATGTCGCTTCCGACCTCTCGGTAGGAATATTTTTCAAATCTCCGGACGCATCGCTTCCTACATTTCGGTGAGGATATTTTTTACGTTTCTGAACGTATCGGTCCCGACCTCTTGGTGCGAATATTATATATATATATATATATATATATATATATATATATATATATAACATAATATAACCTAACCTAATACAACCTGATCGCACGGTGCGAATATTTTCAAAGTTCCCCGCCGTGTCGCTTCCGACCTCTCGGCGCGAATATTTTCAAAGTCCCCGGTCGTGTCGGTCCCGACCGCTCGGCGCGAATATTTTCTAAGTTCCCCGCCGTGTCGCTTCCGACCGCTCGGCGCGAATATTTTCTAAGTTCCCCGCCGTGTCGCTTCCGACCGCTCGGCGCGAATATTTTCTAAGTTCCCGGTCATGTCGCTTCCGACCTCTCGGTGGGAATATTTTACAATTTCACGGTCATGTCGCTTCCGACCTCTCGGTGGGAATATTTTACAATTTCACGGTCATGTCGCTTCCGACCTCTCGGTGGGAATATTTTACAATTTCACGGTCATGTCGCTTCCGACCTCTCGGTAGGAATATTTTTCAAATCTCCGGACGCATCGCTTCCTACATTTCGGTGAGGATATTTTTTACGTTTCTGAACGTATCGGTCCCGACCTCTTGGTGCGAATATTATATATATATATATATATATATATATATATATATATATATATATATATATATATATAACATAATATAACCTAACCTAATACAACCTGATCGCACGGTGCGAATATTTTCAAAGTTCCCCGCCGTGTCGCTTCCGACCTCTCGGCGCGAATATTTTCAAAGTCCCCGGTCGTGTCGGTCCCGACCGCTCGGCGCGAATATTTTCTAAGTTCCCCGCCGTGTCGCTTCCGACCGCTCGGCGCGAATATTTTCTAAGTTCCCCGCCGTGTCGCTTCCGACCGCTCGGCGCGAATATTTTCTAAGTTCCCGGTCATGTCGCTTCCGACCTCTCGGTGGGAATATTTTACAATTTCACGGTCATGTCGCTTCCGACCTCTCGGTGGGAATATTTTACAATTTCACGGTCATGTCGCTTCCGACCTCTCGGTAGGAATATTTTTCAAATCTCCGGACGCATCGCTTCCTACATTTCGGTGAGGATATTTTTTACGTTTCTGAACGTATCGGTCCCGACCTCTTGGTGCGAATATTATATATATATATATATATATATATATATATATATATATATATATAACATAATATAACCTAACCTAATACAACCTGATCGCACGGTGCGAATATTTTCAAAGTTCCCCGCCGTGTCGCTTCCGACCTCTCGGCGCGAATATTTTCAAAGTCCCCGGTCGTGTCGGTCCCGACCGCTCGGCGCGAATATTTTCTAAGTTCCCCGCCGTGTCGCTTCCGACCGCTCGGCGCGAATATTTTCTAAGTTCCCCGCCGTGTCGCTTCCGACCGCTCGGCGCGAATATTTTCTAAGTTCCCGGTCATGTCGCTTCCGACCTCTCGGTGGGAATATTTTACAATTTCACGGTCATGTCGCTTCCGACCTCTCGGTGGGAATATTTTACAATTTCACGGTCATGTCGCTTCCGACCTCTCGGTAGGAATATTTTTCAAATCTCCGGACGCATCGCTTCCTACATTTCGGTGAGGATATTTTTTACGTTTCTGAACGTATCGGTCCCGACCTCTTGGTGCGAATATTATATATATATATATATATATATATATATATATATATATATATATATATATATATATATAACATAATATAACCTAACCTAATACAACCTGATCGCACGGTGCGAATATTTTCAAAGTTCCCCGCCGTGTCGCTTCCGACCTCTCGGCGCGAATATTTTCAAAGTCCCCGGTCGTGTCGGTCCCGACCGCTCGGCGCGAATATTTTCTAAGTTCCCCGCCGTGTCGCTTCCGACCGCTCGGCGCGAATATTTTCTAAGTTCCCCGCCGTGTCGCTTCCGACCGCTCGGCGCGAATATTTTCTAAGTTCCCGGTCATGTCGCTTCCGACCTCTCGGTGGGAATATTTTACAATTTCACGGTCATGTCGCTTCCGACCTCTCGGTGGGAATATTTTACAATTTCACGGTCATGTCGCTTCCGACCTCTCGGTAGGAATATTTTTCAAATCTCCGGACGCATCGCTTCCTACATTTCGGTGAGGATATTTTTTACGTTTCTGAACGTATCGGTCCCGACCTCTTGGTGCGAATATTATATATATATATATATATATAACATAATATAACCTAACCTAATACAACCTGATCGCACGGTGCGAATATTTTCAAAGTTCCCCGCCGTGTCGCTTCCGACCTCTCGGCGCGAATATTTTCAAAGTCCCCGGTCGTGTCGGTCCCGACCGCTCGGCGCGAATATTTTCTAAGTTCCCCGCCGTGTCGCTTCCGACCGCTCGGCGCGAATATTTTCTAAGTTCCCCGCCGTGTCGCTTCCGACCGCTCGGCGCGAATATTTTCTAAGTTCCCGGTCATGTCGCTTCCGACCTCTCGGTGGGAATATTTTACAATTTCACGGTCATGTCGCTTCCGACCTCTCGGTGGGAATATTTTACAATTTCACGGTCATGTCGCTTCCGACCTCTCGGTAGGAATATTTTTCAAATCTCCGGACGCATCGCTTCCTACATTTCGGTGAGGATATTTTTTACGTTTCTGAACGTATCGGTCCCGACCTCTTGGTGCGAATATTATATATATATATATATATATATATATATATATATATATAACATAATATAACCTAACCTAATACAACCTGATCGCACGGTGCGAATATTTTCAAAGTTCCCCGCCGTGTCGCTTCCGACCTCTCGGCGCGAATATTTTCAAAGTCCCCGGTCGTGTCGGTCCCGACCGCTCGGCGCGAATATTTTCTAAGTTCCCCGCCGTGTCGCTTCCGACCGCTCGGCGCGAATATTTTCTAAGTTCCCCGCCGTGTCGCTTCCGACCGCTCGGCGCGAATATTTTCTAAGTTCCCGGTCATGTCGTAATCATGTCGACCTCTCGGTGGGAATATTTTACAATTTCACGGTCATGTCGCTTCCGACCTCTCGGTAGGAATATTTTTCAAATCTCCGGACGCATCGCTTCCTACATTTCGGTGAGGATATTTTTTACGTTTCTGAACGTATCGGTCCCGACCTCTTGGTGCGAATATTATATATATATATATATATATATATATATATATATATATATATATAACATAATATAACCTAACCTAATACAACCTGATCGCACGGTGCGAATATTTTCAAAGTTCCCCGCCGTGTCGCTTCCGACCTCTCGGCGCGAATATTTTCAAAGTCCCCGGTCGTGTCGGTCCCGACCGCTCGGCGCGAATATTTTCTAAGTTCCCCGCCGTGTCGCTTCCGACCGCTCGGCGCGAATATTTTCTAAGTTCCCCGCCGTGTCGCTTCCGACCGCTCGGCGCGAATATTTTCTAAGTTCCCGGTCATGTCGCTTCCGACCTCTCGGTGGGAATATTTTACAATTTCACGGTCATGTCGCTTCCGACCTCTCGGTGGGAATATTTTACAATTTCACGGTCATGTCGCTTCCGACCTCTCGGTGGGAATATTTTACAATTTCACGGTCATGTCGCTTCCGACCTCTCGGTAGGAATATTTTTCAAATCTCCGGACGCATCGCTTCCTACATTTCGGTGAGGATATTTTTTACGTTTCTGAACGTATCGGTCCCGACCTCTTGGTGCGAATATTATATATATATATATATATATATATATATATATATATATATATATATATATATATATATAACATAATATAACCTAACCTAATACAACCTGATCGCACGGTGCGAATATTTTCAAAGTTCCCCGCCGTGTCGCTTCCGACCTCTCGGCGCGAATATTTTCAAAGTCCCCGGTCGTGTCGGTCCCGACCGCTCGGCGCGAATATTTTCTAAGTTCCCCGCCGTGTCGCTTCCGACCGCTCGGCGCGAATATTTTCTAAGTTCCCGGTCATGTCGCTTCCGACCTCTCGGTGGGAATATTTTACAATTTCACGGTCATGTCGCTTCCGACCTCTCGGTGGGAATATTTTACAATTTCACGGTCATGTCGCTTCCGACCTCTCGGTGGGAATATTTTACAATTTCACGGTCATGTCGCTTCCGACCTCTCGGTAGGAATATTTTTCAAATCTCCGGACGCATCGCTTCCTACATTTCGGTGAGGATATTTTTTACGTTTCTGAACGTATCGGTCCCGACCTCTTGGTGCGAATATTATATATATATATATATATATATATATATATATATATATATATAACATAATATAACCTAACCTAATACAACCTGATCGCACGGTGCGAATATTTTCAAAGTTCCCCGCCGTGTCGCTTCCGACCTCTCGGCGCGAATATTTTCAAAGTCCCCGGTCGTGTCGGTCCCGACCGCTCGGCGCGAATATTTTCTAAGTTCCCCGCCGTGTCGCTTCCGACCGCTCGGCGCGAATATTTTCTAAGTTCCCCGCCGTGTCGCTTCCGACCGCTCGGCGCGAATATTTTCTAAGTTCCCGGTCATGTCGTAATCATGTCGACCTCTCGGTGGGAATATTTTACAATTTCACGGTCATGTCGCTTCCGACCTCTCGGTAGGAATATTTTTCAAATCTCCGGACGCATCGCTTCCTACATTTCGGTGAGGATATTTTTTACGTTTCTGAACGTATCGGTCCCGACCTCTTGGTGCGAATATTATATATATATATATATATATATATATATATATATATATATAACATAATATAACCTAACCTAATACAACCTGATCGCACGGTGCGAATATTTTCAAAGTTCCCCGCCGTGTCGCTTCCGACCTCTCGGCGCGAATATTTTCAAAGTCCCCGGTCGTGTCGGTCCCGACCGCTCGGCGCGAATATTTTCTAAGTTCCCCGCCGTGTCGCTTCCGACCGCTCGGCGCGAATATTTTCTAAGTTCCCCGCCGTGTCGCTTCCGACCGCTCGGCGCGAATATTTTCTAAGTTCCCGGTCATGTCGCTTCCGACCTCTCGGTGGGAATATTTTACAATTTCACGGTCATGTCGCTTCCGACCTCTCGGTGGGAATATTTTACAATTTCACGGTCATGTCGCTTCCGACCTCTCGGTGGGAATATTTTACAATTTCACGGTCATGTCGCTTCCGACCTCTCGGTAGGAATATTTTTCAAATCTCCGGACGCATCGCTTCCTACATTTCGGTGAGGATATTTTTTACGTTTCTGAACGTATCGGTCCCGACCTCTTGGTGCGAATATTATATATATATATATATATATATATATATATATATATATATATATATATAACATAATATAACCTAACCTAATACAACCTGATCGCACGGTGCGAATATTTTCAAAGTTCCCCGCCGTGTCGCTTCCGACCTCTCGGCGCGAATATTTTCAAAGTCCCCGGTCGTGTCGGTCCCGACCGCTCGGCGCGAATATTTTCTAAGTTCCCCGCCGTGTCGCTTCCGACCGCTCGGCGCGAATATTTTCTAAGTTCCCGGTCATGTCGCTTCCGACCTCTCGGTGGGAATATTTTACAATTTCACGGTCATGTCGCTTCCGACCTCTCGGTGGGAATATTTTACAATTTCACGGTCATGTCGCTTCCGACCTCTCGGTGGGAATATTTTACAATTTCACGGTCATGTCGCTTCCGACCTCTCGGTAGGAATATTTTTCAAATCTCCGGACGCATCGCTTCCTACATTTCGGTGAGGATATTTTTTACGTTTCTGAACGTATCGGTCCCGACCTCTTGGTGCGAATATTATATATATATATATATATATATATATATATATATATATATATATATATATATATATATATATATATAACATAATATAACCTAACCTAATACAACCTGATCGCACGGTGCGAATATTTTCAAAGTTCCCCGCCGTGTCGCTTCCGACCTCTCGGCGCGAATATTTTCAAAGTCCCCGGTCGTGTCGGTCCCGACCGCTCGGCGCGAATATTTTCTAAGTTCCCCGCCGTGTCGCTTCCGACCGCTCGGCGCGAATATTTTCTAAGTTCCCCGCCGTGTCGCTTCCGACCGCTCGGCGCGAATATTTTCTAAGTTCCCGGTCATGTCGCTTCCGACCTCTCGGTGGGAATATTTTACAATTTCACGGTCATGTCGCTTCCGACCTCTCGGTGGGAATATTTTACAATTTCACGGTCATGTCGCTTCCGACCTCTCGGTAGGAATATTTTTCAAATCTCCGGACGCATCGCTTCCTACATTTCGGTGAGGATATTTTTTACGTTTCTGAACGTATCGGTCCCGACCTCTTGGTGCGAATATTATATATATATATATATATATATATATATATATATATATATATATATATATATATAACATAATATAACCTAACCTAATACAACCTGATCGCACGGTGCGAATATTTTCAAAGTTCCCCGCCGTGTCGCTTCCGACCTCTCGGCGCGAATATTTTCTAAGTTCCCGGTCATGTCGCTTCCGACCTCTCGGTGGGAATATTTTACAATTTCACGGTCATGTCGCTTCCGACCTCTCGGTGGGAATATTTTACAATTTCACGGTCATGTCGCTTCCGACCTCTCGGTGGGAATATTTTACAATTTCACGGTCATGTCGCTTCCGACCTCTCGGTAGGAATATTTTTCAAATCTCCGGACGCATCGCTTCCTACATTTCGGTGAGGATATTTTTTACGTTTCTGAACGTATCGGTCCCGACCTCTTGGTGCGAATATTATATATATATATATATATATATATATATATATATATATATAACATAATATAACCTAACCTAATACAACCTGATCGCACGGTGCGAATATTTTCAAAGTTCCCCGCCGTGTCGCTTCCGACCTCTCGGCGCGAATATTTTCAAAGTCCCCGGTCGTGTCGGTCCCGACCGCTCGGCGCGAATATTTTCTAAGTTCCCCGCCGTGTCGCTTCCGACCGCTCGGCGCGAATATTTTCTAAGTTCCCCGCCGTGTCGCTTCCGACCGCTCGGCGCGAATATTTTCTAAGTTCCCGGTCATGTCGCTTCCGACCTCTCGGTGGGAATATTTTACAATTTCACGGTCATGTCGCTTCCGACCTCTCGGTGGGAATATTTTACAATTTCACGGTCATGTCGCTTCCGACCTCTCGGTAGGAATATTTTTCAAATCTCCGGACGCATCGCTTCCTACATTTCGGTGAGGATATTTTTTACGTTTCTGAACGTATCGGTCCCGACCTCTTGGTGCGAATATTATATATATATATATATATAACATAATATAACCTAACCTAATACAA
This sequence comes from Xylocopa violacea, assembly GCA_963969225.1. Taxonomy (NCBI): domain Eukaryota; kingdom Metazoa; phylum Arthropoda; class Insecta; order Hymenoptera; family Apidae; genus Xylocopa; species Xylocopa violacea. The sequence goes on from CAXAJV010000595.1 coordinate 309,719, forward strand.
CCTGATCGCACGGTGCGAATATTTTCAAAGTTCCCCGCCGTGTCGCTTCCGACCTCTCGGCGCGAATATTTTCAAAGTCCCCGGTCGTGTCGGTCCCGACCGCTCGGCGCGAATATTTTCTAAGTTCCCCGCCGTGTCGCTTCCGACCGCTCGGCGCGAATATTTTCTAAGTTCCCCGCCGTGTCGCTTCCGACCGCTCGGCGCGAATATTTTCTAAGTTCCCGGTCATGTCGCTTCCGACCTCTCGGTGGGAATATTTTACAATTTCACGGTCATGTCGCTTCCGACCTCTCGGTGGGAATATTTTACAATTTCACGGTCATGTCGCTTCCGACCTCTCGGTAGGAATATTTTTCAAATCTCCGGACGCATCGCTTCCTACATTTCGGTGAGGATATTTTTTACGTTTCTGAACGTATCGGTCCCGACCTCTTGGTGCGAATATTATATATATATATATATATATATATATATATATATATATATATATATATATATATAACATAATATAACCTAACCTAATACAACCTGATCGCACGGTGCGAATATTTTCAAAGTTCCCCGCCGTGTCGCTTCCGACCTCTCGGCGCGAATATTTTCAAAGTCCCCGGTCGTGTCGGTCCCGACCGCTCGGCGCGAATATTTTCTAAGTTCCCCGCCGTGTCGCTTCCGACCGCTCGGCGCGAATATTTTCTAAGTTCCCCGCCGTGTCGCTTCCGACCGCTCGGCGCGAATATTTTCTAAGTTCCCGGTCATGTCGTAATCATGTCGACCTCTCGGTGGGAATATTTTACAATTTCACGGTCATGTCGCTTCCGACCTCTCGGTAGGAATATTTTTCAAATCTCCGGACGCATCGCTTCCTACATTTCGGTGAGGATATTTTTTACGTTTCTGAACGTATCGGTCCCGACCTCTTGGTGCGAATATTATATATATATATATATATATATATATATATATATATATATATATATATAACATAATATAACCTAACCTAATACAACCTGATCGCACGGTGCGAATATTTTCAAAGTTCCCCGCCGTGTCGCTTCCGACCTCTCGGCGCGAATATTTTCAAAGTCCCCGGTCGTGTCGGTCCCGACCGCTCGGCGCGAATATTTTCTAAGTTCCCCGCCGTGTCGCTTCCGACCGCTCGGCGCGAATATTTTCTAAGTTCCCCGCCGTGTCGCTTCCGACCGCTCGGCGCGAATATTTTCTAAGTTCCCGGTCATGTCGCTTCCGACCTCTCGGTGGGAATATTTTACAATTTCACGGTCATGTCGCTTCCGACCTCTCGGTGGGAATATTTTACAATTTCACGGTCATGTCGCTTCCGACCTCTCGGTGGGAATATTTTACAATTTCACGGTCATGTCGCTTCCGACCTCTCGGTAGGAATATTTTTCAAATCTCCGGACGCATCGCTTCCTACATTTCGGTGAGGATATTTTTTACGTTTCTGAACGTATCGGTCCCGACCTCTTGGTGCGAATATTATATATATATATATATATATATATATATATATATATATATATATATATATATATATAACATAATATAACCTAACCTAATACAACCTGATCGCACGGTGCGAATATTTTCAAAGTTCCCCGCCGTGTCGCTTCCGACCTCTCGGCGCGAATATTTTCAAAGTCCCCGGTCGTGTCGGTCCCGACCGCTCGGCGCGAATATTTTCTAAGTTCCCCGCCGTGTCGCTTCCGACCGCTCGGCGCGAATATTTTCTAAGTTCCCCGCCGTGTCGCTTCCGACCGCTCGGCGCGAATATTTTCTAAGTTCCCGGTCATGTCGCTTCCGACCTCTCGGTGGGAATATTTTACAATTTCACGGTCATGTCGCTTCCGACCTCTCGGTGGGAATATTTTACAATTTCACGGTCATGTCGCTTCCGACCTCTCGGTAGGAATATTTTTCAAATCTCCGGACGCATCGCTTCCTACATTTCGGTGAGGATATTTTTTACGTTTCTGAACGTATCGGTCCCGACCTCTTGGTGCGAATATTATATATATATATATATATATATATATATATATATATATATATATAACATAATATAACCTAACCTAATACAACCTGATCGCACGGTGCGAATATTTTCAAAGTTCCCCGCCGTGTCGCTTCCGACCTCTCGGCGCGAATATTTTCAAAGTCCCCGGTCGTGTCGGTCCCGACCGCTCGGCGCGAATATTTTCTAAGTTCCCCGCCGTGTCGCTTCCGACCGCTCGGCGCGAATATTTTCTAAGTTCCCCGCCGTGTCGCTTCCGACCGCTCGGCGCGAATATTTTCTAAGTTCCCGGTCATGTCGCTTCCGACCTCTCGGTGGGAATATTTTACAATTTCACGGTCATGTCGCTTCCGACCTCTCGGTGGGAATATTTTACAATTTCACGGTCATGTCGCTTCCGACCTCTCGGTAGGAATATTTTTCAAATCTCCGGACGCATCGCTTCCTACATTTCGGTGAGGATATTTTTTACGTTTCTGAACGTATCGGTCCCGACCTCTTGGTGCGAATATTATATATATATATATATATATATATATATATATATATATATATATAACATAATATAACCTAACCTAATACAACCTGATCGCACGGTGCGAATATTTTCAAAGTTCCCCGCCGTGTCGCTTCCGACCTCTCGGCGCGAATATTTTCAAAGTCCCCGGTCGTGTCGGTCCCGACCGCTCGGCGCGAATATTTTCTAAGTTCCCCGCCGTGTCGCTTCCGACCGCTCGGCGCGAATATTTTCTAAGTTCCCCGCCGTGTCGCTTCCGACCGCTCGGCGCGAATATTTTCTAAGTTCCCGGTCATGTCGCTTCCGACCTCTCGGTGGGAATATTTTACAATTTCACGGTCATGTCGCTTCCGACCTCTCGGTGGGAATATTTTACAATTTCACGGTCATGTCGCTTCCGACCTCTCGGTAGGAATATTTTTCAAATCTCCGGACGCATCGCTTCCTACATTTCGGTGAGGATATTTTTTACGTTTCTGAACGTATCGGTCCCGACCTCTTGGTGCGAATATTATATATATATATATATATATATATATATATATATAACATAATATAACCTAACCTAATACAACCTGATCGCACGGTGCGAATATTTTCAAAGTTCCCCGCCGTGTCGCTTCCGACCTCTCGGCGCGAATATTTTCAAAGTCCCCGGTCGTGTCGGTCCCGACCGCTCGGCGCGAATATTTTCTAAGTTCCCCGCCGTGTCGCTTCCGACCGCTCGGCGCGAATATTTTCTAAGTTCCCCGCCGTGTCGCTTCCGACCGCTCGGCGCGAATATTTTCTAAGTTCCCGGTCATGTCGCTTCCGACCTCTCGGTGGGAATATTTTACAATTTCACGGTCATGTCGCTTCCGACCTCTCGGTGGGAATATTTTACAATTTCACGGTCATGTCGCTTCCGACCTCTCGGTGGGAATATTTTACAATTTCACGGTCATGTCGCTTCCGACCTCTCGGTAGGAATATTTTTCAAATCTCCGGACGCATCGCTTCCTACATTTCGGTGAGGATATTTTTTACGTTTCTGAACGTATCGGTCCCGACCTCTTGGTGCGAATATTATATATATATATATATATATATATATATATATATATATATATATATATATATATAACATAATATAACCTAACCTAATACAACCTGATCGCACGGTGCGAATATTTTCAAAGTTCCCCGCCGTGTCGCTTCCGACCTCTCGGCGCGAATATTTTCAAAGTCCCCGGTCGTGTCGGTCCCGACCGCTCGGCGCGAATATTTTCTAAGTTCCCCGCCGTGTCGCTTCCGACCGCTCGGCGCGAATATTTTCTAAGTTCCCCGCCGTGTCGCTTCCGACCGCTCGGCGCGAATATTTTCTAAGTTCCCGGTCATGTCGCTTCCGACCTCTCGGTGGGAATATTTTACAATTTCACGGTCATGTCGCTTCCGACCTCTCGGTGGGAATATTTTACAATTTCACGGTCATGTCGCTTCCGACCTCTCGGTAGGAATATTTTTCAAATCTCCGGACGCATCGCTTCCTACATTTCGGTGAGGATATTTTTTACGTTTCTGAACGTATCGGTCCCGACCTCTTGGTGCGAATATTATATATATATATATATATATATATATATATATATATATATATATATATATATATAACATAATATAACCTAACCTAATACAACCTGATCGCACGGTGCGAATATTTTCAAAGTTCCCCGCCGTGTCGCTTCCGACCTCTCGGCGCGAATATTTTCAAAGTCCCCGGTCGTGTCGGTCCCGACCGCTCGGCGCGAATATTTTCTAAGTTCCCCGCCGTGTCGCTTCCGACCGCTCGGCGCGAATATTTTCTAAGTTCCCCGCCGTGTCGCTTCCGACCGCTCGGCGCGAATATTTTCTAAGTTCCCGGTCATGTCGCTTCCGACCTCTCGGTGGGAATATTTTACAATTTCACGGTCATGTCGCTTCCGACCTCTCGGTGGGAATATTTTACAATTTCACGGTCATGTCGCTTCCGACCTCTCGGTAGGAATATTTTTCAAATCTCCGGACGCATCGCTTCCTACATTTCGGTGAGGATATTTTTTACGTTTCTGAACGTATCGGTCCCGACCTCTTGGTGCGAATATTATATATATATATATATATATATATATATATATATATATATATATATAACATAATATAACCTAACCTAATACAACCTGATCGCACGGTGCGAATATTTTCAAAGTTCCCCGCCGTGTCGCTTCCGACCTCTCGGCGCGAATATTTTCAAAGTCCCCGGTCGTGTCGGTCCCGACCGCTCGGCGCGAATATTTTCTAAGTTCCCCGCCGTGTCGCTTCCGACCGCTCGGCGCGAATATTTTCTAAGTTCCCCGCCGTGTCGCTTCCGACCGCTCGGCGCGAATATTTTCTAAGTTCCCGGTCATGTCGCTTCCGACCTCTCGGTGGGAATATTTTACAATTTCACGGTCATGTCGCTTCCGACCTCTCGGTGGGAATATTTTACAATTTCACGGTCATGTCGCTTCCGACCTCTCGGTAGGAATATTTTTCAAATCTCCGGACGCATCGCTTCCTACATTTCGGTGAGGATATTTTTTACGTTTCTGAACGTATCGGTCCCGACCTCTTGGTGCGAATATTATATATATATATATATATATATATATATATATATATATATAACATAATATAACCTAACCTAATACAACCTGATCGCACGGTGCGAATATTTTCAAAGTTCCCCGCCGTGTCGCTTCCGACCTCTCGGCGCGAATATTTTCAAAGTCCCCGGTCGTGTCGGTCCCGACCGCTCGGCGCGAATATTTTCTAAGTTCCCCGCCGTGTCGCTTCCGACCGCTCGGCGCGAATATTTTCTAAGTTCCCCGCCGTGTCGCTTCCGACCGCTCGGCGCGAATATTTTCTAAGTTCCCGGTCATGTCGCTTCCGACCTCTCGGTGGGAATATTTTACAATTTCACGGTCATGTCGCTTCCGACCTCTCGGTGGGAATATTTTACAATTTCACGGTCATGTCGCTTCCGACCTCTCGGTAGGAATATTTTTCAAATCTCCGGACGCATCGCTTCCTACATTTCGGTGAGGATATTTTTTACGTTTCTGAACGTATCGGTCCCGACCTCTTGGTGCGAATATTATATATATATATATATATATATATATATATATATATATATATATATATAACATAATATAACCTAACCTAATACAACCTGATCGCACGGTGCGAATATTTTCAAAGTTCCCCGCCGTGTCGCTTCCGACCTCTCGGCGCGAATATTTTCAAAGTCCCCGGTCGTGTCGGTCCCGACCGCTCGGCGCGAATATTTTCTAAGTTCCCCGCCGTGTCGCTTCCGACCGCTCGGCGCGAATATTTTCTAAGTTCCCCGCCGTGTCGCTTCCGACCGCTCGGCGCGAATATTTTCTAAGTTCCCGGTCATGTCGCTTCCGACCTCTCGGTGGGAATATTTTACAATTTCACGGTCATGTCGCTTCCGACCTCTCGGTGGGAATATTTTACAATTTCACGGTCATGTCGCTTCCGACCTCTCGGTAGGAATATTTTTCAAATCTCCGGACGCATCGCTTCCTACATTTCGGTGAGGATATTTTTTACGTTTCTGAACGTATCGGTCCCGACCTCTTGGTGCGAATATTATATATATATATATATATATATATATATATATATATATATATATATATATATATATAACATAATATAACCTAACCTAATACAACCTGATCGCACGGTGCGAATATTTTCAAAGTTCCCCGCCGTGTCGCTTCCGACCTCTCGGCGCGAATATTTTCAAAGTCCCCGGTCGTGTCGGTCCCGACCGCTCGGCGCGAATATTTTCTAAGTTCCCCGCCGTGTCGCTTCCGACCGCTCGGCGCGAATATTTTCTAAGTTCCCCGCCGTGTCGCTTCCGACCGCTCGGCGCGAATATTTTCTAAGTTCCCGGTCATGTCGCTTCCGACCTCTCGGTGGGAATATTTTACAATTTCACGGTCATGTCGCTTCCGACCTCTCGGTGGGAATATTTTACAATTTCACGGTCATGTCGCTTCCGACCTCTCGGTGGGAATATTTTACAATTTCACGGTCATGTCGCTTCCGACCTCTCGGTAGGAATATTTTTCAAATCTCCGGACGCATCGCTTCCTACATTTCGGTGAGGATATTTTTTACGTTTCTGAACGTATCGGTCCCGACCTCTTGGTGCGAATATTATATATATATATATATATATATATATATATATATATATATATATATATATATATATAACATAATATAACCTAACCTAATACAACCTGATCGCACGGTGCGAATATTTTCAAAGTTCCCCGCCGTGTCGCTTCCGACCTCTCGGCGCGAATATTTTCAAAGTCCCCGGTCGTGTCGGTCCCGACCGCTCGGCGCGAATATTTTCTAAGTTCCCCGCCGTGTCGCTTCCGACCGCTCGGCGCGAATATTTTCTAAGTTCCCCGCCGTGTCGCTTCCGACCGCTCGGCGCGAATATTTTCTAAGTTCCCGGTCATGTCGCTTCCGACCTCTCGGTGGGAATATTTTACAATTTCACGGTCATGTCGCTTCCGACCTCTCGGTGGGAATATTTTACAATTTCACGGTCATGTCGCTTCCGACCTCTCGGTAGGAATATTTTTCAAATCTCCGGACGCATCGCTTCCTACATTTCGGTGAGGATATTTTTTACGTTTCTGAACGTATCGGTCCCGACCTCTTGGTGCGAATATATATATATATATATATATATATATATATATATATATATATATATATATATATATATATATAACATAATATAACCTAACCTAATACAACCTGATCGCACGGTGCGAATATTTTCAAAGTTCCCCGCCGTGTCGCTTCCGACCTCTCGGCGCGAATATTTTCAAAGTCCCCGGTCGTGTCGGTCCCGACCGCTCGGCGCGAATATTTTCTAAGTTCCCCGCCGTGTCGCTTCCGACCGCTCGGCGCGAATATTTTCTAAGTTCCCCGCCGTGTCGCTTCCGACCGCTCGGCGCGAATATTTTCTAAGTTCCCGGTCATGTCGCTTCCGACCTCTCGGTGGGAATATTTTACAATTTCACGGTCATGTCGCTTCCGACCTCTCGGTGGGAATATTTTACAATTTCACGGTCATGTCGCTTCCGACCTCTCGGTAGGAATATTTTTCAAATCTCCGGACGCATCGCTTCCTACATTTCGGTGAGGATATTTTTTACGTTTCTGAACGTATCGGTCCCGACCTCTTGGTGCGAATATTATATATATATATATATATATATATATATATATATATATATATATATATATATATATAACATAATATAACCTAACCTAATACAACCTGATCGCACGGTGCGAATATTTTCAAAGTTCCCCGCCGTGTCGCTTCCGACCTCTCGGCGCGAATATTTTCAAAGTCCCCGGTCGTGTCGGTCCCGACCGCTCGGCGCGAATATTTTCTAAGTTCCCCGCCGTGTCGCTTCCGACCGCTCGGCGCGAATATTTTCTAAGTTCCCCGCCGTGTCGCTTCCGACCGCTCGGCGCGAATATTTTCTAAGTTCCCGGTCATGTCGCTTCCGACCTCTCGGTGGGAATATTTTACAATTTCACGGTCATGTCGCTTCCGACCTCTCGGTGGGAATATTTTACAATTTCACGGTCATGTCGCTTCCGACCTCTCGGTAGGAATATTTTTCAAATCTCCGGACGCATCGCTTCCTACATTTCGGTGAGGATATTTTTTACGTTTCTGAACGTATCGGTCCCGACCTCTTGGTGCGAATATTATATATATATATATATATATATATATATATATATATATATATATATATATAACATAATATAACCTAACCTAATACAACCTGATCGCACGGTGCGAATATTTTCAAAGTTCCCCGCCGTGTCGCTTCCGACCTCTCGGCGCGAATATTTTCAAAGTCCCCGGTCGTGTCGGTCCCGACCGCTCGGCGCGAATATTTTCTAAGTTCCCCGCCGTGTCGCTTCCGACCGCTCGGCGCGAATATTTTCTAAGTTCCCCGCCGTGTCGCTTCCGACCGCTCGGCGCGAATATTTTCTAAGTTCCCGGTCATGTCGCTTCCGACCTCTCGGTGGGAATATTTTACAATTTCACGGTCATGTCGCTTCCGACCTCTCGGTGGGAATATTTTACAATTTCACGGTCATGTCGCTTCCGACCTCTCGGTAGGAATATTTTTCAAATCTCCGGACGCATCGCTTCCTACATTTCGGTGAGGATATTTTTTACGTTTCTGAACGTATCGGTCCCGACCTCTTGGTGCGAATATTATATATATATATATATATATATATATATATATATATATATAACATAATATAACCTAACCTAATACAACCTGATCGCACGGTGCGAATATTTTCAAAGTTCCCCGCCGTGTCGCTTCCGACCTCTCGGCGCGAATATTTTCAAAGTCCCCGGTCGTGTCGGTCCCGACCGCTCGGCGCGAATATTTTCTAAGTTCCCCGCCGTGTCGCTTCCGACCGCTCGGCGCGAATATTTTCTAAGTTCCCCGCCGTGTCGCTTCCGACCGCTCGGCGCGAATATTTTCTAAGTTCCCGGTCATGTCGCTTCCGACCTCTCGGTGGGAATATTTTACAATTTCACGGTCATGTCGCTTCCGACCTCTCGGTGGGAATATTTTACAATTTCACGGTCATGTCGCTTCCGACCTCTCGGTAGGAATATTTTTCAAATCTCCGGACGCATGGCTTCCTACATTTCGGTGACGATATTTTTTACGTTTCTGAACGTATCGGTCCCGACCTCTTGGTGCGAATATTATATATATATATATATATATATATATATATATATATATATATATATAACATAATATAACCTAACCTAATACAACCTGATCGCACGGTGCGAATATTTTCAAAGTTCCCCGCCGTGTCGCTTCCGACCTCTCGGCGCGAATATTTTCAAAGTCCCCGGTCGTGTCGGTCCCGACCGCTCGGCGCGAATATTTTCTAAGTTCCCCGCCGTGTCGCTTCCGACCGCTCGGCGCGAATATTTTCTAAGTTCCCCGCCGTGTCGCTTCCGACCGCTCGGCGCGAATATTTTCTAAGTTCCCGGTCATGTCGCTTCCGACCTCTCGGTGGGAATATTTTACAATTTCACGGTCATGTCGCTTCCGACCTCTCGGTGGGAATATTTTACAATTTCACGGTCATGTCGCTTCCGACCTCTCGGTAGGAATATTTTTCAAATCTCCGGACGCATCGCTTCCTACATTTCGGTGAGGATATTTTTTACGTTTCTGAACGTATCGGTCCCGACCTCTTGGTGCGAATATTATATATATATATATATATATATATATATATATATATATATATATATATATATAACATAATATAACCTAACCTAATACAACCTGATCGCACGGTGCGAATATTTTCAAAGTTCCCCGCCGTGTCGCTTCCGACCTCTCGGCGCGAATATTTTCAAAGTCCCCGGTCGTGTCGGTCCCGACCGCTCGGCGCGAATATTTTCTAAGTTCCCCGCCGTGTCGCTTCCGACCGCTCGGCGCGAATATTTTCTAAGTTCCCCGCCGTGTCGCTTCCGACCGCTCGGCGCGAATATTTTCTAAGTTCCCGGTCATGTCGCTTCCGACCTCTCGGTGGGAATATTT
>CAXAJV010000595.1:325000-332500 GCA_963969225.1 Xylocopa violacea
GCCGTGTCGCTTCCGACCTCTCGGCGCGAATATTTTCAAAGTCCCCGGTCGTGTCGGTCCCGACCGCTCGGCGCGAATATTTTCTAAGTTCCCCGCCGTGTCGCTTCCGACCGCTCGGCGCGAATATTTTCTAAGTTCCCCGCCGTGTCGCTTCCGACCGCTCGGCGCGAATATTTTCTAAGTTCCCGGTCATGTCGCTTCCGACCTCTCGGTGGGAATATTTTACAATTTCACGGTCATGTCGCTTCCGACCTCTCGGTGGGAATATTTTACAATTTCACGGTCATGTCGCTTCCGACCTCTCGGTAGGAATATTTTTCAAATCTCCGGACGCATCGCTTCCTACATTTCGGTGAGGATATTTTTTACGTTTCTGAACGTATCGGTCCCGACCTCTTGGTGCGAATATTATATATATATATATATATATATATATATATATATATGTATATATATATATATATATAACATAATATAACCTAACCTAATACAACCTGATCGCACGGTGCGAATATTTTCAAAGTTCCCCGCCGTGTCGCTTCCGACCTCTCGGCGCGAATATTTTCAAAGTCCCCGGTCGTGTCGGTCCCGACCGCTCGGCGCGAATATTTTCTAAGTTCCCCGCCGTGTCGCTTCCGACCGCTCGGCGCGAATATTTTCTAAGTTCCCCGCCGTGTCGCTTCCGACCGCTCGGCGCGAATATTTTCTAAGTTCCCGGTCATGTCGCTTCCGACCTCTCGGTGGGAATATTTTACAATTTCACGGTCATGTCGCTTCCGACCTCTCGGTGGGAATATTTTACAATTTCACGGTCATGTCGCTTCCGACCTCTCGGTAGGAATATTTTTCAAATCTCCGTCCGGACGCATCGCTTCCTACATTTCGGTGAGGATATTTTTTACGTTTCTGAACGTATCGGTCCCGACCTCTTGGTGCGAATATTATATATATATATATATATATATATATATATATATATAACATAATATAACCTAACCTAATACAACCTGATCGCACGGTGCGAATATTTTCAAAGTTCCCCGCCGTGTCGCTTCCGACCTCTCGGCGCGAATATTTTCAAAGTCCCCGGTCGTGTCGGTCCCGACCGCTCGGCGCGAATATTTTCTAAGTTCCCCGCCGTGTCGCTTCCGACCGCTCGGCGCGAATATTTTCTAAGTTCCCCGCCGTGTCGCTTCCGACCGCTCGGCGCGAATATTTTCTAAGTTCCCGGTCATGTCGCTTCCGACCTCTCGGTGGGAATATTTTACAATTTCACGGTCATGTCGCTTCCGACCTCTCGGTGGGAATATTTTACAATTTCACGGTCATGTCGCTTCCGACCTCTCGGTAGGAATATTTTTCAAATCTCCGGACGCATCGCTTCCTACATTTCGGTGAGGATATTTTTTACGTTTCTGAACGTATCGGTCCCGACCTCTTGGTGCGAATATTATATATATATATATATATATATATATATATATATATATATATATATATATATAACATAATATAACCTAACCTAATACAACCTGATCGCACGGTGCGAATATTTTCAAAGTTCCCCGCCGTGTCGCTTCCGACCTCTCGGCGCGAATATTTTCAAAGTCCCCGGTCGTGTCGGTCCCGACCGCTCGGCGCGAATATTTTCTAAGTTCCCCGCCGTGTCGCTTCCGACCGCTCGGCGCGAATATTTTCTAAGTTCCCCGCCGTGTCGCTTCCGACCGCTCGGCGCGAATATTTTCTAAGTTCCCGGTCATGTCGCTTCCGACCTCTCGGTGGGAATATTTTACAATTTCACGGTCATGTCGCTTCCGACCTCTCGGTGGGAATATTTTACAATTTCACGGTCATGTCGCTTCCGACCTCTCGGTAGGAATATTTTTCAAATCTCCGGACGCATCGCTTCCTACATTTCGGTGAGGATATTTTTTACGTTTCTGAACGTATCGGTCCCGACCTCTTGGTGCGAATATTATATATATATATATATATATATATATATATATATATATATATATATATATATATATATATATATAACATAATATAACCTAACCTAATACAACCTGATCGCACGGTGCGAATATTTTCAAAGTTCCCCGCCGTGTCGCTTCCGACCTCTCGGCGCGAATATTTTCAAAGTCCCCGGTCGTGTCGGTCCCGACCGCTCGGCGCGAATATTTTCTAAGTTCCCCGCCGTGTCGCTTCCGACCGCTCGGCGCGAATATTTTCTAAGTTCCCCGCCGTGTCGCTTCCGACCGCTCGGCGCGAATATTTTCTAAGTTCCCGGTCATGTCGCTTCCGACCTCTCGGTGGGAATATTTTACAATTTCACGGTCATGTCGCTTCCGACCTCTCGGTGGGAATATTTTACAATTTCACGGTCATTTCGCTTCCGACCTCTCGGTAGGAATATTTTTCAAATCTCCGGACGCATCGCTTCCTACATTTCGGTGAGGATATTTTTTACGTTTCTGAACGTATCGGTCCCGACCTCTTGGTGCGAATATTATATATATATATATATATATATATATATATATATATATATATATAACATAATATAACCTAACCTAATACAACCTGATCGCACGGTGCGAATATTTTCAAAGTTCCCCGCCGTGTCGCTTCCGACCTCTCGGCGCGAATATTTTCAAAGTCCCCGGTCGTGTCGGTCCCGACCGCTCGGCGCGAATATTTTCTAAGTTCCCCGCCGTGTCGCTTCCGACCGCTCGGCGCGAATATTTTCTAAGTTCCCCGCCGTGTCGCTTCCGACCGCTCGGCGCGAATATTTTCTAAGTTCCCGGTCATGTCGCTTCCGACCTCTCGGTGGGAATATTTTACAATTTCACGGTCATGTCGCTTCCGACCTCTCGGTGGGAATATTTTACAATTTCACGGTCATGTCGCTTCCGACCTCTCGGTAGGAATATTTTTCAAATCTCCGGACGCATCGCTTCCTACATTTCGGTGAGGATATTTTTTACGTTTCTGAACGTATCGGTCCCGACCTCTTGGTGCGAATATTATATATATATATATATATATATATATATATATATATATATAACATAATATAACCTAACCTAATACAACCTGATCGCACGGTGCGAATATTTTCAAAGTTCCCCGCCGTTTCGCTTCCGACCTCTCGGCGCGAATATTTTCAAAGTCCCCGGTCGTGTCGGTCCCGACCGCTCGGCGCGAATATTTTCTAAGTTCCCCGCCGTGTCGCTTCCGACCGCTCGGCGCGAATATTTTCTAAGTTCCCCGCCGTGTCGCTTCCGACCGCTCGGCGCGAATATTTTCTAAGTTCCCGGTCATGTCGCTTCCGACCTCTCGGTGGGAATATTTTACAATTTCACGGTCATGTCGCTTCCGACCTCTCGGTGGGAATATTTTACAATTTCACGGTCATGTCGCTTCCGACCTCTCGGTAGGAATATTTTTCAAATCTCCGGACGCATCGCTTCCTACATTTCGGTGAGGATATTTTTTACGTTTCTGAACGTATCGGTCCCGACCTCTTGGTGCGAATATTATATATATATATATATATATATATATATATATATATATATATAACATAATATAACCTAACCTAATACAACCTGATCGCACGGTGCGAATATTTTCAAAGTTCCCCGCCGTGTCGCTTCCGACCTCTCGGCGCGAATATTTTCAAAGTCCCCGGTCGTGTCGGTCCCGACCGCTCGGCGCGAATATTTTCTAAGTTCCCCGCCGTGTCGCTTCCGACCGCTCGGCGCGAATATTTTCTAAGTTCCCCGCCGTGTCGCTTCCGACCGCTCGGCGCGAATATTTTCTAAGTTCCCGGTCATGTCGCTTCCGACCTCTCGGTGGGAATATTTTACAATTTCACGGTCATGTCGCTTCCGACCTCTCGGTGGGAATATTTTACAATTTCACGGTCATGTCGCTTCCGACCTCTCGGTAGGAATATTTTTCAAATCTCCGGACGCATCGCTTCCTACATTTCGGTGAGGATATTTTTTACGTTTCTGAACGTATCGGTCCCGACCTCTTGGTGCGAATATTATATATATATATATATATATATATATATAACATAATATAACCTAACCTAATACAACCTGATCGCACGGTGCGAATATTTTCAAAGTTCCCCGCCGTGTCGCTTCCGACCTCTCGGCGCGAATATTTTCAAAGTCCCCGGTCGTGTCGGTCCCGACCGCTCGGCGCGAATATTTTCTAAGTTCCCCGCCGTGTCGCTTCCGACCGCTCGGCGCGAATATTTTCTAAGTTCCCCGCCGTGTCGCTTCCGACCGCTCGGCGCGAATATTTTCTAAGTTCCCGGTCATGTCGCTTCCGACCTCTCGGTGGGAATATTTTACAATTTCACGGTCATGTCGCTTCCGACCTCTCGGTGGGAATATTTTACAATTTCACGGTCATGTCGCTTCCGACCTCTCGGTAGGAATATTTTTCAAATCTCCGGACGCATCGCTTCCTACATTTCGGTGAGGATATTTTTTACGTTTCTGAACGTATCGGTCCCGACCTCTTGGTGCGAATATTATATATATATATATATATATATATATATATATATATATATATATATATATATATATATATAACATAATATAACCTAACCTAATACAACCTGATCGCACGGTGCGAATATTTTCAAAGTTCCCCGCCGTGTCGCTTCCGACCTCTCGGCGCGAATATTTTCAAAGTCCCCGGTCGTGTCGGTCCCGACCGCTCGGCGCGAATATTTTCTAAGTTCCCCGCCGTGTCGCTTCCGACCGCTCGGCGCGAATATTTTCTAAGTTCCCCGCCGTGTCGCTTCCGACCGCTCGGCGCGAATATTTTCTAAGTTCCCGGTCATGTCGCTTCCGACCTCTCGGTGGGAATATTTTACAATTTCACGGTCATGTCGCTTCCGACCTCTCGGTGGGAATATTTTACAATTTCACGGTCATGTCGCTTCCGACCTCTCGGTAGGAATATTTTTCAAATCTCCGGACGCATCGCTTCCTACATTTCGGTGAGGATATTTTTTACGTTTCTGAACGTATCGGTCCCGACCTCTTGGTGCGAATATTATATATATATATATATATATATATATATATATATATATATATATATATATATAACATAATATAACCTAACCTAATACAACCTGATCGCACGGTGCGAATATTTTCAAAGTTCCCCGCCGTGTCGCTTCCGACCTCTCGGCGCGAATATTTTCAAAGTCCCCGGTCGTGTCGGTCCCGACCGCTCGGCGCGAATATTTTCTAAGTTCCCCGCCGTGTCGCTTCCGACCGCTCGGCGCGAATATTTTCTAAGTTCCCCGCCGTGTCGCTTCCGACCGCTCGGCGCGAATATTTTCTAAGTTCCCGGTCATGTCGCTTCCGACCTCTCGGTGGGAATATTTTACAATTTCACGGTCATGTCGCTTCCGACCTCTCGGTGGGAATATTTTACAATTTCACGGTCATGTCGCTTCCGACCTCTCGGTAGGAATATTTTTCAAATCTCCGGACGCATCGCTTCCTACATTTCGGTGAGGATATTTTTTACGTTTCTGAACGTATCGGTCCCGACCTCTTGGTGCGAATATTATATATATATATATATATATATATATATATATATGTATATATATATATATATAACATAATATAACCTAACCTAATACAACCTGATCGCACGGTGCGAATATTTTCAAAGTTCCCCGCCGTGTCGCTTCCGACCTCTCGGCGCGAATATTTTCAAAGTCCCCGGTCGTGTCGGTCCCGACCGCTCGGCGCGAATATTTTCTAAGTTCCCCGCCGTGTCGCTTCCGACCGCTCGGCGCGAATATTTTCTAAGTTCCCCGCCGTGTCGCTTCCGACCGCTCGGCGCGAATATTTTCTAAGTTCCCGGTCATGTCGCTTCCGACCTCTCGGTGGGAATATTTTACAATTTCACGGTCATGTCGCTTCCGACCTCTCGGTGGGAATATTTTACAATTTCACGGTCATGTCGCTTCCGACCTCTCGGTAGGAATATTTTTCAAATCTCCGGACGCATCGCTTCCTACATTTCGGTGAGGATATTTTTTACGTTTCTGAACGTATCGGTCCCGACCTCTTGGTGCGAATATTATATATATATATATATATATATATATATATATATATAACATAATATAACCTAACCTAATACAACCTGATCGCACGGTGCGAATATTTTCAAAGTTCCCCGCCGTGTCGCTTCCGACCTCTCGGCGCGAATATTTTCAAAGTCCCCGGTCGTGTCGGTCCCGACCGCTCGGCGCGAATATTTTCTAAGTTCCCCGCCGTGTCGCTTCCGACCGCTCGGCGCGAATATTTTCTAAGTTCCCCGCCGTGTCGCTTCCGACCGCTCGGCGCGAATATTTTCTAAGTTCCCGGTCATGTCGCTTCCGACCTCTCGGTGGGAATATTTTACAATTTCACGGTCATGTCGCTTCCGACCTCTCGGTGGGAATATTTTACAATTTCACGGTCATGTCGCTTCCGACCTCTCGGTAGGAATATTTTTCAAATCTCCGGACGCATCGCTTCCTACATTTCGGTGAGGATATTTTTTACGTTTCTGAACGTATCGGTCCCGACCTCTTGGTGCGAATATTATATATATATATATATATATATATATATATATATATAACATAATATAACCTAACCTAATACAACCTGATCGCACGGTGCGAATATTTTCAAAGTTCCCCGCCGTGTCGCTTCCGACCTCTCGGCGCGAATATTTTCAAAGTCCCCGGTCGTGTCGGTCCCGACCGCTCGGCGCGAATATTTTCTAAGTTCCCCGCCGTGTCGCTTCCGACCGCTCGGCGCGAATATTTTCTAAGTTCCCCGCCGTGTCGCTTCCGACCGCTCGGCGCGAATATTTTCTAAGTTCCCGGTCATGTCGCTTCCGACCTCTCGGTGGGAATATTTTACAATTTCACGGTCATGTCGCTTCCGACCTCTCGGTGGGAATATTTTACAATTTCACGGTCATGTCGCTTCCGACCTCTCGGTAGGAATATTTTTCAAATCTCCGGCCGCATCGCTTCCTACATTTCGGTGAGGATATTTTTTACGTTTCTGAACGTATCGGTCCCGACCTCTTGGTGCGAATATTATATATATATATATATATATATATATATATATATATATATATATATATATATATATAACATAATATAACCTAACCTAATACAACCTGATCGCACGGTGCGAATATTTTCAAAGTTCCCCGCCGTGTCGCTTCCGACCTCTCGGCGCGAATATTTTCAAAGTCCCCGGTCGTGTCGGTCCCGACCGCTCGGCGCGAATATTTTCTAAGTTCCCCGCCGTGTCGCTTCCGACCGCTCGGCGCGAATATTTTCTAAGTTCCCCGCCGTGTCGCTTCCGACCGCTCGGCGCGAATATTTTCTAAGTTCCCGGTCATGTCGCTTCCGACCTCTCGGTGGGAATA
>CAXAJV010000595.1:337500-340000 GCA_963969225.1 Xylocopa violacea
CAAGTTCGTTGAACCGAGCGTCAACACATGGTACAAGCTGGGGAGTACCATGACTCTTAGTGCGAACAGCCTCTGTTGTGGTTTCAGGGCTGCTCTAGACAGTATAGCGATGGCTTCCTGAAGTTGTTGTTCAGGATTACAAGTGACGCGTCCCTCAGGTGTAAAGGGGACGCCCAAGTACTTCCACTCGTCCTCACGTCTCATTGCTGGAAGCAAGGCCCCGGCACACCGGAATCTGACTTTGCTGTCAACCACCGACTTCTTTATGTGTGGCACATTTCTTATGGCCACAGTGAAGGACTTGCCGGTGTTAATTGCAAGCCCGCACTGTGCCAAATAGTCGGTTGTCAGGTCTAGCGTCTGTTGTAGCCCTTGAGGTGTTGAGGCTACTAATACGAGATCGTCTGCAAATGCTAACGCATTATGATGCTCGCCGGAAACATCCACCCCAATTTCTTTAGGAATACTCCTAAGGAGTCTGTCTATCACCATGTTGAAAACAACTGGTGATAGCGGGTCGCCTTGTTTGACTCCGCATGTCGGGTGGATTTTCCTTGAGACCCAGCCATCGCAAGCTAAGTGTGTTACGCTGTGAGTGTACACATGCTTCAAGTAACACACCATTGGGCCAGGGACACCTCTGGACACCAATGCGTCTAAAATAGCTTGGTGCGTGACTGAGTCGAACGCTTTCCTGATATCAACCGACGCCAGATATAATGGCTTGAATGTCTGCCGGTGGTGTCTAAGCAGCATATCAAACAGGAACGTATTCTCGGCGCATCCATCTACAGGAACAAAGGCTTTCTGGCGTTTATCAAGATCGATCGAGTGCATCAGGCGGGTGGACAGAACCTTGTGGAATGTCCTAGTTATTACTGAGGAAACCGTTATTGGCCTAAAGTCGCCGGGCTGCTCGGCGTTGTCTACCTTTGGAATCAGAGTTGTTTTAGATTCCAAGAGCCATTCCGGGATCTTGCCGCAGATCATAAAGATGTTAAAGATCCTTGTTATTATGCCCAGTGGTACTGCTCTAAATTGTCTGGCAGTTACCAAATCTGGGCCCGGCGAGGTGGTCGTTTCCGGGAATGCTCTTTTGACTTCTTCAGGCTCAATCGGTTTCCATAGAGCATCGAGTGTCCGTGTACTCGGCTCTATGCCTGGTGATTTAGCACTCGCATTCGTCATGACAGTGGACCAGTAGTTGGTCATGGTCTCTTGTGATGGAGTATTGGCGGTGTTTTTACCCTTCAAGATTGTCCGTAGACAATTGAAGGGGCTTCTCCGCCAGGCACGTTGCGTGCGGCCATATTCGGCCCTTCGTTCCTGTCTTTTGGTCAGTACCTTTGATGCGCCTTTTCTTATTCGCCTTAGGTCTTTCGGCGAAGGTGGAAATATACTTCTGAGGTAAGACATAGTCTCCTCGAAGATTTTATCGTTCGTCCACTGCTTGATATTGCTGCAGATTTTATTCAAGTGAACAGCACTAAAGTCGGTTCCCTCAATGGGTTCCAGTGCGACTAGGGCCTCCTTGATTCCATCGACCAAAGCGGGTTCTGCTTCGGTTGACTGGTGTTGGTCAACCGCCGCCAGGTCTTGTGGCGGAGCCTCAAGCTCTTTAATATATTCAAGAACTTTTCCCTTATGTTCAGCCCGTCGCCGCTGACCCTTGATAGACTCAAGGGTGCGGTTGGGGAAGAACGGCATTAGCGCCTGGTTCATGAATCGTTCGCCTTGGCTGTTTAGGCGTGCTTCCTGCCGTGCCAGGAGCGAGGCCTCCTCAGAGGACCATCGAGCTTTCTGGTTGACTATCGACGCTGCTTGGCGTTCGTCATACCAGTTGCGGTGCTGTTTTTGCTCATGGACCCCGCGACCTCTGGAGGTTTTAAATGCTTTACTACACCCTTCCATCCTGCACTGGAAGGGAGTTTCTGAGGAGTTTTGGGACTGGATTGATCTGGCTGCTGAATCAATCATA
This sequence comes from Xylocopa violacea, assembly GCA_963969225.1. Taxonomy (NCBI): domain Eukaryota; kingdom Metazoa; phylum Arthropoda; class Insecta; order Hymenoptera; family Apidae; genus Xylocopa; species Xylocopa violacea. The sequence continues at coordinate 339,479 of CAXAJV010000595.1, forward strand.
TCAGTCGTCATCGACGAGCCAGTGGGCCCTTCGAATTCAATATAGTCATCCGAGGCTTTTGTTTGATTTCTTGGACCAACTGAGATTCCGGTCGAGGGGGTTGGCAGCCCCCAGGACCGTTGTTCGCAGAGGCAACTCTTGGTTTCCCCTCCGAAGAGGGTACTCGTGACGGGAACCAACAGAGAGGTGGCTGCTTGCTAAACTATGACCCTTAAGAGAGTCATAGTTACTCCCGCCGTTTACCCGCGCTTTTTTGAATTTCTTCACGTTGACATTCAGAGCACTGGGCAGAAATCACATTGCGTCAACACCCTTGGGGGCCATCGCAATGCTTTGTTTTAATTAGACAGTCGGATTCCCCTAGTCCGTGCCAGTTCTGAGCCGAGCGTTGAATGGCGGCCGAAGAGGACGACAAGATACGGCGAACCGCCTCTGAAGCCTCGCAGCAAGGAAGATCCGTGGGAGGCCAAGGCACGGGACCGAGCTCGGATTCCGGGTTACGCATGCACGAAGCAGCGGCCC
>CAXAJV010000595.1:342500-346253 GCA_963969225.1 Xylocopa violacea
CGTGAAGCCGCTTTTTTTTTTTTTGCACTGCGAGACACGTTAAGGAACCCGCGTCTATTTGGTCAGAGAGAAGGTATTATAAATCCCGTTTTCTTTCGGGAAAACGGGAAAAAAAAAAAATTCGACAACATACAAGAGAGATGATTACGGAGCTTCGACGCACGGGGACGGCAGACGACGAAAAGAACTTTCGTCGTCTCCGACGCAGCGATCCTTTCATTTACCGCTCGATTACCACAAAACTCCGCCGTTCTTCTCGGCGAAGCGTTTTGCGCACCGCGCCAATGTCATTCGTGTCGGTTCTCGGATTCGTAATGCATACGAGACGCTCGCTGGACAACCAAGTTGCCGGCGATTTTTAACATCCGTCCTCTCTTATCGTAGCTATGAACGATTATAAATAATTCCAGCGGTTCCACCTTCCGCGCGTAACACGCAGAGATCGAAACGGAGCGGCTCCTTTTCCCCGATTTATCACCCTGATCCGTCGGAACGACGGATAGGCCGAGTTGGAGCGCGCCCACGCGAATCTCTCTGCTGCGTGGAACGGGAAATAAAAAAAAAAAGGAACGCACGCGTGGAATTACATAACCAAGCTGCGCTTTCCGGGGACTGGATGACCGGCTTTTTGATCGCGCGGTCCCGTCTCGACAACGAAGACATGGGGTGACCAACAACTTGTGGCACCGAGCAGCACCTCGTCGAAGTATAACTTCGAGCCTCGCCAATGGGGTGGGCACAATCTCTTCCCGTATCTACTTCTCTAAACGACTCTCCTCGTTGCGCGTGGCGTTACCGATTCGAGTTCTGTGCTTCGGAATCTGCGGACGCGCGTCACAGGCCAGAAACGTTACAATCGACCATATATATATATATACCAAATGTTCCGATCGACACCGGGCTGACAGACAGAGGCAGCACACCGAGGACGCACGGTAAATTCGAGTCTCGACGAACGTGGCTGGGGTCAGATTCGAACATCCCAAGATCATCAGCGTTCGAAGAGGAAATGCGTCCCCGTGCGCGCGTTTGTCTGTGGTCCCCGACAATCGACGGCATGTGGAAATAAAATTCGAGATCGACTTCGGCAACGACGGCCTATATACATTGTATGTATTCGAGTGACGGTCCGCTCAATTTCTTCCTTACACAAAACATGGTATACGCGCACAACGCGCGGAGAGAGCAGAGAGAGAACGGGTTATTCTGATGATTGAACGCAACAACACCCTGGGGCTGTGCGAACTTCGAACGATCGGATGCGCATCATCGTCCCTCACGTTACGACGATGTCGCTCGCTCTCTCTTTCTTGTATATTCTCTTCTCTCTCTCGACCGAGTTCCCAACAATTCGATTCTCTCAGTCTTGCGGCAAAAGAAAAATTCATTTTAAACGACGTCGAGCGCGCGGCATATCAATCGTGCGTTAAAGAGACGCGCGAAGAGTGGTCATGGTGTGTGGCGGGTGTGCGAATTTGGAATACGGAACAAAATCGGCAGTCGAAACACGAAGCGGTTCCCCGTGGGCGGTCGTCCGGTTAAACGAACGACTCACGACGCCACGAAGAACTCGCGCGAGTCCGTGATCGACACCGTCGATTTCCGTGAACCCGTTTAACGCACGCCGCACGCGCGCACACGTTACACCAGTCGCATATAGTCTCGGGGCACGGCCACAGACGACTCGGACGAACGTCCAACGATCGCTCGTACGTCGCGTATCGCTCCTCTTTTTCCCTTTCGGTGCGCCCGAACTCAGAAACGTTCGTAAATGGAATTCGAATGAACGACGGCGGGCAGATTCGAGCACCGGAGAGAAAAGATTCGACGAAACGCAACGCAAGCAGTATTCTGGTTACGTGAACGACCCTCAGCTAGGCGTGGTCCAGGAATTGTATCCGTGGACCGCAATGTGCGTTCGAAATGTCGATGTTCATGTGTCCTGCAGTTCACACGTTGACGCGCAATTAGCTGCGTTCTTCATCGACCCACGAGCCAAGTGATCCACCGTTCAGGGTAATCGTATATGTATATTTTTTATTAATTGTTAAGTCTCTTCGTACTAAGTTTCGAACAAGTCGAGACCCAAACGTCTCCGGCGAAGGAGACGCGGGCGTCGCCCGAATTCTCGGCGACACGATACCGTCCTACGGATGAAACGGACACGCCTGTTTCAGGGTGTTTAGGATACATCCTTTCGGATTCACGCCAGTGTGCCACGCGTCCAGGTAGATAAAATTTTTCGAAAATTCGTTAGGACTCTTCTTCGCGCGTATCGCGCAGACCCTCGAGGCGGTCCCCCCTTCCTCCCGACAACACGAAGCGAGCTTGTAAAATTCGATCTCGCAACGGCGGGTTTATTAAGGGACTCTCGACAACGAGGAAGAATACGCAAACGCGAATATATCGTCGTCCCCTCTGAACGAATGGCACGTGGAAGTGAATACAAAAAAAAAAAAAAAGAAAGATATCCAACACCCAGCGGCGTATTGCTTTCGAGAAGTTGACGACGTTCGTACAGGTAAGTCGTAAAATATCGATGGGACTCGCCGTGAAACCTCGAAGCGGTCTATAATTTTACCCACCCGACAACACGAAGCGAGCATAAAAAATTATTCGATCTCGCAACGGCGGGTGTGTTTCCAGACTCGCGACAACGAGGCTTCGCTCGGCGAAGCGGTCCCCTCTGAACGAACGACACGATCAAAACCCGAACACAGGTGCGTGGTACAAGTTCCTCAAATTCCACGATCCACTGCACGATCTGTGCTTCAGAGCTCAGGTGATAAAAAAAAAAAAAAAATTCGTTGGGACTCGGCCGCCAAAGCCTCGAGCGGTCTACCGTTTTTCCCCGGCAACACGAAGCGAGTATAAATTATTCGATCTCGCAACGGCCGGTTTCTCAGACTCTCGACAACGAGGCTATGGCAAAAAGCAAGTCCCCTCTGAGCTTGCAGCACAATTGTGAAACGGGAAAACGAACAAGTACCAGCGGCGTATTGCTTTCACGCAGAGACGCAAAATAATGGTACACACTCGACCTGTCGAATATGCAAAGTCGACGACATAACTTACCGTTCGGGTAAGAAAAATTCGTTAGGACTCGTCGGTTAACAACACCAACACCTCGAGCGCGGTCTGTATAATTTTATTTACCCGACAACACGAAGCGAGCATAATAAATGAGATTCGATCTCGCAACGGCGGGTTCATTATACAGACTCTAATCGCCAACGAGGCTTGGCCCGACGAATCGTCCCCTCCGAACGGAACGGTACGATCGACATTAACACAACCAGGGTACGCGGCGCGACACCACGCTCTTAACGAATTCGAAGTCGACGACGATCGTCGTTCGGGTAAAGATTCGTTGGGACTCGCCGTCGTACACAGCCTCGAGGCGGTCTGTTTCACCCGACAACGCGAAGCGAGCATAATATTGTTCGATCTCGCAACGGCACGGGTTTTCACAGACTCTCGACAACGAGGCTTGGCGGCGACGAATCGTCCCCTCCGAACGGAACGGTACGATCGACTAAAACAGGATACGCGCGACACACGCTCTTAAAGGAATTCGAAGTCGACGACGGCGCGTCCGTTCGGGTGAAGATTCGTTGGGACTCGCCGCACGCGCAGCCTCTGAGCGGTCCAATTTAACCTGCGACACGAAGCGAGCATAAAATGGTTCGATCTCGCAACGGCAACGGGTTTTCATAGACTCTATGAGAGCGAGGCTTGGCGGCGACGAATCGT
>CAXAJV010000596.1:0-26000 GCA_963969225.1 Xylocopa violacea
CAACTCGCCAGGAATGTTGTCAAATATTAGCGCCGACATGATAGGTTGGGTTAGGTTAGGTTATATTACGTTATTGATGTATATAAAGGTCCCACGGAGTCATAGAGGCCAACAAGCCAGGAATGTGGTCAAATATTACCGCCGAGATGTAAGATTGGTTTAGGTTAGGTTATATTAAGTTATTGATGTATATAAAGATCCCACGGAGACGTAGAGGCCAACTCGCCAAGAATGTTGTCAAATATTACCGCCGAGATGATAGGTTGGGTTAGGTTAGGTTATATTACGTTATTGATGTATATAAAAGTCCCACGGAGACGAAGAGGCCAACTCGCCAGGAATATTGTCAAATATTACCGCCGAGATGTTAGCTTGGGTTAGGTTAGGTTATATTACGTTATTGATGTATATAAAGGTCCCACGGAGACGTAGAGGCCAACTCGCCAGGAATGTTGTCAAATATTACCGCCGAGATGATAGGTTGGGTTAGGTTAGGTTATATTACGTTATTGATGTATATAAAAGTCCCACGGAGACGAAGAGGCCAACTCGCCAGGAATGTTGTCAAACATTACCCCCGAGATGTTAGCTTGGGTTAGGTTAGGTTATATTAAGTTATTGATGTATATAAAGGTCCCACGGAGACGTAGAGGCCAACTCGCCAAGAATGTTGTCAGATATTACCGCCGAGATGATAGGTTGGGTTAGGTTAGGTTATATTACGTTATTGATGTATATAAAGGTCCCAAGGAGACGTACGGCCAACTCACTAGGAATGTTGTCAAATATTACCGCCGAGATGTTAGGTTGGGTTAGGTTAGGTTATATTACGTTACTGATGTATATAAAGGTCCCACGGTGACGTAGAGTTCAACTCGCCAGGAATGTTGTCAAATATTAGCGCCGACATGATAGGTTGGGTTAGGTTAGGTTATATTACGTTATTGATGTATATAAAGGTCCCACGGAGTCATAGAGGCCAACAAGCCAGGAATGTGGTCAAATATTACCGCCGAGATGTAAGATTGGTTTAGGTTAGGTTATATTAAGTTATTGATGTATATAAAGATCCCACGGAGACGTAGAGGCCAACTCGCCAAGAATGTTGTCAAATATTACCGCCGAGATGTTAGCTTGGGTTAGGTTAGGTTATATTACGTTATTGATGTATATAAAGGTCCCACGGAGACGTAGAGGCCAACTCGCCAGGAATGTTGTCAAATATTACCGCCGAGATGATAGGTTGGGTTAGGTTAGGTTATATTACGTTATTGATGTATATAAAAGTCCCACGGAGGCGAAGAGGCCAACTCGCCAGGAATGTTGTCAAATATTACCGCCGAGATGTTAGCTTGGGTTAGGTTAGGTTATATTACGTTATTGATGTATATAAAGGTCCCAAGGAGACGTACGGCCAACTCGCCAGGAATGTTGTCAAATACTACCGCCGAGATGTTAGGTTGGGTTAGGTTAGGTTATATTACGTTATTGATGTATATAAAAGTCCCACGGAGACGAAGAGGCCAACTCGCCAGGAATGTTGTCAAATATTACCGCCGAGATGTTAGCTTGGGTTAGGTTAGGTTATATTACGTTATTGATGTATATAAAGGTCCCAAGGAGACGTACGGCCAACTCGCCAGGAATGTTGTCAAATACTACCGCCGAGATGTTAGGTTGGGTTAGGTTAGGTTATATTACGTTATTGATGTATATAAAAGTCCCACGGAGACGAAGAGGCCAACTCGCCAGGAATGTTGTCAAATATTAGCGCCGAGATGATAGGTTGGGTTAGGTTAGGTTATATTACGTTCTTGATGTATATAAAAGTCCCACGGAGACGAAGAGGCCAACTCGCCAGGAATGTTGTCAAATATTACCGCCGAGATGTTAGCTTGGGTTAGGTTAGGTTATATTACGTTATTGATGTATATAAAGGTCCCACGGAGACGTAGAGGCCAACTCGCCAGGAATGTTGTCAAATATTACCGCCGAGATGTTAGGTTGGGTTACGTTAGGTTATATTACGTTATTGATGTATATAAAGGTCCCACGGTGACGTAGAGTTCAACTCGCCAGGAATGTTGTCAAACATTAGCGCCGAGATGATAGGTTGGGTTAGGTTACGTTATATTACGTTATTGATGTATATGAAGGTCAACCGGAGACGTAGAGGCCAACTCGCTAGGAATGATGTCAAATATTACCTACGAGATATTAGATTGGGTTAGGTTAGGTTATATTACGTTATTGAAGTATATAAATGTCCCACGGAGACCTAGAGGCCAACAAGCCAGGAATGTGGTCAAATATTACCGCCGAGATGTTAGGTTGGGTTAGGATAGGTTATATTACGTTGTTGATGTATATAAAGGTCCCACGGTGACGTAGAGTTCAACTCGCCAGGAATGTTGTCAAATATTAGCGCCGAGATGTTAGGTTGGGTTAGGTCAGGTTATATTACGTCACTGATGTATATAAAGGTCCCACGGAGACGTAGAGGCCAACTCGTCAGGAATGTTGTCAAATATTACCGCCGAGATGATAGGTTGGGTTAGGTTAGGTTATATTACGTTATTGATGTATATAAAAGTCCCACGGAGACGAAGAGGCCAACTCGCCAGGAATGTTGTCAAACATTACCCCCGAGATGTTAGCTTGGGTTAGGTTAGGTTATATTAAGTTATTGATGTATATAAAGGTCCCACGGAGACGTAGAGGCCAACTCGCCAGGAATGTTGTCAAATATTACCGCCGAGATGATAGGTTGGGTTAGGTTAGGTTATATTACGTTATTGATGTATATAAAAGTCCCACGGAGACGAAGAGGCCAACTCGCCAGGAATGTTGTCAAATATTACCGCCGAGATGTTAGCTTGGGTTAGGTTAGGTTATATTACGTTATTGATGTATATAAAGGTCCCAAGGAGACGTACGGCCAACTCACTAGGAATGTTGTCAAATATTACCGCCGAGATGTTAGGTTGGGTTAGGTTAGGTTATATTACGTTATTGATGTATATAAAGGTCCCAAGGAGACGTACGGCCAACTCACTAGGAATGTTGTCAAATATTACCGCCGAGATGTTAGGTTGGGTTAGGTTAGGTTATATTACGTTATTGATGTATATAAAGGTCCCACGGTGACGTAGAGTTCAACTCGCCAGGAATGTTGTCAAATATTAGCGCCGACATGATAGGTTGGGTTAGGTTAGGTTATATTACGTTATTGATGTATATAAAGGTCCCACGGAGTCATAGAGGCCAACAAGCCAGGAATGTGGTCAAATATTACCGCCGATATGTAAGATTGGTTTAGGTTAGGTTATATTAAGTTATTGATGTATATAAAGATCCCACGGAGACGTAGAGGCCAACTCGCCAGGTATGTTGTCAAATGTTACCGCCGAGATGTTAGGTTGGGTTAGGTTATGTTATATTACGTTATTGATGTATATAAAGGTCCCACGGAGGCGAAGAAGCCAACTCGCCAGGAATGTTCTCAAATATTACCGCCGAGATGTTAGGTTGGGTTAGGTTATGTTATATTACGTTATTGATGTATATAAAGATCCCACGGATGCGAAGAAGCCAACTCGCCAGGAATGTTCTCAAATATTACTGCCGAGATATTAGGTTGGGTTAGGTTAGGTTATATTACGTTATTGATGTATATAAAGGTCCCACGGAGTCATAGAGGCCGACAAGACAGGAATGTGGTCAAATATTATCGCCGAGATGTTAGGTTGGGTTAGGTTAGGTTATATTACGTTATTGATGTATATCCAGATCCCACGGAGACGTAGAGGCCAACAAGGCAGGAATGTGGTCAAATATTACCGCCGAGATGTTAGGTTGGGTTAGGTTAGGTTATATTACGTGATTGATGTATACAAAGGTCCCACGGAGTCGTAGAGGCCAACACGCCAGGAATGTTGTCAAATATTACCGCCGAGATTTTAGGTTGGGTTAGGTTAGTTTATATTACGTTATTGATGTATATAAAGGTCCCACGGAGTCATAGAGGCCGACAAGACAGGAATGTGGTCAAATATTACCGCCGAGATGTTAGGTTGGGTTAGGTTAGGTTATATTACGTTATTGATGTATATAAAGGTCCCACGGAGTCATAGAGGCCGACAAGACAGGAATGTGGTCAAATATTATCGCCGAGATGTTAGGTTGGGTTAGGTTAGGTTATATTACGTTATTGATGTATATCCAGATCCCACGGAGACGTAGAGGCCAACAAGGCAGGAATGTGGTCAAATATTACCGCCGAGATGTTAGGTTGGGTTAGGTTAGGTTATATTACGTGATTGATGTATACAAAGGTCCCACGGAGTCGTAGAGGCCAACACGCCAGGAATGTTGTCAAATATTACCGCCGAGATTTTAGGTTGGGTTAGGTTAGTTTATATTACGTTATTGATGTATATAAAGGTCCCACGGAGTCATAGAGGCCGACAAGACAGGAATGTGGTCAAATATTACCGCCGAGATGTTAGGTTGGGTTAGGTTAGGTTATATTACGTTATTGATGTATATCCAGATCCCACGGAGACGTAGAGGCCAACAAGGCAGGAATGTGGTCAAATATTACCGCCGAGATGTTAGGTTGGGTTAGGTTAGGTTATATTACGTGATTGATGTATACAAAGGTCCCACGGAGTCGTAGAGGCCAACACGCCAGGAATGTTGTCAAATATTACCGCCGAGATTTTAGGTTGGGTTAGGTTAGTTTATATTACGTTATTGATGTATATAAAGGTCCCACGGAGTCATAGAGGCCGACAAGACAGGAATGTGGTCAAATATTACCGCCGAGATGTTAGGTTGGGTTAGGTTAGGTTATATTAAGTTATTGGTGTATATAAAGGTCCCACGGAGACGTAGAGGCCAACTCGCCAGGAATGTTGTCAAATATTACCGCCGAGATGATAGGTTGGGTTAGGTTACGTTATATTACGTGATTGATGTATATGAAGGTCAAACGGAGACGAAGAGGCCAACTGGGCAGGTAAGTTTTCAAATATTACAGCCGAGATATTAGGTTGGATTAGGTTAGGTTATATTACGTTATTGATGTATATAAAGGTCCCACGGAGACGGAGAAGCCAACTCGCCAGGAATGTTGTCAAATATTACCGCCGAGATGTTAGGTTGGGTTAGGTTAGGTTATATTACGTTATTGATGTATATAAAGGTCCCATGGAGACGTAGAGGCCAACTCGCCAGGAATGTTGTCAAATATTATCGACGAGATGATAGGTCGGGTTAGGTTACGTTATATTACGTTATTGATGTATATAAAGGTCCCACTGTGACGTAGATTTCAACTCGCCAGGAATGTTGTCAAACATTAGCGCCGAGATGATAGGTTGGGTTAGGTTACGTTATATTACGTTATTGATGTATATGAAGGTCAACCGGAGACGTAGAGGCCAACTCGCTAGGAATGATGTCAAATATTACCTACGAGATATTAGATTGGGTTAGGTTAGGTTATATTACGTTATTGAAGTATATAAATGTCCCACGGAGACCTAGAGGCCAACAAGCCAGGAATGTGGTCAAATATTACCGCCGAGATGTTAGGTTGGGTTAGGTTAGGTTATATTACGTTATTGATGTATATAAAAGTCCCACGGAGACGAAGAGGCCAACTCGCCAGGAATGTTGTCAAATATTACCGCCGAGATGTTAGCTTGGGTTAGGTTAGGTTATATTACGTTATTGATGTATATAAAGGTCCCACGGTGACGTAGAGTTCAACTCGCCAGGAATGTTGTCAAATATTAGCGCCGACATGATAGGTTGGGTTAGGTTAGGTTATATTACGTTATTGATGTATATAAAGGTCCCACGGAGTCATAGAGGCCAACAAGCCAGGAATGTGGTCAAATATTACCGCCGATATGTAAGATTGGTTTAGGTTAGGTTATATTAAGTTATTGATGTATATAAAGATCCCACGGAGACGTAGAGGCCAACTCGCCAGGTATGTTGTCAAATGTTACCGCCGAGATGTTAGGTTGGGTTAGGTTATGTTATATTACGTTATTGATGTATATAAAGGTCCCACGGAGGCGAAGAAGCCAACTCGCCAGGAATGTTCTCAAATATTACCGCCGAGATGTTAGCTTGGGTTAGGTTAGGTTATATTACGTTATTGATGTATATAAAGGTCCCAAGGAGACGTACGGCCAACTCGCCAGGAATGTTGTCAAATACTACCGCCGAGATGTTAGGTTGGGTTAGGTTAGGTTATATTACGTTATTGATGTATATAAAAGTCCCACGGAGACGAAGAGGCCAACTCGCCAGGAATGTTGTCAAATATTACCGCCGAGATGTTAGCTTGGGTTAGGTTAGGTTATATTAGGTTATTGATGTATATAAAGGTCCCAAGGAGACGTACGGCCAACTCGCCAGGAATGTTGTCAAATATTACCGCCGAGATGTTAGGTTGGGTTAGGTTAGGTTATATTACGTTATTGATGTATATAAAGGTCCCAAGGAGACGTACGGCCAACTCGCCAGGAATGTTGTCAAATATTAGCGCCGAGATGATAGGTTGGGTTAGGTTAGGTTATATTACGTTATTGATGTATATAAAAGTCCCACGGAGACGAAGAGGCCAACTCGCCAGGAATGTTGTCAAATATTACCGCCGAGATGTTAGCTTGGGTTAGGTTAGGTTATATTACGTTATTGATGTATATAAAGGTCCCACGGAGACGTAGAGGCCAACTCGCCAGGAATGTTGTCAAATATTACCGCCGAGATGTTAGGTTGGGTTACGTTAGGTTATATTACGTTATTGATGTATATAAAAGTCCCACGGAGACGAAGAGGCCAACTCGCCAGGAATGTTGTCAAATATTACCGCCGAGATGTTAGGTTGGGTTAGGATAGGTTATATTACGTTATTGATGTATATAAAGGTCCCACGGTGACGTAGAGTTCAACTCGCCAGGAATGTTGTCAAATATTACCGCCGAGATGTTAGCTTGGGTTAGGTTAGGTTATATTACGTTATTGATGTATATAAAGGTCCCAAGGAGACGTACGGCCAACTCGCCAGGAATGTTGTCAAATATTACCGCCGAGATGTTAGGTTGGGTTACGTTAGGTTATATTACGTTATTGATGTATATAAAGGTCCCACGGTGACGTAGAGTTCAACTCGCCAGGAATGTTGTCAAACATTAGCGCCGAGATGATAGGTTGGGTTAGGTTACGTTATATTACGTTATTGATGTATATGAAGTTCAACCGCAGACGTAGAGGCCAACTCGCTAGGAATGATGTCAAATATTACCTACGAGATATTAGATTGGGTTAGGTTAGGTTATATTACGTTATTGAAGTATATAAATGTCCCACGGAGACCTAGAGGCCAACAAGCCAGGAATGTGGTCAAATATTACCGCCGAGATGTTAGGTTGGGTTAGGTTAGGTTATATTACGTCATTGATGTATATAAAGGTCCCACGGAGACGTAGAGGCCAACTCGCCAGGAATGTTGTCAAATATTACCGCCGAGATGATAGGTTGGGTTATGTTAGGTTATATTACGTTATTGATGTATATAAAGGTCCCAAGGAGACGTACGGCCAACTCGCCAGGAATGTTGTCAAATATTACCGCCGAGATGTTAGGTTGGGTTAGGTTATGTTATATTACGTTATTGATGTATATAAAGATCCCACGGATGCGAAGAAGCCAACTCGCCAGGAATGTTGTCAAATATTACCGCCGAGATGATAGGTTGGGTTAGGTTAGGTTATATTACGTTATTGATGTATATAAAAGTCCCACGGAGTCATAGAGGCCGACAAGACAGGAATGTGGTCAAATATTATCGCCGAGATGTTAGGTTGGGTTAGGTTAGGTTATATTACGTTATTGATGTATATCCAGATCCCACGGAGACGTAGAGGCCAACAAGGCAGGAATGTGGTCAAATATTACCGCCGAGATGTTAGGTTGGGTTAGGTTAGGTTATATTACGTGATTGATGTATACAAAGGTCCCACGGAGTCGTAGAGGCCAACACGCCAGGAATGTTGTCAAATATTACCGCCGAGATTTTAGGTTGGGTTAGGTTAGTTTATATTACGTTATTGATGTATATAAAGGTCCCACGGAGTCATAGAGGCCGACAAGACAGGAATGTGGTCAAATATTACCGCCGAGATGTTAGGTTGGGTTAGGTTAGGTTATATTACGTTATTGATGTATATAAAGGTCCCACGGAGTCATAGAGGCCGACAAGACAGGAATGTGGTCAAATATTATCGCCGAGATGTTAGGTTGGGTTAGGTTAGGTTATATTACGTTATTGATGTATATCCAGATCCCACGGAGACGTAGAGGCCAACAAGGCAGGAATGTGGTCAAATATTACCGCCGAGATGTTAGGTTGGGTTAGGTTAGGTTATATTACGTGATTGATGTATACAAAGGTCCCACGGAGTCGTAGAGGCCAACACGCCAGGAATGTTGTCAAATATTACCGCCGAGATTTTAGGTTGGGTTAGGTTAGTTTATATTACGTTATTGATGTATATAAAGGTCCCACGGAGTCATAGAGGCCGACAAGACAGGAATGTGGTCAAATATTACCGCCGAGATGTTAGGTTGGGTTAGGTTAGGTTATATTACGTTATTGATGTATATCCAGATCCCACGGAGACGTAGAGGCCAACAAGGCAGGAATGTGGTCAAATATTACCGCCGAGATGTTAGGTTGGGTTAGGTTAGGTTATATTACGTGATTGATGTATACAAAGGTCCCACGGAGTCGTAGAGGCCAACACGCCAGGAATGTTGTCAAATATTACCGCCGAGATTTTAGGTTGGGTTAGGTTAGTTTATATTACGTTATTGATGTATATAAAGGTCCCACGGAGTCATAGAGGCCGACAAGACAGGAATGTGGTCAAATATTACCGCCGAGATGTTAGGTTGGGTTAGGTTAGGTTATATTAAGTTATTGGTGTATATAAAGGTCCCACGGAGACGTAGAGGCCAACTCGCCAGGAATGTTGTCAAATATTACCGCCGAGATGATAGGTTGGGTTAGGTTACGTTATATTACGTGATTGATGTATATGAAGGTCAAACGGAGACGAAGAGGCCAACTGGGCAGGTAAGTTTTCAAATATTACAGCCGAGATATTAGGTTGGATTAGGTTAGGTTATATTACGTTATTGATGTATATAAAGGTCCCACGGAGACGGAGAAGCCAACTCGCCAGGAATGTTGTCAAATATTACCGCCGAGATGTTAGGTTGGGTTAGGTTAGGTTATATTACGTTATTGATGTATATAAAGGTCCCATGGAGACGTAGAGGCCAACTCGCCAGGAATGTTGTCAAATATTATCGACGAGATGATAGGTCGGGTTAGGTTACGTTATATTACGTTATTGATGTATATAAAGGTCCCACTGTGACGTAGATTTCAACTCGCCAGGAATGTTGTCAAACATTAGCGCCGAGATGATAGGTTGGGTTAGGTTACGTTATATTACGTTATTGATGTATATGAAGGTCAACCGGAGACGTAGAGGCCAACTCGCTAGGAATGATGTCAAATATTACCTACGAGATATTAGATTGGGTTAGGTTAGGTTATATTACGTTATTGAAGTATATAAATGTCCCACGGAGACCTAGAGGCCAACAAGCCAGGAATGTGGTCAAATATTACCGCCGAGATGTTAGGTTGGGTTAGGTTAGGTTATATTACGTTATTGATGTATATAAAAGTCCCACGGAGACGAAGAGGCCAACTCGCCAGGAATGTTGTCAAATATTACCGCCGAGATGTTAGCTTGGGTTAGGTTAGGTTATATTACGTTATTGATGTATATAAAGGTCCCACGGTGACGTAGAGTTCAACTCGCCAGGAATGTTGTCAAATATTAGCGCCGACATGATAGGTTGGGTTAGGTTAGGTTATATTACGTTATTGATGTATATAAAGGTCCCACGGAGTCATAGAGGCCAACAAGCCAGGAATGTGGTCAAATATTACCGCCGATATGTAAGATTGGTTTAGGTTAGGTTATATTAAGTTATTGATGTATATAAAGATCCCACGGAGACGTAGAGGCCAACTCGCCAGGTATGTTGTCAAATGTTACCGCCGAGATGTTAGGTTGGGTTAGGTTATGTTATATTACGTTATTGATGTATATAAAGGTCCCACGGAGGCGAAGAAGCCAACTCGCCAGGAATGTTCTCAAATATTACCGCCGAGATGTTAGCTTGGGTTAGGTTAGGTTATATTACGTTATTGATGTATATAAAGGTCCCAAGGAGACGTACGGCCAACTCGCCAGGAATGTTGTCAAATACTACCGCCGAGATGTTAGGTTGGGTTAGGTTAGGTTATATTACGTTATTGATGTATATAAAAGTCCCACGGAGACGAAGAGGCCAACTCGCCAGGAATGTTGTCAAATATTACCGCCGAGATGTTAGCTTGGGTTAGGTTAGGTTATATTAGGTTATTGATGTATATAAAGGTCCCAAGGAGACGTACGGCCAACTCGCCAGGAATGTTGTCAAATATTACCGCCGAGATGTTAGGTTGGGTTAGGTTAGGTTATATTACGTTATTGATGTATATAAAGGTCCCAAGGAGACGTACGGCCAACTCGCCAGGAATGTTGTCAAATATTAGCGCCGAGATGATAGGTTGGGTTAGGTTAGGTTATATTACGTTATTGATGTATATAAAAGTCCCACGGAGACGAAGAGGCCAACTCGCCAGGAATGTTGTCAAATATTACCGCCGAGATGTTAGCTTGGGTTAGGTTAGGTTATATTACGTTATTGATGTATATAAAGGTCCCACGGAGACGTAGAGGCCAACTCGCCAGGAATGTTGTCAAATATTACCGCCGAGATGTTAGGTTGGGTTACGTTAGGTTATATTACGTTATTGATGTATATAAAAGTCCCACGGAGACGAAGAGGCCAACTCGCCAGGAATGTTGTCAAATATTACCGCCGAGATGTTAGGTTGGGTTAGGATAGGTTATATTACGTTATTGATGTATATAAAGGTCCCACGGTGACGTAGAGTTCAACTCGCCAGGAATGTTGTCAAATATTACCGCCGAGATGTTAGCTTGGGTTAGGTTAGGTTATATTACGTTATTGATGTATATAAAGGTCCCAAGGAGACGTACGGCCAACTCGCCAGGAATGTTGTCAAATATTACCGCCGAGATGTTAGGTTGGGTTACGTTAGGTTATATTACGTTATTGATGTATATAAAGGTCCCACGGTGACGTAGAGTTCAACTCGCCAGGAATGTTGTCAAACATTAGCGCCGAGATGATAGGTTGGGTTAGGTTACGTTATATTACGTTATTGATGTATATGAAGTTCAACCGCAGACGTAGAGGCCAACTCGCTAGGAATGATGTCAAATATTACCTACGAGATATTAGATTGGGTTAGGTTAGGTTATATTACGTTATTGAAGTATATAAATGTCCCACGGAGACCTAGAGGCCAACAAGCCAGGAATGTGGTCAAATATTACCGCCGAGATGTTAGGTTGGGTTAGGTTAGGTTATATTACGTCATTGATGTATATAAAGGTCCCACGGAGACGTAGAGGCCAACTCGCCAGGAATGTTGTCAAATATTACCGCCGAGATGATAGGTTGGGTTATGTTAGGTTATATTACGTTATTGATGTATATAAAGGTCCCAAGGAGACGTACGGCCAACTCGCCAGGAATGTTGTCAAATATTACCGCCGAGATGTTAGGTTGGGTTAGGTTATGTTATATTACGTTATTGATGTATATAAAGATCCCACGGATGCGAAGAAGCCAACTCGCCAGGAATGTTGTCAAATATTACCGCCGAGATGATAGGTTGGGTTAGGTTAGGTTATATTACGTTATTGATGTATATAAAAGTCCCACGGAGACGAAGAGGCCAACTCGCCAGGAATATTGTCAAATATTACCGCCGAGATGTTAGCTTGGGTTAGGTTAGGTTATATTACGTTATTGATGTATATAAAGGTCCCACGGAGACGTAGAGGCCAACTCGCCAGGAATGTTGTCAAATATTACCGCCGAGATGATAGGTTGGGTTAGGTTAGGTTATATTACGTTATTGATGTATATAAAAGTCCCACGGAGACGAAGAGGCCAACTCGCCAGGAATGTTGTCAAACATTACCCCCGAGATGTTAGCTTGGGTTAGGTTAGGTTATATTAAGTTATTGATGTATATAAAGGTCCCACGGAGACGTAGAGGCCAACTCGCCAGGAATGTTGTCAGATATTACCGCCGAGATGATAGGTTGGGTTAGGTTAGGTTATATTACGTTATTGATGTATATAAAGGTCCCAAGGAGACGTACGGCCAACTCACTAGGAATGTTGTCAAATATTACCGCCGAGATGTTAGGTTGGGTTAGGTTAGGTTATATTACGTTACTGATGTATATAAAGGTCCCACGGTGACGTAGAGTTCAACTCGCCAGGAATGTTGTCAAATATTAGCGCCGACATGATAGGTTGGGTTAGGTTAGGTTATATTACGTTATTGATGTATATAAAGGTCCCACGGAGTCATAGAGGCCAACAAGCCAGGAATGTGGTCAAATATTACCGCCGAGATGTAAGATTGGTTTAGGTTAGGTTATATTAAGTTATTGATGTATATAAAGATCCCACGGAGACGTAGAGGCCAACTCGCCAAGAATGTTGTCAAATATTACCGCCGAGATGATAGGTTGGGTTAGGTTAGGTTATATTACGTTATTGATGTATATAAAAGTCCCACGGAGACGAAGAGGCCAACTCGCCAGGAATATTGTCAAATATTACCGCCGAGATGTTAGCTTGGGTTAGGTTAGGTTATATTACGTTATTGATGTATATAAAGGTCCCACGGAGACGTAGAGGCCAACTCGCCAGGAATGTTGTCAAATATTACCGCCGAGATGATAGGTTGGGTTAGGTTAGGTTATATTACGTTATTGATGTATATAAAAGTCCCACGGAGACGAAGAGGCCAACTCGCCAGGAATGTTGTCAAACATTACCCCCGAGATGTTAGCTTGGGTTAGGTTAGGTTATATTAAGTTATTGATGTATATAAAGGTCCCACGGAGACGTAGAGGCCAACTCGCCAAGAATGTTGTCAGATATTACCGCCGAGATGATAGGTTGGGTTAGGTTAGGTTATATTACGTTATTGATGTATATAAAGGTCCCAAGGAGACGTACGGCCAACTCACTAGGAATGTTGTCAAATATTACCGCCGAGATGTTAGGTTGGGTTAGGTTAGGTTATATTACGTTACTGATGTATATAAAGGTCCCACGGTGACGTAGAGTTCAACTCGCCAGGAATGTTGTCAAATATTAGCGCCGACATGATAGGTTGGGTTAGGTTAGGTTATATTACGTTATTGATGTATATAAAGGTCCCACGGAGTCATAGAGGCCAACAAGCCAGGAATGTGGTCAAATATTACCGCCGAGATGTAAGATTGGTTTAGGTTAGGTTATATTAAGTTATTGATGTATATAAAGATCCCACGGAGACGTAGAGGCCAACTCGCCAAGAATGTTGTCAAATATTACCGCCGAGATGTTAGCTTGGGTTAGGTTAGGTTATATTACGTTATTGATGTATATAAAGGTCCCACGGAGACGTAGAGGCCAACTCGCCAGGAATGTTGTCAAATATTACCGCCGAGATGATAGGTTGGGTTAGGTTAGGTTATATTACGTTATTGATGTATATAAAAGTCCCACGGAGGCGAAGAGGCCAACTCGCCAGGAATGTTGTCAAATATTACCGCCGAGATGTTAGCTTGGGTTAGGTTAGGTTATATTACGTTATTGATGTATATAAAGGTCCCAAGGAGACGTACGGCCAACTCGCCAGGAATGTTGTCAAATACTACCGCCGAGATGTTAGGTTGGGTTAGGTTAGGTTATATTACGTTATTGATGTATATAAAAGTCCCACGGAGACGAAGAGGCCAACTCGCCAGGAATGTTGTCAAATATTACCGCCGAGATGTTAGCTTGGGTTAGGTTAGGTTATATTACGTTATTGATGTATATAAAGGTCCCAAGGAGACGTACGGCCAACTCGCCAGGAATGTTGTCAAATACTACCGCCGAGATGTTAGGTTGGGTTAGGTTAGGTTATATTACGTTATTGATGTATATAAAAGTCCCACGGAGACGAAGAGGCCAACTCGCCAGGAATGTTGTCAAATATTAGCGCCGAGATGATAGGTTGGGTTAGGTTAGGTTATATTACGTTCTTGATGTATATAAAAGTCCCACGGAGACGAAGAGGCCAACTCGCCAGGAATGTTGTCAAATATTACCGCCGAGATGTTAGCTTGGGTTAGGTTAGGTTATATTACGTTATTGATGTATATAAAGGTCCCACGGAGACGTAGAGGCCAACTCGCCAGGAATGTTGTCAAATATTACCGCCGAGATGTTAGGTTGGGTTACGTTAGGTTATATTACGTTATTGATGTATATAAAGGTCCCACGGTGACGTAGAGTTCAACTCGCCAGGAATGTTGTCAAACATTAGCGCCGAGATGATAGGTTGGGTTAGGTTACGTTATATTACGTTATTGATGTATATGAAGGTCAACCGGAGACGTAGAGGCCAACTCGCTAGGAATGATGTCAAATATTACCTACGAGATATTAGATTGGGTTAGGTTAGGTTATATTACGTTATTGAAGTATATAAATGTCCCACGGAGACCTAGAGGCCAACAAGCCAGGAATGTGGTCAAATATTACCGCCGAGATGTTAGGTTGGGTTAGGATAGGTTATATTACGTTGTTGATGTATATAAAGGTCCCACGGTGACGTAGAGTTCAACTCGCCAGGAATGTTGTCAAATATTAGCGCCGAGATGTTAGGTTGGGTTAGGTCAGGTTATATTACGTCACTGATGTATATAAAGGTCCCACGGAGACGTAGAGGCCAACTCGTCAGGAATGTTGTCAAATATTACCGCCGAGATGATAGGTTGGGTTAGGTTAGGTTATATTACGTTATTGATGTATATAAAAGTCCCACGGAGACGAAGAGGCCAACTCGCCAGGAATGTTGTCAAACATTACCCCCGAGATGTTAGCTTGGGTTAGGTTAGGTTATATTAAGTTATTGATGTATATAAAGGTCCCACGGAGACGTAGAGGCCAACTCGCCAGGAATGTTGTCAAATATTACCGCCGAGATGATAGGTTGGGTTAGGTTAGGTTATATTACGTTATTGATGTATATAAAAGTCCCACGGAGACGAAGAGGCCAACTCGCCAGGAATGTTGTCAAATATTACCGCCGAGATGTTAGCTTGGGTTAGGTTAGGTTATATTACGTTATTGATGTATATAAAGGTCCCAAGGAGACGTACGGCCAACTCACTAGGAATGTTGTCAAATATTACCGCCGAGATGTTAGGTTGGGTTAGGTTAGGTTATATTACGTTATTGATGTATATAAAGGTCCCAAGGAGACGTACGGCCAACTCACTAGGAATGTTGTCAAATATTACCGCCGAGATGTTAGGTTGGGTTAGGTTAGGTTATATTACGTTATTGATGTATATAAAGGTCCCACGGTGACGTAGAGTTCAACTCGCCAGGAATGTTGTCAAATATTAGCGCCGACATGATAGGTTGGGTTAGGTTAGGTTATATTACGTTATTGATGTATATAAAGGTCCCACGGAGTCATAGAGGCCAACAAGCCAGGAATGTGGTCAAATATTACCGCCGATATGTAAGATTGGTTTAGGTTAGGTTATATTAAGTTATTGATGTATATAAAGATCCCACGGAGACGTAGAGGCCAACTCGCCAGGTATGTTGTCAAATGTTACCGCCGAGATGTTAGGTTGGGTTAGGTTATGTTATATTACGTTATTGATGTATATAAAGGTCCCACGGAGGCGAAGAAGCCAACTCGCCAGGAATGTTCTCAAATATTACCGCCGAGATGTTAGGTTGGGTTAGGTTATGTTATATTACGTTATTGATGTATATAAAGATCCCACGGATGCGAAGAAGCCAACTCGCCAGGAATGTTCTCAAATATTACTGCCGAGATATTAGGTTGGGTTAGGTTAGGTTATATTACGTTATTGATGTATATAAAGGTCCCACGGAGTCATAGAGGCCGACAAGACAGGAATGTGGTCAAATATTATCGCCGAGATGTTAGGTTGGGTTAGGTTAGGTTATATTACGTTATTGATGTATATCCAGATCCCACGGAGACGTAGAGGCCAACAAGGCAGGAATGTGGTCAAATATTACCGCCGAGATGTTAGGTTGGGTTAGGTTAGGTTATATTACGTGATTGATGTATACAAAGGTCCCACGGAGTCGTAGAGGCCAACACGCCAGGAATGTTGTCAAATATTACCGCCGAGATTTTAGGTTGGGTTAGGTTAGTTTATATTACGTTATTGATGTATATAAAGGTCCCACGGAGTCATAGAGGCCGACAAGACAGGAATGTGGTCAAATATTACCGCCGAGATGTTAGGTTGGGTTAGGTTAGGTTATATTACGTTATTGATGTATATAAAGGTCCCACGGAGTCATAGAGGCCGACAAGACAGGAATGTGGTCAAATATTATCGCCGAGATGTTAGGTTGGGTTAGGTTAGGTTATATTACGTTATTGATGTATATCCAGATCCCACGGAGACGTAGAGGCCAACAAGGCAGGAATGTGGTCAAATATTACCGCCGAGATGTTAGGTTGGGTTAGGTTAGGTTATATTACGTGATTGATGTATACAAAGGTCCCACGGAGTCGTAGAGGCCAACACGCCAGGAATGTTGTCAAATATTACCGCCGAGATTTTAGGTTGGGTTAGGTTAGTTTATATTACGTTATTGATGTATATAAAGGTCCCACGGAGTCATAGAGGCCGACAAGACAGGAATGTGGTCAAATATTACCGCCGAGATGTTAGGTTGGGTTAGGTTAGGTTATATTACGTTATTGATGTATATCCAGATCCCACGGAGACGTAGAGGCCAACAAGGCAGGAATGTGGTCAAATATTACCGCCGAGATGTTAGGTTGGGTTAGGTTAGGTTATATTACGTGATTGATGTATACAAAGGTCCCACGGAGTCGTAGAGGCCAACACGCCAGGAATGTTGTCAAATATTACCGCCGAGATTTTAGGTTGGGTTAGGTTAGTTTATATTACGTTATTGATGTATATAAAGGTCCCACGGAGTCATAGAGGCCGACAAGACAGGAATGTGGTCAAATATTACCGCCGAGATGTTAGGTTGGGTTAGGTTAGGTTATATTAAGTTATTGGTGTATATAAAGGTCCCACGGAGACGTAGAGGCCAACTCGCCAGGAATGTTGTCAAATATTACCGCCGAGATGATAGGTTGGGTTAGGTTACGTTATATTACGTGATTGATGTATATGAAGGTCAAACGGAGACGAAGAGGCCAACTGGGCAGGTAAGTTTTCAAATATTACAGCCGAGATATTAGGTTGGATTAGGTTAGGTTATATTACGTTATTGATGTATATAAAGGTCCCACGGAGACGGAGAAGCCAACTCGCCAGGAATGTTGTCAAATATTACCGCCGAGATGTTAGGTTGGGTTAGGTTAGGTTATATTACGTTATTGATGTATATAAAGGTCCCATGGAGACGTAGAGGCCAACTCGCCAGGAATGTTGTCAAATATTATCGACGAGATGATAGGTCGGGTTAGGTTACGTTATATTACGTTATTGATGTATATAAAGGTCCCACTGTGACGTAGATTTCAACTCGCCAGGAATGTTGTCAAACATTAGCGCCGAGATGATAGGTTGGGTTAGGTTACGTTATATTACGTTATTGATGTATATGAAGGTCAACCGGAGACGTAGAGGCCAACTCGCTAGGAATGATGTCAAATATTACCTACGAGATATTAGATTGGGTTAGGTTAGGTTATATTACGTTATTGAAGTATATAAATGTCCCACGGAGACCTAGAGGCCAACAAGCCAGGAATGTGGTCAAATATTACCGCCGAGATGTTAGGTTGGGTTAGGTTAGGTTATATTACGTCATTGATGTATATAAAGGTCCCACGGAGACGTAGAGGCCAACTCGCCAGGAATGTTGTCAAATATTACCGCCGAGATGATAGGTTGGGTTAGGTTAGGTTATATTACGTTATTGATGTATATAAAAGTCCCACGGAGACGAAGAGGCCAACTCGCCAGGAATATTGTCAAATATTACCGCCGAGATGTTAGCTTGGGTTAGGTTAGGTTATATTACGTTATTGATGTATATAAAGGTCCCACGGAGACGTAGAGGCCAACTCGCCAGGAATGTTGTCAAATATTACCGCCGAGATGATAGGTTGGGTTAGGTTAGATTATATTACGTTATTGATGTATATAAAAGTCCCACGGAGACGAAGAGGCCAACTCGCCAGGAATGTTGTCAAATATTACCGCCGAGATGTTAGGTTGGGTTAGGATAGGTTATATTACGTTGTTGATGTATATAAAGGTCCCACGGTGACGTAGAGTTCAACTCGCCAGGAATGTTGTCAAATATTAGCGCCGAGATGTTAGGTTGGGTTAGGTTAGGTTATATTACGTCACTGATGTATATAAAGGTCCCATGGAGACGTAGAGGCCAACTCGCCAGGAATGTTGTCAAATATTACCGCCGAGATGATAGGTTGGGTTAGGTTAGGTTATATTACGTTATTGATGTATATAAAAGTCCCACGGAGACGAAGAGGCCAACTCGCCAGGAATGTTGTCAAATATTACCGCCGAGATGTTAGCTTGGGTTAGGTTAGGTTATATTACGTTATTGATGTATATAAAGGTCCCAAGGAGACGTACGGCCAACTCACTAGGAATGTTGTCAAATATTACCGCCGAGATGTTAGGTTGGGTTAGGTTAGGTTATATTACGTTATTGATGTATATAAAGGTCCCAAGGAGACGTACGGCCAACTCACTAGGAATGTTGTCAAATATTACCGCCGAGATGTTAGGTTGGGTTAGGTTAGGTTATATTACGTTATTGATGTATATAAAGGTCCCACGGTGACGTAGAGTTCAACTCGCCAGGAATGTTGTCAAATATTAGCGCCGACATGATAGGTTGGGTTAGGTTAGGTTATATTACGTTATTGATGTATATAAAGGTCCCACGGAGTCATAGAGGCCGACAAGACAGGAATGTGGTCAAATATTACCGCCGAGATGTTAGGTTGGGTTAGGTTAGGTTATATTACGTTATTGGTGTATATAAAGGTCCCACGGAGACGTAGAGGCCAACTCGCCAGGAATGTTGTCAAATATTACCGCCGAGATGATAGGTTGGGTTAGGTTACGTTATATTACGTGATTGATGTATATGAAGGTCAAACGGAGACGAAGAGGCCAACTGGGCAGGTAAGTTTTCAAATATTACAGCCGAGATATTAGGTTGGATTAGGTTAGGTTATATTACGTTATTGATGTATATAAAGGTCCCACGGAGACGGAGAAGCCAACTCGCCAGGAATGTTGTCAAATATTACCGCCGAGATGTTAGGTTGGGTTAGGTTAGGTTATATTACGTTATTGATGTATATAAAGGTCCCATGGAGACGTAGAGGCCAACTCGCCAGAAATGTTGTCAAATATTATCGACGAGATGATAGGTCGGGTTAGGTTACGTTATATTACGTTATTGATGTATATGAAGGTCAAACGGAGACGTAGAGGCCAACTCGCTAGGAATGATGTCAAATATTACCGCCGAGATGTTAGATTGGGTTAGGTTACGTCATATTACGTTATTGATGTATATGAAGGTCAAACGGAGACGTAGAAGCCAACTCGCTAGGAAAGATGTCAAATATTACCGCCGAGATGTCAGATTGGGTCAGGTTAGGTTATATTACGTTATTGAAGTATATAAAGGTCCCACGGAGACGTAGAGGCCAACAAGCCAGAAATGTGGTCAAATATTACCGCCGAGATGTTAGGTTGGGTTAGGTTAGGTTATATTACGTTATTGACGTATACAAAAGTCCCACGGAGACGTAGGGGCCAACAAGAGAGGAATGTGGTCAAATATTACCGCCGAGATGTAAGATTGGTTTAGGTTAGGTTATATTAAGTTATTGATGTATATAAAGATCCCACGGAGACGTAGAGGCCAACTCGCCAGGTATGTTGTCAAATGTTACCGCCGAGATGTTAGGTTGGGTTAGGTTAGGTTATATTACGTGATTGATGTATACAAAGGTCCCACGGAGTCGTAGAGGCCAACACGCCAGGAATGTTGTCAAATATTACCGCCGAGATTTTAGGTTGGGTTAGGTTAGTTTATATTACGTTATTGATGTATATAAAGGTCCCACGGAGTCATAGAGGCCGACAAGACAGGAATGTTTTCAAATATTACCGCCGAGATGTTAGGTTGAGTTAGGTTAGGATATATTACGTTATAGATGTATATAAAGGTCCCACGGAGACGTAGAGTCCAACAAGCCAGGAATGTGGTCAAATATTACCGCCGAGATGTTAGGTTGGGTTAGGTTAGGTTATATTAGGTTATTGATGTATATAAATGTTCCACGGAGACGTAGATGCCGACTCGCCAGGAATGTTTTCAAATATTACCGCCGAGATGTTAGGTTGAGTTAGGTTAGGTTATATTACGTTATAGATGTATATAAAGGTCCCACGGAGACGTAGAGTCCAACAAGCCAGGAATGTGGTCAAATATTACCGCCGAGATGTAAGATTGGTTTAGGTTAGGTTATATTAAGTTATTGATGTATATAAAGATCCCACGTAGACGTAGATGCCAACTCGCCAGGTATGTTGTCAAATGTTACCGCCGAGATGTTAGGTTGGGTTAGGTTATGTTATATTACGTTATTGATGTATATGAAGGTCCCACGGAGGCGAAGAAGCCAACTCGCCAGGAATGTTCTCAAATATTACTGCCGAGATGTTAGGTTGGGTTAGGTTAGGTTATATTACGTTATTGATGTATATAAAGGTCCCACGGAGTCATAGAGGCCGACAAGACAGGAATGTGGTCAAATATTATCGCCGAGATGTTAGGTTGGGTTAGGTTAGGTTATATTACGTTATTGATGTATATCAAGATCCCACGGAGACGTAGAGGCCAACTCGCCAGGAATGTTGTCAAATATTACCGCCGAGATGATAGGTTGGGTTAGGTTACGTTATATTACGTTATTGATGTATATGAAGGTCAAACGGAGACGTAGAGGCCAACTCGCTAGGAATGATGTCAAATATTACCGCCGAGATGTTAGATTGGGTTAGGTTACGTTATATTACGTTATTGATGTATATGAAGGTCAAACGGAGACGTAGAAGCCAACTCGCTAGGAAAGATGTCAAATATTACCGCCGAGATGTCAGATTGGATTAGGTTAGGTTATATTACGTTATTGAGGTATATAAAGGTCCCACGGAGACGTAGAGGCCAACAAGCCAGGAATGTGGTCAAATATTACCGCCGAGATGTTAGGTTGGGTTAGGTTAGGTTATATTACGTTATTGATGTATACAAAAGTCCCACGGAGACGTAGGGGCCAACAAGAGAGGAATGTGGTCAAATATTACCGCCGAGATGTTAGGTTGGGTCAGGTTAGGTTATATTACGTTATTGATGTATATAAAGATCCCACGGAGACGGAGAAGCCAACTCGCCAGGAATGTTGTCAAATATTACCGCCGAGATGTTAGGTTGGGTTAGGTTACGTTATTTTACGTTATTGATGTATATGAAGGTCCCACGGAGACATAGAGGCCAACAAGACAGTAATGTGGTCAAATATTACCGCCGAGATGTTAGGTTGGGTTAGGTTAGGTTATATTAGGTTTTTGATGTATATAAATGTTCCACGGAGACGTAGATGCCGACTCGCCAGGAATGTTTTCAAATATTACCGCCGAGATGTTAGGTTGAGTTAGGTTAGGTTATATTACGTTATAGATGTATATAAAGGTCCCACGGAGACGTAGAGTCCAACAAGCCAGGAATGTGGTCAAATATTACCGCCGAGATGTAAGATTGGTTTAGATTAGGTTATATTAAGTTATTGATGTATATAAAGATCCCACGGAGACGTAGAGGCCAACTCGCCAGGTATGTTGTCAAATGTTACCGCCGAGATGTTAGGTTGGGTTAGGTTATGTTATATTACGTTATTGATGTATATAAAGGTCCCACGGATGCGAAGAAGCCAACTCGCCAGGAATGTTCTCAAATATTACTGCCGAGATGTTAGGTTGGGTTAGGTTAGGTTATATTACGTTATTGATGTATATAAAGGTCCCACGGAGTCATAGAGGCCGACAAGACAGGAATGTGGTCAAATATTATCGCCGAGATGTTAGGTTGGGTTAGGTTAGGTTATATTACGTTACTGATGTATATCAAGATCCCACGGAGACGTAGAGGCCAACAAGGCAGGAATGTGGTCAAATATTACCGCCGAGATGTTAGGTTGGGTTAGGTTAGGTTATATTACGTGATTGATGTATACAAAGGTCCCACGGAGTCGTAGAGGCCAACACGCCAGGAATGTTGTCAAATATTACCGCCGAGATTTTAGGTTGGGTTAGGTTAGTTTATATTACGTTATTGATGTATATAAAGGTCCCACGGAGTCATAGAGGCCGACAAGACAGGAATGTGGTCAAATATTACCGCAGAGATGTTAGGTTGGGTTAGGTTAGGTTATATTACGTTATTGGTGTATATAAAGGTCCCACGGAGACGTAGAGGCCAACTCGCCAGGAATGTTGTCAAATATTACCGCCGAGATGTTAGGTTGGGTTAGGTTATGTTATATTACGTTATTGATGTATATAAAGATCCCACGAATGCGAAGAAGCCAACTCGCCAAGAATGTTCTCAAATATTACTGCCGAGATGTTAGGTTGGGTTAGATTAGGTTATATTACGTTATTGATGTATATAAATGTCCCGCGGAGTCATAGAGGCCGACAAGACAGGAATGTGGTCAAATATTATCGCCGAGGTGTTAGGTTGGGTTAGGTTAGGTTATATTACGTTATTGATGTATATCAAGATCCCACGGAGACGTAGAGGCCAACAAGGCAGGAATGTGGTCAAATATTACCGCCGAGATGTTAGGTTGGGTTAGGTTATGTTATATTACGTGATTGATGTATACAAAGGTCCCACGGAGTCGTAGAGGCCAACACGCCAGGAATGTTGTCAAATATTACCGCCGAGATTTTAGGTTGGGTTAGGTTAGTTTATATTACCTTATTGATGTATATAAAGGCCCCACGGAGACGTAGAGGCCAACAAGGCAGGAATGTGGTCAAATATTACCGCCGAGATGTTAGGTTGGGTTAGGTTAGGTTTTATTACGTGATTGATGTATACAAAGGTCCCACGGAGTCGTAGAGGCCAACACGCCAGGAATGTTGTCAAATATTACCGCCGAGATGTTAGGTTGGGTTAGGTTAGGTTATATTACGTTATTGATGTATATAAAGGTCCCACGGAGACGTAGAGTCCAACAAGCCAGGAATGTGGTCAAATATTACCGCCGAGATGTTAGGTTGGGTTAGGTTAGGTTATATTAGGTTATTGATGTATATAAATGTTCCACGGAGACGTAGATGCCGACTCGCCAGGAATGTTTTCAAATATTACCGCCGAGATGTTAGGTTGAGTTAGGTTAGGATATATTACGTTATAGATGTATATAAAGGTCCCACGGAGACGTAGAGTCCAACAAGCCAGGAATGTGGTCAAATATTACCGCCGAGATGTTAGGTTGGGTTAGGTTAGGTTATATTAGGTTATTGATGTATATAAATGTTCCACGGAGACGTAGATGCCGACTCGCCAGGAATGTTTTCAAATATTACCGCCGAGATGTTAGGTTGAGTTAGGTTAGGTTATATTACGTTATAGATGTATATAAAGGTCCCACGGAGACGTAGAGTCCAACAAGCCAGGAATGTGGTCAAATATTACCGCCGAGATGTAAGATTGGTTTAGGTTAGGTTATATTAAGTTATTGATGTATATAAAGATCCCACGTAGACGTAGATGCCAACTCGCCAGGTATGTTGTCAAATGTTACCGCCGAGATGTTAGGTTGGGTTAGGTTATGTTATATTACGTTATTGATGTATATGAAGGTCCCACGGAGGCGAAGAAGCCAACTCGCCAGGAATGTTCTCAAATATTACTGCCGAGATGTTAGGTTGGGTTAGGTTAGGTTATATTACGTTATTGATGTATATAAAGGTCCCACGGAGTCATAGAGGCCGACAAGACAGGAATGTGGTCAAATATTATCGCCGAGATGTTAGGTTGGGTTAGGTTAGGTTATATTACGTTATTGATGTATATCAAGATCCCACGGAGACGTAGAGGCCAACTCGCCAGGAATGTTGTCAAATATTACCGCCGAGATGATAGGTTGGGTTAGGTTACGTTATATTACGTTATTGATGTATATGAAGGTCAAACGGAGACGTAGAGGCCAACTCGCTAGGAATGATGTCAAATATTACCGCCGAGATGTTAGATTGGGTTAGGTTACGTTATATTACGTTATTGATGTATATGAAGGTCAAACGGAGACGTAGAAGCCAACTCGCTAGGAAAGATGTCAAATATTACCGCCGAGATGTCAGATTGGATTAGGTTAGGTTATATTACGTTATTGAGGTATATAAAGGTCCCACGGAGACGTAGAGGCCAACAAGCCAGGAATGTGGTCAAATATTACCGCCGAGATGTTAGGTTGGGTTAGGTTAGGTTATATTACGTTATTGATGTATACAAAAGTCCCACGGAGACGTAGGGGCCAACAAGAGAGGAATGTGGTCAAATATTACCGCCGAGATGTTAGGTTGGGTCAGGTTAGGTTATATTACGTTATTGATGTATATAAAGATCCCACGGAGACGGAGAAGCCAACTCGCCAGGAATGTTGTCAAATATTACCGCCGAGATGTTAGGTTGGGTTAGGTTACGTTATTTTACGTTATTGATGTATATGAAGGTCCCACGGAGACATAGAGGCCAACAAGACAGTAATGTGGTCAAATATTACCGCCGAGATGTTAGGTTGGGTTAGGTTAGGTTATATTAGGTTATTGATGTATATAAATGTTCCACGGAGACGTAGATGCCGACTCGCCAGGAATGTTTTCAAATATTACCGCCGAGATGTTAGGTTGAGTTAGGTTAGGTTATATTACGTTATAGATGTATATAAAGGTCCCACGGAGACGTAGAGTCCAACAAGCCAGGAATGTGGTCAAATATTACCGCCGAGATGTAAGATTGGTTTAGATTAGGTTATATTAAGTTATTGATGTATATAAAGATCCCACGGAGACGTAGAGGCCAACTCGCCAGATATGTTGTCAAATGTTACCGCCAAGATGTTAGGTTGGGTTAGGTTATGTTATATTACGTTATTGATGTATATAAAGGTCCCACGGATGCGAAGAAGCCAACTCGCCAGGAATGTTCTCAAATATTACTGCCGAGATGTTAGGTTGGGTTAGGTTAGGTTATATTACGTTATTGATGTATATAAAGGTCCCACGGAGTCATAGAGGCCGACAAGACAGGAATGTGGTCAAATATTATCGCCGAGATGTTAGGTTGGGTTAGGTTAGGTTATATTACGTTACTGATGTATATCAAGATCCCACGGAGACGTAGAGGCCAACAAGGCAGGAATGTGGTCAAATATTACCGCCGAGATGTTAGGTTGGGTTAGGTTAGGTTATATTACGTGATTGATGTATACAAAGGTCCCACGGAGTCGTAGAGGCCAACACGCCAGGAATGTTGTCAAATATTACCGCCGAGATTTTAGGTTGGGTTAGGTTAGTTTATATTACGTTATTGATGTA